>JAMPIV010018665.1:0-434582 GCA_024509875.1 Oreohelix idahoensis
CTACTACAGTTCCACACCAGCTTCCCGCCTGACCCCAGCTTAACTCTGTCACTAGCAACCATCTCTAAGGGAGAAGGGAATGCAACATGCTCCGCTGTTTCTATTCGCTCAGCCAGCATGTCTCTTGTGTCACCTGGATAAACTGGAACACTCTCTTGGGCAATTATGGCCCCAGCATCCACTTCCCTAGCAACAAAGTGTATCGTACAGCCAGAGACTCGAACCCCAGCCTCCAATGCTAGCTTCTGAGCATGAGCTCCCTTAAAAGATGGAAGCAAGGATGGATGAATATTCAACATCTATTCTCTGATCTCGCATTCGCTGAAGAGAAATGTCGTCGTCACTGCTCCACTCTTCGTTTGACTGATATGAGCTTGTAGTTGGCACCTCTGATCTATAATATGTTTGATTTGTTATCACCTGCTGTGGGGTTTCATCTTCATGCGAATCTAAAGTGGGTTTGTTAGATTCTTCATTCTGTAATCTTGCATCTCTGTATTGAAGTCTTTCTCTTAATTCTGCAAGTGGGATGTCATCTTCGCTGTCTGAATTATCTCTGAACTGACACAGTCGGTTTATGGCATCATTCGACTGAGTGTGGGTCATAACTGGTTGTTCATCGTCAATTTCAAATTCACCATAGGCAGTGTTAGATAATGAGCTGGACGGTTGATAGTGGAGAGTTGCTGTTCTCGTCGGTCTATCTGTGGCAAAATTTGTCCTTACTATGGGGCGATGATTATCTCTCTTTAACTGTGTAACGTGCGCTTTTGTGGTTAAATTTTTCTCCTCGTTCCACAAAATATAGTTGGTTGGGGTGGTCTTCTCAAGTATCTTGTAACCGTCTGTCCAACGTGTGTCAAACTTTGAGTTCCGTACATGTTTTTTGTAATATACTAGTTCATATTATTATTCTATTACCACCAATTCTATTATCAGTTTGACATTTCACTCATGGAATATCAATAACCATCCAACATCTCATTCATGAAGTACGAATACCTGTTCAACCTTTCAGTAAAAAAAAGTTCTAACACCAGTTAAACACTGCACTGAGGTAGTACAAAAACCAGTTTATCCGTCGCAAAATACCACTACCAGTTCCACACCAGCTTCCCGTCTGACCCCAGCTTAACTCTGTCACTAGCAACCATCTCTAAGGGAGAAGGGAATGCAACATGCTCCGCTGTTTCTATTCGCTCAGCCAGCATGTCTCTTGTGTCACCTGGATAAACTGGAACACTCTCTTGGGCAATTATGGCCCCAGCATCCACTTCCCTAGCAACAAAGTGTATCGTACAGCCAGAGACTCGAACCCCAGCCTCCAATGCTAGCTTCTGAGCATGAGCTCCCTTAAAAGATGGAAGCAAGGATGGATGAATATTCAACATCTATTCTCTGATCTCGCATTCGCTGAAGAGAAATGTCGTCGTCACTGCTCCACTCTTCGATTGACTGATATGAGCTTGTAGTTGGCACCTCTGATCTATAATATGTTTGATTTGTTATCACCTGCTGTGGGGTTTCATCTTCATGCGAATCTTCTTCTTCTTCTTTCGTTCGCTTGAACTATATTGTCTATATCTGCAATGTTGTTTCTTGTATAAACTTCACTGTCTTTTGTAGTTATTCAAGATATTTTCGAGCTCTAATTTTTTGCTGTAGCCGTCTTTTTTACTATTGACGCCTTCAGCATTCCAGTGCATTATTTTAAATGGTCTTTTCTTTGCTTGGCCAGTAGCTCTATTCTCATGCCTCCTGGCTCCACGGGGCAATTGAGAAGGACCCCCAGTAGTAGGGGTTGGGCCCTTCCGAGGCAGAGGGCCCGGCACTGCGCCTGCATGGGTGTCCGTCACAGGGCGAGTGCCATAACGTTTTGCAGATATAGGCATACTTCCATAGCGCATGTGCGTGGCATCCTGATTGCTGTGGTGCGCCTCTTGGCTGGTTGCCTCCGTCTTCAGCACCTTGACTTGCTAGGGCAGACTGTGGTCTTGCTCGAGTGTAGGAGGGCCTGGCCAGTCTTGGTTTTTCAGCCGCTGATGGCTGTACTTGAGCCCCATCTCCACGTCAAGGAGCTGGCCTCGATGGGGCATGCGAATCTAAAGTGGGTTTGTTAGATTCTTCATTCTGTAATCTTGCATCTCTGTATTGAAGTCTTTCTCTTAATTCTGCAAGTGGGATGTCATCTTCGCTGTCTGAATTATCTCTGAACTGACACAGTCGGTTTATGGCATCATTCGACTGAGTGTGGGTCATAACTGGTTGTTCATCGTCAATTCACCATAGGCAGTGTTAGATAATGAGCTGGACGGTTGATAGTGGAGAGTTGCTGTTCTCGTCGGTCTATCTGTGGCGAGATTTGTCCTTACTATGGGGCGATGATTCATCATCATCATCAGTTGCCATCTCCACAACGGAGGTTGGCTGTAATGGATCTCCAACGTCTTCTGTCTCTTGTCTTGGTGGTACACTCTGATAGACTCTTTCCCGTCCATCTCTTGATGTTATCTTCCCACTTATAGCGCTGTCTTCCCCTTGCACGTTTACCTTCAACTCTCCCTTCTGTTATGGTCTTCTGCAAGGTGTTATGCCTTTTTATGTGGCCAAAGTATTTTAGCTGCCGAACTTTGACCTCTCTCATTAGTTCTCTTTTCATACCTAGATTTTCTAGGACCTCCTTATTTGTTTTCATCTCTTTCCATGAGATACGCCCCATTCTTCTATATATCCACATTTCAAGAGCCTCAATTCTTTCTTCCAAATGCTTATTCATCGTCCATGTTTCTGCACCATACAGAAATGCAGAATATATATAACACTTTATGATTCTCAGTTTTAATTTATGAGATAACTGTTTGGATGTCAGTATATGTTTCATGTTGTTGAATGTAGCTTTGGCCATTCCTATTCTCTTCTTGATTTCTGTTTCACATCTGCCATCTTCTGTTATTATATGACCAAGATATACGTAGCTCTTGACTTGTTCCAGGATTTTCCCATTTACGCTTATCTTTAATGTGGGTTTATCGTCTGTTTTGCTAATTATCATAGTTTTAGTTTTCTCAATATTAATGTCGAGTCCATATTCATGACTTATACTGTTCACTTGCTTCACTAGTTCTTGTAACTCCTGTTCGCTTTCAGCTAACAACACGGTATCATCTGCATATCTAAGGTTGTTTATTGATCTTCCACTGATGTTCAGTCCTGGTATTTCCTGTATCTGTTTGAAAATTTTTTCGGTGTATAAATTAAATAGGCAGGGGGACAGCACACAACCTTGTCTGACACCTCTTTTTATGTCTATGTATGGTGAATAATTCCTTCCCGATCTTACTGTGGCAGTTTGCTCCCAATAAAGGTTACTGAGTATTCTTATATCTTTTCCATCAATACCTATGTCTTTGAGGCATTCAATTATTTTCTCATGATGGATTCTGTCAAAAGCCTTCTTATAGTCAATGAAGCACATATACATACTTTTTTGGACCTCTGTATATTTTTCTGCTAATCTTCTTAGGCAAAATATTGCCTCTCTTGTTCCACTGTTCCGTCTAAAACCAAACTGTTCTTCTTGGATTTCGCTGTCTACTTTACTTTTTATTCTTTCCTGTATGATTTTGAGCAGTATCTTAATTGCATGACTCATCAGGCTGATTGTTCTGAAGTCTGAACATTCTGTTGCATTTGGTTTTTTGGGCAATGTTATAAAAAACTGATGTCTTCATGTCGTGTGGTAAATATCCTGTATTGTATATATCATTGCATATTTCTGTGATTGTATCTATACCAAAGCTCTCCAGAGCTTCTATCATTTCAATGTTTATGTTATCCATGCCTGCTGATCTTCCTTTTTGTATCATATGAATGGCATTCTCTACTTCTGATCTGAGAATGTGTGGGCCTTCATTAGAATCTGGTGATGGTTTTTTACCTCTGTTGTCCTCGAATAGTTCTTTTACGTATTCTGCCCATCTGTTTGATATGTCTTTCTCATCAAGTAATATTACACCATTTTTGTTCTTGATACAGCTTCCTCCTTGTGCAAACCGCGACCGATTTGATAATTTCTTTATTTCTTCATGCATATCTCTTGTCATGTGCTTCGCTTCCAAGTCTTCTATTTCCTTACATTTTGTTTCTATCCACCGTTCTTTTGCTTCTCTACACATAGTACGTATGTCATTGTCTATTGTTTTATATTCTGGAGTATTTTTTGCTTTCTTTCTTTCTGCCATTTTATTCAAGATGTCATCTGTCATCCAAATTTGATTTTTCTTAGACTCCTTTTTAGGTAAATTTGCATTTGCTGATTGTATGCTTGTTTTTAAGCATTCCCATTTTGCGGTTGCTTTTTCTTCTGGGTTTTCTCTTCTATACTGCTCCATGCTTTCTGTCAATAACTGTTGGTATTTATTTTTGACTTCGATTAAATATTTCTGTTTTATATCTGGTTGTTTCAGCGCTGATATTTCTATCTGGGGTTCCTCCTGTCTTCTGTTTCCTGCTCTTTTCAGCTTTATATTTACTTTGATGACAACTGGATTGTGATCTGAATTTATGTCGGCGCCAGGATGTGTCTTTGCACTTGTGACACTGTTCTTAAATCTATGTTTTATCATGATATAGTCGATTTGATTACGTGTTACATCTCCTGGGCTTTTCCATGTGTATAATTTCCTTGGGTGATGTTCAAAAAAGGTGTTACATATGACCAGCTGGTTTTCTTCACAGAACTGGATAAGTCTGTCTCCTCTATCATTTCTTGTCCCTAATCCATACTGTCCTACTATTTTCTTGTATTTTCCTTTTCCTACTTTTGCATTCATATCACCCATTACTATCAACACATCTGTAGATTTGACTGGTTTAAGTGTGTGTTGTAGCTCTTCATAGTATTCTTCTATTTCTTCCTCGCTGTAATCTTTAGTTGGTGCATAAGTTTGTAAGATTGATATGTCGAATGGCTTTGCTCTCATCTTTAGTAACATCATTCTGTCATTGTGTGTCCAGTATCCACATACGTATTTTTCTAACTCCTTCTTTATCAACATTCCTACCCCTCTTTCGTGTTTTTTCTCCTCCTGAGTGTATAAGCGTGTACTGGTCTCTTGTTATGTAGCCTGTATCCAAAAGTCTTGCCTCTGCAACTCCCAGTATATCGAGTTTCATGTCGGTTGCCTCTAATATAAGATTGTCCAGCTTTCCTTCTCCGTTTAAAGTTCTAACATTCCATGTTCCTATTTTTAGGCTTCTCCTACTAGTTTTTAGGTGGTCTTTCTCAGAATGCTCCCTTTCAACAGAATTTAAGGAACACTCGTCATTATGTACTTCCTTACTTATTAGAGGAGTTGCCTCTTCCCTGTTAATTTGTACAGTAGATTCTTCCCCAGGGGACAGAGAGTTCTCTACATATCGGTTCTTATCTTGTTGTTGTGATTCCATTACTTTCTGTAGGAAGTACGTGGTAAGGCCCCAATCTCTTCCACGGTGGCTAGCCATTGTCTTTTTCTATGTCCGACATGCCTCTAGTGCGCCACACACTTTGCTGTTTCGCTTTGCGAGCCGTTGATCTTCTCAGATTCCTCCGCCTCACTCACCGTCTCAGTCTTTGTGTACTAGGGATGGACATTCCCTTGAGTAAGATTGCTCCTACTCCACCCATGTAGTTTAGCCAGTCAGCCAAGACTGTTGCCCGGGATGTGGCCACCGCCGTACACAAGCGGTATTCTAGGAGCCATACATGAGCTAGACAAAGAGAGGAGAACCAAATAGGATTCTGACTATCCTAAAAAGGACATGGCTGTCTCTCACCGTGAGGTACTATCCCTCTCTCTTTATCCTACATCATGATTATCTCTCTTTAACTGTGTAACGTGCGCTTTTGTGGTTAAATTTTTCTCCTCGTTCCACAAAATATAGTTGGTTGGGGTGGTCTTCTCAAGTATCTTGTAACCGTCTGTCCAACGTGTGTCAAACTTTGAGTTCCGTACATGTTTTTTGTAATATACTAGTTCATATTATTATTCTATTACCACCAATTCTATTATCAGTTTGACATTTCACTCATGGAATATCAATAACCATCCAACATCTCATTCATGAAGTACGAATACCTGTTCAACCTTTCAGTTAAAAAAAATTCTAACACCAGTTAAACACTGCACTGAGGTAGTACCAAAACCAGTTTATCCGTCGCAAAATACCACTACCAGTTCCACACCAGCTTCCCGTCTGACCCCAGCTTAACTCTGTCACTAGCAACCATCTCTAAGGGAGAAGGGAATGCAACATGCTCCGCTGTTTCTATTCGCTCAGCCAGCATGTCTCTTGTGTCACCTGGATAAACTGGAACACTCTCTTGGGCAATTATGGCCCCAGCATCCACTTCCCTAGCAACAAAGTGTATCGTACAGCCAGAGACTCGAACCCCAGCCTCCAATGCTAGCTTCTGAGCATGAGCTCCCTTAAAAGATGGAAGCAAGGATGGATGAATATTCAACATCTATTCTCTGATCTCGCATTCGCTGAAGAGAAATGTCGTCGTCACTGCTCCACTCTTCGTTTGACTGATATGAGCTTGTAGTTGGCACCTCTGATCTATAATATGTTTGATTTGTTATCACCTGCTGTGGGGTTTCATCTTCATGCGAATCTAAAGTGGGTTTGTTAGATTCTTCATTCTGTAATCTTGCATCTCTGTATTGAAGTCTTTCTCTTAATTCTGCAAATGGGATGTCATCTTCGCTGTCTGAATTATCTCTGAACTGACACAGTCGGTTTATGGCATCATTCGACTGAGTGTGGGTCATAACTGGTTGTTCATCGTCAATTTCAAATTCACCATAGGCAGTGTTAGATAATGAGCTGGACGGTTGATAGTGGAGAGTTGCTGTTCTCGTCCGTCTATCTGTGGCGAGATTTGTCCTTACTATGGGGCGATGATTATCTCTCTTTAACTGTGTAACGTGCGCTTTTGTGGTTAAATTTTTCTCCTCGTTCCACAAAATATAGTTGGTTGGGGTGGTCTTCTCAAGTATCTTGTAACCGTCTGTCCAACATGTGTCAAACTTTGAGTTCCGTACATGTTTTTTGTAATATACTAGTTCATATTATTATTCTATAACTACCAATTCTATTATCAGTTTGACATTTCACTCATGGAATATCAATAACCATCCAACATCTCATTCATGAAGTACGAATACCTGTTCAACCTTTCAGTAAAAAAAAGTTCTAACACCAGTTAAACACTGCACTGAGGTAGTACCAAAACCAGTTTATCCGTCGCAAAATACCACTACCAGTTCCACACCAGCTTCCCGTCTGACCCCAGCTTAACTCTGTCACTAGCAACCATCTCTAAGGGAGAAGGGAATGCAACATGCTCCGCTGTTTCTATTCGCTCAGCCAGCATGTCTCTTGTGTCACCTGGATAAACTGGAACACTCTCTTGGGCAATTATGGCCCCAGCATCCACTTCCCTAGCAACAAAGTGTATCGTACAGCCAGAGACTCGAACCCCAGCCTCCAATGCTAGCTTCTGAGCATGAGCTCCCTTAAAAGATGGAAGCAAGGATGGATGAATATTCAACATCTATTCTCTGATCTCGCATTCGCTGAAGAGAAATGTCATCGTCACTGCTCCACTCTTCGTTTGACTGATATGAGCTTGTAGTTGGCACCTCTGATCTATAATATGTTTGATTTGTTATCACCTGCTGTGGGGTTTCATCTTCATGCGAATCTAAAGTGGGTTTGTTAGATTCTTCATTCTGTAATCTTGCATCTCTGTATTGAAGTCTTTCTCTTAATTCTGCAAGTGGGATGTCATCTTCGCTGTCTGAATTATCTCTGAACTGACACAGTCGGTTTATGGCATCATTCGACTGAGTGTGGGTCATAACTGGTTGTTCATCGTCAATTTCAAATTCACCATAGGCAGTGTTAGATAATGAGCTGGACGGTTGATAGTGGAGAGTTGCTGTTCTCGCCCGTCTATCTGTGGCAAAATTTGTCCTTACTATGGGGCGATGATTATCTCTCTTTAACTGTGTAACGTGCGCTTTTGTGGTTAAATTTTTCTCCTCGTTCCACAAAATATAGTTGGTTGGGGTGGTCTTCTCAAGTATCTTGTAACCGTCTGTCCAACGTGTGTCAAACTTTGAGTTCCGTACATGTTTTTTGTAATATACTAGTTCATATTATTATTCTATTACCACCAATTCTATTATCAGTTTGACATTTCACTCATGGAATATCAATAACCATCCAACATCTCATTCATGAAGTACGAATACCTGTTCAACCTTTCAGTAAAAAAAAGTTCTAACACCAGTTAAACACTGTACTGAGGTAGTACCAAAACCAGTTTATCCGTCGCAAAATACCACTACCAGTTCCACACCAGCTTCCCGTCTGACCCCAGCTTAACTCTGTCACTAGCAACCATCTCTAAGGGAGAAGGGAATGCAACATGCTCCGCTGTTTCTATTCGCTCAGCCAGCATGTCTCTTGTGTCACCTGGATAAACTGGAACACTCTCTTGGGCAATTATGGCCCCAGCATCCACTTCCCTAGCAACAAAGTGTATCGTACAGCCAGAGACTCGAACCCCAGCCTCCAATGCTAGCTTCTGAGCATGAGCTCCCTTAAAAGATGGAAGCAAGGATGGATGAATATTCAACATCTATTCTCTGATCTCGCATTCGCTGAAGAGAAATGTCGTCGTCACTGCTCCACTCTTCGTTTGACTGATATGAGCTTGTAGTTGGCACCTCTGATCTATAATATGTTTGATTTGTTATCACCTGCTGTGGGGTTTCATCTTCATGCGAATCTAAAGTGGGTTTGTTAGATTCTTCATTCTGTAATCTTGCATCTCTGTATTGAAGTCTTTCTCTTAATTCTGCAAGTGGGATGTCATCTTCGCTGTCTGAATTATCTCTGAACTGACACAGTCGGTTTATGGCATCATTCGACTGAGTGTGGGTCATAACTGGTTGTTCATCGTCAATTTCAAATTCACCATAGGCAGTGTTAGATAATGAGCTGGACGGTTGATAGTGGAGAGTTGCTGTTCTCGTCGGTCTATCTGTGGCGAGATTTGTCCTTACTATGGGGCGATGATTATCTCTCTTTAACTGTGTAACGTGCGCTTTTGTGGTTAAATTTTTCTCCTCGTTCCACAAAATATAGTTGGTTGGGGTGGTCTTCTCAAGTATCTTGTAACCGTCTGTCCAATGTGTGTCAAACTTTGAGTTCCGTACATGTTTTTTTGTAATATACTAGTTCATATTATTATTCTATTACCACCAATTCTATTATCAGTTTGACATTTCACTCATGGAATATCAATAACCATCCAACATCTCATTCATGAAGTACGAATACCTGTTCAACCTTTCAGTAAAAAAAAGTTCTAACACCAGTTAAACACTGCACTGAGGTAGTACCAAAACCAGTTTATCCGTCGCAAAATACCACTACCAGTTCCACACCAGCTTCCCGTCTGACCCCAGCTTAACTCTGTCACTAGCAACCATCTCTAAGGGAGAAGGGAATGCAACATGCTCCGCTGTTTCTATTCGCTCAGCCAGCATGTCTCTTGTGTCACCTGGATAAACTGGAACACTCTCTTGGGCAATTATGGCCCCAGCATCCACTTCCCTAGCAACAAAGTGTATCGTACAGCCAGAGACTCGAACCCCAGCCTCCAATGCTAGCTTCTGAGCATGAGCTCCCTTAAAAGATGGAAGCAAGGATGGATGAATATTCAACATCTATTCTCTGATCTCGCATTCGCTGAAGAGAAAATGTCGTCGTCACTGCTCCACTCTTCGTTTGACTGATATGAGCTTGTAGTTGGCACCTCTGATCTATAATATGTTTGATTTGTTATCACCTGCTGTGGGGTTTCATCTTCATGCGAATCTAAAGTGGGTTTGTTAGATTCTTCATTCTGTAATCTTGCATCTCTGTATTGAAGTCTTTCTCTTAATTCTGCAAGTGGGATGTCATCTTCGCTGTCTGAATTATCTCTGAACTGACACAGTCGGTTTATGGCATCATTCGACTGAGTGTGGGTCATAACTGGTTGTTCATCGTCAATTTCAAATTCACCATAGGCAGTGTTAGATAATGAGCTGGACGGTTGATAGTGGAGAGTTGCTGTTCTCGTCCGTCTATCTGTGGCGAGATTTGTCCTTACTATGGGGCGATGATTATCTCTCTTTAACTGTGTAACGTGCGCTTTTGTGGTTAAATTTTTCTCCTCGTTCCACAAAATATAGTTGGTTGGGGTGGTCTTCTCAAGTATCTTGTAACCGTCTGTCCAACGTGTGTCAAACTTTGAGTTCCGTACATGTTTTTTTGTAATATACTAGTTCATATTATTATTCTATTACCACCAATTCTATTCTCAGTTTGACATTTCACTCATGGAATATCAATAACCATCCAACATCTCATTCATGAAGTACGAATACCTGTTCAACCTTTCAGTAAAAAAAAGTTCTAACACCAGTTAAACACTGCACTGAGGTAGTACCAAAACCAGTTTATCCGTCGCAAAATACCACTACCAGTTCCACACCAGCTTCCCGTCTGACCCCAGCTTAACTCTGTCACTAGCAACCATCTCTAAGGGAGAAGGGAATGCAACATGCTCCGCTGTTTCTATTCGCTCAGCCAGCATGTCTCTTGTGTCACCTGGATAAACTGGAACACTCTCTTGGGCAATTATGGCCCCAGCATCCACTTCCCTAGCAACAAAGTGTATTGTACAGCCAGAGACTCGAACCCCAGCCTCCAATGCTAGCTTCTGAGCATGAGCTCCCTTAAAAGATGGAAGCAAGGATGGATGAATATTCAACATCTGTTCTCTGATCTCACATTCGCTGAAGAGAAATGTCGTTGTCACTGCTGCACTCTTCGTTTGACTGATATGAGCTTGTAGTTGGCACCTCTGATCTATAATATGTTTGATTTGTTATCACCTGCTGTGGGGTTTCATCTTCATGCGAATCTAAAGTGGGTTTGTTAGATTCTTCATTCTGTAATCTTGCATCTCTGTATTGAAGTCTTTCTCTTAATTCTGCAAATGGGATGTCATCTTCGCTGTCTGAATTATCTCTGAACTGACACAGTCGGTTTATGTCATCATTCGACTTAGTGTGGGTCATAACTGGTTGTTCATCGTAAATTTCAAATTCAACATAGGCAGTGTTAGATAATGAGCTGGCCGGTTGATAGTGGAGAGTTGCTGTTCTCGTCGGTATAACTGTGGCGACATTTGTCCTTACTATGGGGCGATGATTATCTCTCTTTAACTGTGTAACGTGAGCTTTTTGTGGTTAAATTTTTCTCCTCGTTCCACAAAAATATAGTTGGTTGGGGTGGTCTTCTCAAGTGTATCTTCTCGTGTATGTCCGTGTGTCCAAACTCTGTGTCAAAATTCTTTTTTTGAGTTCCCGTACATGTTTTTTGTAATATACTAGTTCTTGTTATTTATTCGTTATAAACTATTACCACCAATCAATTCTATTCAGTTTGACATTTCACTCATGGAATATCAATAACCATCCTACATCTCATTCATGAAGTACGAATTAACCTGTTCAACAACCTTTCAGTAAAAAAAAAAAAAAGTTTCTAACACCAGTTTTTTTTAAACACTGCAAACTGAGGTAGTACCAAAACCAGTTTATCCGTTAATAAAAAGGTTATCCGTCGCAAAATACCACTACCAGTTCCACACCAGCTTCCCGTCTGACCCCAGCTTAAACTCTGTCACTAGCAACCATCTATAAGGGAGAAGAGAATGCAACATGCACCGATGTTTCTATTCGCACAGCCAGCATGTCTCTTGTGTCAAGGATAAACTGGAACACTCAGCTTGGCAATTATGGCCCATGGTGTTCAGCTATCCACTTCCCTAGCAACAAAGTGTATCGTACAGCCAGAGACCCGAACCCCAGCCTCCAATGCCAGCTTCTGAGCATGAGCTCCCTTAAAAAGATGGAGCTAGGATGGATGAATTATTTTTCCATTGTCTATTCTCTGATCTCGCATTTCGCTGAAAGAATCTGCAAGAAATGTCGTCGTCACTACTCCACACTTCGTTTGACTGATATGAGCATGTAGTTGGCACCTCTGATCTATAATATGTTTGATTTGTTATCACCTGCTGTGGGGTTTCATCTTCAAGCGAATCTAAAGTGGGTTTGTTAGATTCTTCATTCTGTAATCTTGCATCTCTGTATTGAAGTCTTTCTCCTTAATTTGCACAAATCGGGATGTCATCTTCGCTGTCTGAATTATCTCTGAACTGACACAGTCGGTTTATGGCATCATTCGACTGAGTGTGGGTCATAACTGGTTGTTCATCGTCAATTTCAAATTCACCATAGGCAGTGTTAGATAAGGAGCTGGACGGTTGATAGTGGATAGGTGCTGTTCTCGTCCATCTATCTGTGTCGAGGTTTGTCCTTACTATGGGGGCAATGATTATCTCTCTTCAACTGTGTAACGCGCGCTTTTGCCGTCAAATTTTTCCCCCCGTTCCACAAAATATAGTTGGGTGGGGTGGTCTTCTCCAGTATCTTGTAACCGTCTGTCCAACGGATGTCAAACGTTGAGCTCCGTACATGTTTTTTGTGATATACTGGTTCAGATTGTTATTCTATTACCACCAATTTATTATGAGTTTGACATTTCACGCATGGAATATCAATAACCATCCGACATCTCATTCATGAAGTACGGAGACCGGTTCAACCTTTCAGTAAAAAAAAGTTCTAGCACCAGTTAAACACTGCGCTGGGGTAGTACCAAAAACAGTTTATCCGTCGCAAAATACCACTACCAGTTCCACACCAGCTTCCCGTCTGACCACAGCTTAACTCTGTCACTAGAAACCATCTCTAAGGGAGAAGGGAATGCAACATGCTCCGCTGTTTCTATTCGCTCAGCCAGCATGTCTCTTGTGTCACCTGGATAAACTGGAACACTCTCTTGGGCAATTATGGCCCCAGCATCCACTTCCCTAGCAACAAAGTGTATCGTACAGCCAGAGACTCGATAACCCCAGCCCTCCAATGCTGAGCTTGTGAGCATGAGCTCTCCCTTAAAAGGATGGAAGCAAGGATGGGATGGATGAATATTCAAACATCTATTCTCTGATCTCGCAATTTCATCTGTGACTAGAGAAAAGTGGGTGTCGTCGTCACTCACTGCTGTCCACTCTTCGTTTGACTGATACATTGCTGATTAGCACTCTTTGTAGTTGCGCACCTTTGATCTATAATATCCACTTTGCATTTGTGTTATCAACAGCCTGCTGTGGGGTTTCATCTTCATGCGAATCTAAAGTGGGTTGTTGTTATGATCGTTTCATTCTGTACAAATCTTGCATCTCTGTATTGAAGTCTTTTTATACTATTTCATGCCAAGTTTGGGGATTCATCTTCGCTGTCTGAATTATCTTGAACTGACTTATACAGTCGGTTTATGGCATCATTCGACTGAGTGTGGGTCATAAAACTGGTTGTTCATCGTCAATTTCAAATTCACCATAGGCAGTGTTAGATAATGAGCATGTGACGGTTGATAGTGGAGAGTTTGGTCTGTTCCTCGTCCGTCTATCTGTGGCGAGATTTGTCCTTACTATAGGGCGATAGTTATCTCTCTTTAACTGTATAACGTGCGCTTTTTTGTTTAAATTTTTCTCCTCGTTCCACAAAAATGTAGTTGGTTGGGGTGGGTCTTCTCACAGTATCTTGTAACCGTCTGTCCAAGTTGTCAAACTTTGAGTTCCGTATATGTTTTTTGTAATCTACTAGTTTATATTATTATTCTATTACCACCAATTCTATTATCCGTTTGACATTTCACTCATGGAATATCAATAACCATCCAACATCTCATTCATGAAGTACGAATACCTGTTCAACCTTTCTGTAAAAAAAAGTTCTAACACCAGTTAAACACTGCACTGAGGTAGTACCAAAACCAGTTTATCCGTCGCAAAATACCACTACCAGTTCCACACCAGCTTCCCGTCTGACCCCAGCTTAACTCTGTCACTAGCAACCATCTCTAAGGGAGAAGGGAATGCAACATGCTCCACTGTTTCTATTCGCTCAGCCAGCATGTCTCTTGTGTTACCTGGATAAACTGGAACACTCTCTTGGGCAATTATGGCCCCAGCATCCACTTCCCTAGCAACAAAGTGTATCGTACAGCCAGAGACTCGAACCCCAGCCTCCAATGCTAGCTTCTGAGCATGAGCTCCCTTAAAAGATGGAAGCAAGGATGGGATGTAATATTCAACATCTATTCTCTGATCTCGCATTCGCTGAGAGAAATGTCCGTCGTCACTGCCCAACTCTCGGTTGATTTGTTTTTGACTGATAATGAGCTTGTGGTTAGTTGGCACCTCTATGAATCTATAATATGTTTGATTTGTTATCACCTGATGGGGGGTTTCTTCATATTCTTTCATGCGAATCTAAGAGTGGGTTTGTTTAATTCTTCATTCTGTAATCTTGCATCTCTGTATTGAAGTCTTTCTCTTAATTCTGCAAGTGGGATGTCATCTTCGCTGTCTGAATTATCTCTGAACTGACACAGTCGGTTTATGGCATCATTCGACTGAGTGTGGGTCATAACTGGTTGTTCATCGTCAATTTCAAATTCACCATAGACTGTGTTAGATACTGAGCTGGACTGTTGATAGTGGTGTGTTGCTGTTTTCGTCTGTCTATCTGTGGCGAGATTTGTCTTTACTATGGGGCGATGATTATCTCTCTTTCACAGTGTAACGCGCGCTTTTGTGGTTAAATTTTTCTCCTCGTTCCACAAAATATAGTTGTTGGGCTACGGTGGTCTTCTCAAGTATCTTGATAACCCGTACTGTCCAACATATTTTGTCAAAACTTTGAGTTCCTACATGTTATTTGTTTGTAACTGAGTTCATTCATTATTATTTTCTCATAACTTTTACCAATTTCTATCTTATCAGTTTGATAAACATGTCTTCAACTCCCTCATGGAATATCAGGGAGAAGGTCTATAACCATCCTCGTGTATTTAGTTTGCACCCCCACTCACATCATGAAGTACGATTTTTACCTGTCGGTTCAACCTTTCAGGTAAATCCAAACGTTCTCACCCCTTCTTAAAACATTGCATCTGGAGATGGTAGTTGAAGAGTTTAATTTCAACACCATTTTTTATGGCCCTACGCAAAGAAAATCTACCAGTAACTACCGAGTTCCCCCACCCAACATTTCCATCTACCCCAATAAGTTGGTGGGGTGGATCACTAGCAAGGAAGTCTCTATCCACTGTATGATAAATCAACTACTTTTGCTGTTTAACTTTCCTAACCATGAATGGTCTCATCTCATTCTGCCTGAATAACTTCGGGTTTAACACTAGATCTTGGGTCAAATGGTTCACGCCCAGCATCAACTCCAACGCAGTTACATAAGTGGAGGTTGATAGGGTCCCAACAGTTCTAGTCGGACTTCACATGGCGAGAGTTCCCTGGTAAATATGACTTCCGAAGAATTTCTTTAACTCTGTACTGATCTTTTATAAGGGCGTTAATGTCTCCGAGTTTCAACAACAGTTTATACTGTTCTGCCAGGTCTCTCCCACCCCCGCTTCCAGTTGTAATCAACTTTGGCCTGCTATCCAATCATATGTTTACATTCAATTACACAATTACACCTCTAGTATTGACCATCATTTCCGAAAGCTTATGCTGCAACAATCTTTTCAGATGAAGCACGAATTATCTGGTGATCAGCCTTAATCATTCATGTTATACCAAAGTTGAGAGAACATGTTTGGACGTGTTATGCACGCATAAATATCTCAAGTTCAGGCCATTTTTGACAGCTATAATATGAGCCATAAGGCGAGAGGTTCGGCACCATGTAATCTATCGGAATCTTTGTTATGATTTGTTTCCCTGTTATCAGATACCTGCTGTTGGGTTTCGCGGTAGAAATCTCATCTTCCCCATGAAATCTAAAGTGGGGTTTGAATTTGATTCTTCATGATTCTAGATAATCTCCTGCATCTTCTGATGGATATTGTTTGACCTTGAAGTTGGATCTGATTATTTCTCTTCATTAGACATGCAAGTGGGATGTACTCTTCGCATGTCCTAGATCCAGCTAACCTCTAACTTCTCACAGAATCCCGAGTCGAATTATGATGCATTCTTGCAAATCGACTGAGTGTGGGGTCATAACATGGTCAGTTTCATGCGTATACAATTTCAAATTCACCATACTGGACCAGTGTTCACATAATGACTGCCACGGTTGATAGTGGAGAGTATTGTCTGGTTTGGTTAGCACATCCCTACTCTGTGGTGAAAAGAGATTGTGACCTTTAGCTATGGGAGCGCTGACCATCTCTCTTTAATACTGATGATAAAACGTTCGCTGATTTTGTGTGGTTAATTTTTTATCCCCACTCGTTACCCACAAAATATATCGTTGGGAACCCCAGGGGTGCTAACTTTACTACCGACAAAGCTCCCTTAACAAGTATCAAGTAAGTTGTCAACTGATTCTCATATATCCGGAAGGTAAGGACGTTGTTCTCCTCCACTTATCTTTCAATACGCAGTTTTACCCGTAATAGTTATTGGTCTCCACGTGTTCACTATCGTCCATACTAGTTCAAAATAATTATTCAGTAAGCCCGTGAATTCTATATTATGAAGCCTTATGACATTTCACTCATGGCAATAGATTGCTCTGACCAGTCTAGAACATCACATTCAAATAACCTGAAGTCTCAACGAATTACCTCGTTGGACTAGCTAAGTAGTCATTTAATGTCAGAGATAACTAAAGAGACATTGCTGTTGACGCGTCCGTGAATTTTCCACTTGCAGATACTTTACCCCAGACACAGTTTGCAATTATGTCTTCACAAAAATTAAGATTTGTAATGCGTACAGATTGAGATCCACAGCTTTCTACGATTTCTGACCCGAGCTTTATGAAGACTGTATTGCAGTAGGCCTACTACACATTTCAATCTATATCTTGCGATTTCTGAAGGGACAACGAATGGTAATGTCCACGCTCATCCTTCAGGTGTAGTGCTATCTTGCGACTCCTAAGATCTTCATCTATGTTTGATTTTTTAAGGCCAGGCAATGTCGAGGTTGTGTCCACCTACCCACGACTAAACTGGGTGGATTTAAACTCTCTTGGGCAATACTCTGGCCCCAATTCACACCACTATTGTCCTAGCAAACTAGAACCTGTGTAGGGTACAGCCAGAGAGCCTGGAATCAAAACAAAGGTTCATGCCTACAATGTAGCTTCCAGTTGAGTATCTAACTCCTACAAAAGTATGGGGAAGCCTAGGATGGACTCCCCTTTATTTCACCCCAACCTGTCTCAACTCTACCATCTTGCCGATTCTCAAAGATATAATACGTGGGTCCTACCCACTTATAAAAACTCTGATCGTCCATTGAAACTGGTGCGCCCCCGTAGTTGGACCCGATATGGTACCTCAAATACCGTCCTCGATACACAGAATATTATACTTTGATTGCACCATGTCAATAAATCACTCCATGGTTGAGTTGTTAGCACCCCGTTTCAATCTGTCACTAAAATGCTGCGGGTAATACCAAAAGTGAGGTTTTGTTAGATTCTTCATTTCTGGTCTACTCTTGCAATCTCTGTATAGCTTAGTCTTCACGCCCCGTTAAATTACTCTCTCCCCCCCTGCAAATGGGATGTTAAATTCGATTTTGTCTGAATTAATCTCTGAACTGAATCAGTCGGGTTATAGCATCAGTTCGACTGAGTGTATTGTGGGTCCTTACTCATAGTTAAAGTGGAATCGTCCAATAAAAATTCCCATAGGCAGTGTTAGATAATGAGTGACCTTTTGATATGGAGACTAATAGTTGGCATTTGATTTCTCGTCGGTCTATCTGTGGCGAGATTTGTCACTTACTATGGGGCGATGATTATCTCTCTTTAACTGTGTAACGTGCGCTTTTGTGGTTAAATTTTTCTCCTCGTTCCACAAAATATAGTTGGTTGGGGTGGTCTTCTCAATTATAGTAACCCGTGACGTCCATGGAGTGGTGTCCAAACTTTGAGTTCCGTACAATTTTTTTTGTAATATACTAGATCATAATATTATTTCATTAATTCACCAATTCTATTGTTCAGTTGGTCATTTCATACTATGTTAATTTCATATAACCATCCAACATCACATTCATTATGAAAGTACGAATACCTGTTAATCCTTCAGTTAAAAAAAGTTTCTAACACCAGTTAAAACACTGCACTGGGTAGATAACAGACAAAACCAGTTTATCCGTTCGCAAAATACCACACAACACCAGTTCCACACACAGCTTCCTGTGTCCTGACCCCAGCTTAACTCTGTCACTAGAAACCATCTCTAAGGGGAGAAGGGAATGCAACATGCTCCGTGTTTCTAGATTCGCTCATGCATAGAGCAAATTCTCTTGTGTTAGCTGGATAAACTGAAACACTCTCTTAGGCAATTATGGCCCCAGCATCCACTTGCCTAGCAACAAAGTGTATCGTACAGCCAGAGACTCGAACGCCAGCCTCCAATGCTAGCTTCTGAGCATGAGCTGCCTTAAAAGATGGAAGCAAGGATGGATGAATATGCAACATCTATTGTCTGATCTCGCATTGGCTGAAGAGAAATGGCGTCGTCACTGCTCCGCTCTTCGTTTGATTGATATGATCTGGTAGTTGGCACCCCCCCCTCTGATATCTATAATATGTTTGATTTGTTATCACCTGCTGTCGGTTTTCATCTTCCTGCGAATCTATAGTGGGTTTGTTAGATTCTTTATTATGTTATCTTGTATCTCTGTATTGAAGTCTTTCTCTTAATTCTGCAAATGGGATGTCATCTTCGCTGTCTGAATTATCTCTGAACTGACACAGTCGGTTTATGGCATCATTCGACTGAGTGTGGGTCATAACTGGTTGTTCATCGTCAATTTCAAATTCACCATAGGCAGTGTTAGATAATGAGCTGGACGGTTGATAGTGGAGAGTTGCTGTTCTCGTTGGTCTATCTGTGGCGAGATTTGTCCTTACTATGGGGCGATGATTATCTCTCTTTAACTGTGTAACGTGCGCTTTTGTGGTTAAATTTTTCTCCTCGTTCCACAAAATATAGTTGGTTGGGGTGGTCTTCTCAAGTATCTTGTAACCGTCTGTCCAACAGTGTGTCAAACTTTGAGTTCCGTACATGTTTTTTGTAATATACTAGTTCATATTATTATTCTATTACCACCAATTCTATTATCAGTTTGACATTTCACTCATGGAATATCAATAACCATCCAACATCTCATTCATGAAGTACGAATACCTGTTCAACCTTTCAGTTAAAAAAAATTCTAACACCAGTTAAACACTGCACTGAGGTAGTACCAAAACCAGTTTATCCGTCGCAAAATACCACTACCAGTTCCACAGCAACCATCTCTAAGGGAGAAGGGAATGCAACATGCTCCGCTGTTTCTATTCGCTCAGCCAGCATGTCTCTTGTGTCACCTGGATAAACTGGAACACTCTCTTGGGCAATTATGGCCCCAGCATCCACTTCCCTAGCAACAAAGTGTATCGTACAGCCAGAGACTCGAACCCCAGCCTCCAATGCTAGCTTCTGAGCATGAGCTCCCTTAAAAGATGGAAGCAAGGATGGATGAATATTCAACATCTATTCTCTGATCTCGCATTCGCTGAAGAGAAATGTCGTCGTCACTGCTCCACTCTTCGTTTGACTGATATGAGCTTGTAGTTGGCACCTCTGATCTATAATATGTTTGATTTGTTATCACCTGCTGTGGGGTTTCATCTTCATGCGAATCTAAAGTGGGTTTGTTAGATTCTTCATTCTGTAAACTTCCATCTCTGTATTCAAGTCTTTCTCTTAATTCTGCAAAGTGGGATGTCATCTTCGTGTCTGAATTATCTCTGAACTGACAAGTCGGTTTATGGGCATCATTCGACTGAGTGGTGGGTCATATCTGGTTGACCCCCCCCCCACTGTCTTAATTTCAAATTTCACCATAGGCAGTGTTAGATAATGAGACTGGATGCGGTTGATAAGTGGAGAGTTAGCTGCTGTTTCTCTGTCTGGTTCTATCTGTGGCGAGATTTGTCCTTTACTATGGGGCGATGATTATGTCTCTTTAACTGTGTAACGGGCGCTTTTGTGGTTAAATTTTTCTTCTTGGTTCCACAAAATATAGTTGGTTGGGGAGGTGGTCTTCTCAAGTATATCTTTGAAAACCTGTCCTGCTCAACAAACATGTGTTAAACCTCTTGAAGTTTGGCGTACATGTTTTTTTTGTAATATACTATGTTCATATTATTATTCTATTACCAATTCTCTATTATCAAGTTTTGACATTTCACTCATGGAATATCATATAAACCATCCAACATTTCTCATTCCATGAAGTACGAATACCACACATACCTGTTTCAACCTTTCAGTATAAAAAAAAGTTCTAACACCAGTTAATAAACAACTGCCACTGAGGGTAGTTCTAACATACCAAAAACCCGGGTTTATCCGTCGCAAAATAACACTATCCAGTTTTCCACACCAAAGCTTCCGTCTGACCCCCAGCTTTAACTCTGCCACTAGCAACCATCTCTAAGGGATAAGGGAATTGAACATGCTCCGCTGTTTCTATTTCGCTTCACATTTTTGCTCAGCCAGCATGTCTCTTGTGTCATCCCTGGATAAACTGGCGAACACTCCTCTTGGGCAATTATGGCCCCAGCATCCATTCCCTAGCAACAAAGTGTAAAATCGTACAGCCAGAGACTCGAACCCCAGCCTTCCAATGCTAGCTTTCTGAGGGCATGACGACCCTTTCTTACAAAGATGAGAAGCTCAAGGAGGATGGATGAATATTCAACATCTATTCTCTGGCTGATTCTCGCTCATTGCCTGAACAGAGAAAGATGTCGTCGTCACTGCTTCAATGCTTACAGCTCTTTCGTTTGACTGATATGAGCTTGTAGTTCGGTTATTGGCTACCCTGATCTTAATAATATCGTTTGATTTGTTATCACCTCTGTGGGGTTTCATCTTCATAAAGCGAATCGCTACTAAGTGGGTTTGTTAGATTTTCATTCGGGATTCTGTAATCTTTGCATCTCTGTATTGAAGTCTTTCTTGCACTTAATTGACAAAGCAAGTGGGATGTACTTCTTCGCTGGTCTGAATTATCTCTGAACGTGACACAGTCGGTTTATTTTGGCATCATTCGACTGGAGTAGTGTGTTGGGTCACTAATGTCTGGATTGTTCATCGTCGAATTACAAAATTCACCATAGGCAGTGTTTGATAATGAGCTGGACTCTCACGGTTGATAGTGGATGAGTTGCTGGTTTCTCGAGTCGGTTTAACTGTGGCGGCATTTGTCCTTTATACTGATGGCGATGATTCTATTCTCTCTTTACAACTGTGTAACGTGCGCTTTTGTGGTTAAAATTTTTCCTCGTTCTCACAAAATATAGTTGGTTTGGGGTGGTTCTTACTCAAGTATCTTGCTAACCGTCGGTCGTGGTCAAACGTAGTGGTGCTCACTTTGCGTTAGCCGCATGCGTAAATGCGTTATTGTTGAACCGAGTACTAGTTCGGCTATTACGAGGTGATTCTCTTTGATTTACTTACACCAATTTATTATCAGCCGTAACAGTGTTCACTGTTGCGAAATGATACTATTAACCATTACATAATCTCAAAATTGGTTCAATTAGGCAGGATACCGAGCCGAATCCTACTACAGTATTATATCTAGTTAATATGAGTCAAACACTGTACTGAGGTGACGTGGTAAGCATAGACACAAACGAGTTTATCCGTCGCCAATATATACCGACATCAGTTCCACAACACAGTCTTCCATACTCGACTGATGCCTCACGACCTGTCAGTACGCAACATTCTCTAGCCAGAAGCGGAATGCATAACATGCTCCGAGTTGGTGTGTTTTATTTCGTCCCCCAGATCCATTGCTCTCTTGTGTCCATGCATGAGAGCGGAATACTCTCTAGGGCAAGGTTCTCGGCTCGCCCTCCCAGCCATCACCATTCCCCCCCCCTAGCAACAACGTGTTATGTGGTTACAGCCAGAGACTCGTAAAAACACCTCCGAGCCTCCGGTGCGTAGCTTGCGGGTGAGCATTAAGCCCATGACCCTTAAAAGATGCGTAAGCAAGATGAGTTACTGCATATTCAACAATGGGCTATTCTCTCGAACCTCGCATTGACTACTCTGAAGAGATACAATGTCATGTCGTCACTTGCCTCCACCTCTTCGTTTGAATGATATGAGAAACACTTGTAGTTGGCTCCGAGCAATCCGGGAGCACATATATATTTTTGATCTTGCTTTCTCGTACTGCTAGTGGACGGTTATCGAGTCTTAATGCGAATCTAAAGTGCGTTAGTTAGCATTGCTTCAGGTCATAGATAATTCTTGATTCTTTTTATTGAACAGTCTTTCTCTTAATTATGGTAGAGTGGGATGTCTACTTCAAGCTGTCTGGCAATTTATCTCTGAACTGGACACAGATCGGTTTAAGGCAATAAATTCGATCCCGGTCGAAGGGACATAAATGATGTTGTTCACGTCAATTTCAAACTCACCATAGGCAGTGTTACATAATGACCTGGACGGTTGATAGATGGGAGAGATTGCGGCGATGGTCGTCTCGTCTGTTCCGTCTCATCTGTGGGACCGAGAATTTGTCCTTTGACTATGGGGCGATGCCTTTTTCTCTCTTTACTGTGTAAGCGTGCGCCTTTTGTGGGTTGACCTTTTGATCTCCTGTCATGTCACAAAATATTAGTTGGCTTGGGGTGGTACTTTCTCAAGTTATCTTGTAATCCGATTCTAGATCTCCTGCGATATGTCGCGTTCCTTCTCCAAGAGTTGGACGTACTTGGGTATCCCAGGATTCCATTTCGAGAGGCGTTGTGACACATTTCGATCAACTAAGAGTCCATCTATCACATTTTTCTCAATTACTAATTCATTAGCCCAGTCTTGTGGGAATTCATGCACGTTAACCACTATAGAGTAAAGAATCAAATATAGCTAACAACCAGTTCAATTCCTGGGGGGTATTACCACCCAGCTTCACGTCGACCCCAGCTTATCTGTACTAGGCGACCATATCTAAGGGAAGGAGGGAAATGCAACATGCTCCGCTGTTTTATTCCGCTCAGCCAGCATTGTCTCTTTTGTGTCCCCTGGATAAACTGGGATACTCTCTCTTGGGCAATTATGGCCCAGGCTATTCCACTTCCCTAGGCAAACAAAGTGGATTCGTATACAGCCAGAGACTCGAACCCCAGCACCTCCAATGCTAGGGCTTCTGAGCATGAGCTCCCTTAAAAAGTTGGAACAAGGATGGATGAATATTCAACTTCTATTCTCTGATTCTCGCATACGTGAGGAAATGTCGTCGTCACGGCTCCACTCTTGTTTGGACTGATAGAGCTTGTAGTTGGCACCTCTCTGATCTATAATATTTTTGATTTGTTTTCACTGCTGTGGGGTTTCATCTTCATGCGAATCTAAAGTGGGCTTTGTTAGATTCTTCATTCGGTAATTTGATACTCTGTAGCGGAGATTTTTCCTTGGGGTGTTTACTATGGGTGGTCCGATAATTAACTGGTTGACAGCAAGGGAAACGGACTGTGTAAGCTGCGATGCGCATGAAAGTTGATATATATTTTTCACGATGGAGGGGAGGGTTTGATCTCTTTTCCACAAAATAGTAAAGTTGGGGTTTGGTTGTGTGAGAGTGTCTTGCACATTATCTTGTAATCCGGGTCTTTCCTGAAGCGTGTTTCAAACTTTTGAGTTCCGTACAGTTTTTTGTAATATAACTGAGGTTCATGTATTATATTTCTATTTTGACCGTGGAGCCTAATAGTACCTAATTATCCGTATATTGACAGATTTACACTGCATAGTGGACAAAGTGAACAGAAAATCCTAATTTGCACAAACATTTCGAGGTCATTTACATGAAGATTGGGGAACGAATTACCCTGTTCAACTCCCATTTTTGGGGACATTATCCATACAGTAAAAAAAATTACCAAGGGGGACACATCTCATTTTCCATTCACGAAGTTGTGCTACATGGGGGTAACTTACCATTTTCCCTTTACCTACTTTCAAATCTACCTGACCAGGGTTTTTACCACAAAAAAAAAAAACTCCCGTTTTAGTACCACTATCAGGTCCTAAGCATCCGCGGGTGTCAAACTGATCTCCGGGTGGGAGCTTAACACTTGGGAGCTCACAGGGATAGTAGTTTAGCGGCAACTCTATGAGTGGATGTGGCGACAAGGTTTATTGGCAACATTGGCCAATCCGGCTTTAAAAAAAAATGATAGGCGCGCTTTCTGATACGATGTTGGCCACTAACAAAGTCTCGTGTAAGACCCATCCAAGACCAACTGTGGAACACTTTTTTTTTCCGTCTTGGGGGGGGGGGGGGACCCGCCAGCAGTCTCGACGTTATGGCTGCCTTTAGCAACAAATGTTGTAAAATTGTCAGCAGAGACTCGAACGCTTCAGGCCTTCCAATGGCTAGCTTTCTTGAGGGGGCAAACAAAATCTCTAAGGGGGGCAGAAGGGAAATGGGCCATCAAAATTAAAAAAAAAAAAAAAACCATTGGCTCCCGGCTTGGTTTTTTTTGAATTCGATCAGCCAGCAATTTGGGTCCTTCTTTTTGTGTCGGCCGCTGGGGGATCTAAATAAAACTATATTGTGTTGTTATCACTGGAACTTGGTGAAGCCATTTTTTTATGGGCCTCCAGGCATTCCAACTTTCCATCAGGCAATAAAAAAAGTGTTTTTAATTGGTAACAAAAAAGCCAAGAAGGGACTCCCGGAAAAAAAAAAAACCCCACAAGCCCTCTCCCCAATTTTTTTTTTGGCGTAAAGCCTTTCTGTAGCAATTTCTTTGAAAAAAGGCTTTCCCTTAAAAAGATTGGAAATAGGGCCCCCAAAAGGGGGATGGGGGGGGATTGAAAATAAAAAAAAGTTCTATCACCAGTTAAACACTGCGCTGCGGTAGTACCAAAACCGGTTTATCCGTCGCAAATTACCTAAACCAGTTCCACACCAGCTTCCCGTCTGACCCCAGCTTAACTCTCTCACTAGCAACCATCTCTAAGGCAGAAGGGAATGCAACATGCTTCACTGTTTTAAAATTCGCGTCAGCCAGCATGTGCTCTTGTGTCGCCTGGATAAACTGGAACACTCTCTTGGGCATTTATGGCCTCAGCATCCACTTCCTCAGCAACAAAGTGTATGGTACAGCCAGAGACTCGAACCCCAGCCTCCAATGCTAGCTTCTGAGCATGAGCTCCCTTAAAAGATGGAAGCAAGGATGGATGAATATTCAACATCCGACCTGTCCATCTTTTCACAAACTCTCCTGTCAGAATCCTCATAAACCCAGCCAAGCAAACTAACTCTATCCCATGCTGCACCAGAACTTTGTGGACTGCTACATCAAATTCAGACCTGGACTTGTAATCCTTGTGATCAATCACCACAGTTTTAATTCCTGCCTTCTTTGCTCTGGCCAGTCCTGCCACATTTGCAACATTAGATATTACCAAAACAATTTCTGCAGCAGAGTGCTTGGATTTGTCTTGTGTGTGGTCTATCAGAGCTTGAAGATTTGTCCCTGATCCTGAAATAAGAACTGCAACTTTCTTCCTCTGCTCAGGTACTTTGGGCCTGGGCCAACTTACAAGAAACAAGGGTCTGAGGTGTTCAATATGAACCTTTTCTGCCTCATCTTGAACTTTGACCACTGAACCAACAACAACAGGTCTGCCCCCCATTGTCTGACAGAATGGAGATAACGTCGGCAACATCACCTTGTCCCACAACTAGAAGTGCCCCAAGGCCACAGTTAAATATCCTGGACATTTCAAAATCTGAGATCTTCCCCATGTACTGTAACCAACCGAATATAGGAGGAATGAACCATTTGCTAGCATCCAAACTGACACCCACTCCAGGGGGCAGAACTCTGGGAATGTTTTTAGTTAAACACCGCCTGTGATGTGAGCAAAACTTTTGACCTTCCCTGCTCGCTTTGCCAGTAATACTGACTTCACATATATTTTTGTTGGTATCAATAGTTCTTGAGTATGCTCTACATCTGTTCTGTGATTATAGTGTACACTATAGTGAGGAAGTAATCTATTATACCAAGGATCTCTTTTCTTTGCTGGGGTTGGCAACAAATGGTGGGTAACCATACTGGCATAATGCGATTTTTCTCTACTGTTCTGTTCCTCTGTATATCCCATCGTATGCTTTTCTCCTTATTACTTGATCCACTCCATGTCATTATTTCTATGGTGTGGATAGCTCTCAATAGTTTCAATCCTTGGTCTACTGTATAAGCAGGTTTGTAGCCCATGTCCTGTTTTGCTCTTTCACAATTATAGAAGTGGTCAGTGCCAGCCATGGGTGAGAGAGAAGGCATAATTATGATGATGGGGCTAACGACCCAGGCTGCAAACTGCATGATGACTGCAACAATGATTATGATACCAGTTCCCCAATTCATTCAAAGTAATGCTACCATTTCAATAATTCTATTACCAGTTTGACATTTCAGTCATGACATATCAATATCCATCCAACATTTCATTCATGAAGTATCAATACCCATTCAACATTTCAGTAAAAAATGTTCCAAAACCAGTTTCACAATTCATTGAAGAAGTAATGCTACCATTTCAATAATTCTATCACCAGTTTTATTACCACCAATTCTTGTATCACCAATTCTATTATCAGTTTGACATTTCACTCATGGAATATCAATAACCATCCAACATTTCATTCATGAAGTACGAATACCTGTCCAACCTTTCAGTAAAAAAAAAGTTCTAACACCAGTTAAACACTGCACTGAGATAGTACCAAAACCAGTTTATCCATTGCAAAATACCACTACCAGTTCCACACCAGCTTCCCGTCTGACCCCAGCTTAACTCTCTCACTAGCAACCATCTCTAAGGCAGAAGGGAATGCAACATGCTCCGCTGTTTTGATTCGCTCAGCCAGCATGTCTCTTGTGTCGCCTGGATAAACTGGAACACTCTCTTGGGCATTTATGGCCTCAGCATCCACTTCCTCAGCAATAAAGTGTATGGTACAGCCAGAGACTCGAACCCCAGCCTCCAATGCTAGCTTCTGAGCATGAGCTCCCTTAAAAGATGGAAGCAAGGATGGATGAATATTCAACATCCGACCTGTCCATCTTTTCACAAACTCTCCTGTCAGAATCCTCATAAACCCAGCCAAGCAAACTAACTCTATCCCATGCTGCACCAGAACTTTGTGGACTGCTACATCAAATTCAGACCTGGACTTGTAATCCTTGTGATCAATCACCACAGTTTTAATTCCTGCCTTCTTTGCTCTGGCCAGTCCTGCCACATTTGCAACATTAGATATTACCAAAACAATTTCTGCAGCAGAGTGCTTGGATTTGTCTTGTGTGTGGTCTATCAGAGCTTGAAGATTTGTCCCTGATCCTGAAATAAGAACTGCAACTTTCTTCCTCTGCTCAGGTACTTTGGGCCTGGGCCAACTTACAAGAAACAAGGGTCTGAGGTGTTCAATATGAACCTTTTCTGCCTCATCTTGAACTTTGACCACTGAACCAACAACAACAGGTCTGCCCCCATTGTCTGACAGAATGGAGATAATGTCGGCAACATCACCTTGTCCCACAACTAGAAGTGCCCCAAGGCCACAGTTAAATGTCCTGGACATTTCAAAATCTGAGATCTTCCCCATGTACTGTAACCAACCGAATATAGGAGGAATGAACCATTTGCTAGCATCCAAACTGACACCCACTCCAGGGGGCAGAACTCTGGGAATGTTTTAGTTAAACACCGCCTGTGATGTGAGCAAAACTTTTGACCTTCCCTGCTCGCATTGCCAGTAATACTGACTTCACATATATTTTTGTTGGTATCAATAGTTCTTGAGTATGCTCTACATCTGTTCTGTGATTATAGTGTACACTATAGTGAGGAAGTAATCTATTATACCAAGGATCTCTTTTCTTTGCTGGGGTTGGCAACAAATGGTGGGTAACCATACTGGCATAATGCGATTTTTCTCTACTGTTCTGTTCCTCTGTATATCCCATCGTATGCTTTTCTCCTTATTACTTGATCCACTCCATGTCATTATTTCTATGGTGTGGATAGCTCTCAATAGTTTCAATCCTTGGTCTACTGTATAAGCAGGTTTGTAGCCCATGTCCTGTTTTGCTCTTTCACAATTATAGAAGTGGTCAGTGCCAGCCATGGGTGAGAGAGAAGGCATAATTATGATGATGGGGCTAACGACCCAGGCTGCAAACTGCATGATGACTGCAACAATGATTATGATACCAGTTCCCCAATTCATTCAAAGTAATGCTACCATTTCAATAATTCTATTACCAGTTTGACATTTCAGTCATGACATATCAATATCCATCCAACATTTCATTCATGAAGTATCAATACCCATTCAACATTTCAGTAAAAATGTTCCAAAACCAGTTTCACAATTCATTGAAGAAGTAATGCTACCATTTCAATAATTCTATCACCAGTTTTATTACCACCAATTCTTGTATCACCAATTCTATTATCAGTTTGACATTTCACTCATGGAATATCAATAACCATCCAACATTTCATTCATGAAGTACGAATACCTGTTCAACCTTTCAGTAAAAAAAAGTTCTAACACCAGTTAAACACTGCACTGAGATAGTACCAAAACCAGTTTATCCATTGCAAAATACCACTACCAGTTCCACACCAGCTTCCCGTCTGACCCCAGCTTAACTCTCTCACTAGCAACCATCTCTAAGGCAGAAGGGAATGCAACATGCTCCGCTGTTTTGATTCGCTCAGCCAGCATGTCTCTTGTGTCGCCTGGATAAACTGGAACACTCTCTTGGGCATTTATGGCCTCAGCATCCACTTCCTCAGCAATAAAGTGTATGGTACAGCCAGAGACTCGAACCCCAGCCTCCAATGCTAGCTTCTGAGCATGAGCTCCCTTAAAAGATGGAAGCAAGGATGGATGAATATTCAACATCCGACCTGTCCATCTTTTCACAAACTCTCCTGTCAGAATCCTCATAAACCCAGCCAAGCAAACTAACTCTATCCCATGCTGCACCAGAACTTTGTGGACTGCTACATCAAATTCAGACCTGGACTTGTAATCCTTGTGATCAATCACCACAGTTTTAATTCCTGCCTTCTTTGCTCTGGCCAGTCCTGCCACATTTGCAACATTAGATATTACCAAAACAATTTCTGCAGCAGAGTGCTTGGATTTGTCTTGTGTGTGGTCTATCAGAGCTTGAAGATTTGTCCCTGATCCTGAAATAAGAACTGCAACTTTCTTCCTCTGCTCAGGTACTTTGGGCCTGGGCCAACTTACAAGAAACAAGGGTCTGAGGTGTTCAATATGAACCTTTTCTGCCTCATCTTGAACTTTGACCACTGAACCAACAACAACAGGTCTGCCCCCATTGTCTGACAGAATGGAGATAACGTCGGCAACATCACCTTGTCCCACAACTAGAAGTGCCCCAAGGCCACAGTTAAATATCCTGGACATTTCAAAATCTGAGATCTTCCCCATGTACTGTAACCAACCGAATATAGGAGGAATGAACCATTTGCTAGCATCCAAACTGACACCCACTCCAGGGGGCAGAACTCTGGGAATGTTTTCAGTTAAACACCGCCTGTGATGTGAGCAAAACTTTTGACCTTCCCTGCTCGCATTGCCAGTAATACTGACTTCACATATATTTTTGTTGGTATCAATAGTTCTTGAGTATGCTCTACATCTGTTCTGTGATTATAGTGTACACTATAGTGAGGAAGTAATCTATTATACCAAGGATCTCTTTTCTTTGCTGGGGTTGGCAACAAATGGTGGGTAACCATACTGGCATAATGCGATTTTTCTCTACTGTTCTGTTCCTCTGTATATCCCATCGTATGCTTTTCTCCTTATTACTTGATCCACTCCATGTCATTATTTCTATGGTGTGGATAGCTCTCAATAGTTTCAATCCTTGGTCTACTGTATAAGCAGGTTTGTAGCCCATGTCCTGTTTTGCTCTTTCACAATTATAGAAGTGGTCAGTGCCAGCCATGGGTGAGAGAGAAGGCATAATTATGATGATGGGGCTAACGACCCAGGCTGCAAACTGCATGATGACTGCAACAATGATTATGATACCAGTTCCCCAATTCATTCAAAGTAATGCTACCATTTCAATAATTCTATTACCAGTTTGACATTTCAGTCATGACATATCAATATCCATCCAACATTTCATTCATGAAGTATCAATACCCATTCAACATTTCAGTAAAAATGTTCCAAAACCAGTTTCACAATTCATTGAAGAAGTAATGCTACCATTTCAATAATTCTATCACCAGTTTTATTACCACCAATTCTTGTATCACCAATTCTATTATCAGTTTGACATTTCACTCATGGAATATCAATAACCATCCAACATTTCATTCATGAAGTACGAATACCTGTCCAACCTTTCAGTAAAAAAAAGTTCTAACACCAGTTAAACACTGCACTGAGATAGTACCAAAACCAGTTTATCCATTGCAAAATACCACTACCAGTTCCACACCAGCTTCCCGTCTGACCCCAGCTTAACTCTCTCACTAGCAACCATCTCTAAGGCAGAAGGGAATGCAACATGCTCCGCTGTTTTGATTCGCTCAGCCAGCATGTCTCTTGTGTCGCCTGGATAAACTGGAACACTCTCTTGGGCATTTATGGCCTCAGCATCCACTTCCTCAGCAATAAAGTGTATGGTACAGCCAGAGACTCGAACCCCAGCCTCCAATGCTAGCTTCTGAGCATGAGCTCCCTTAAAAGATGGAAGCAAGGATGGATGAATATTCAACATCCGACCTGTCCATCTTTTCACAAACTCTCCTGTCAGAATCCTCATAAACCCAGCCAAGCAAACTAACTCTATCCCATGCTGCACCAGAACTTTGTGGACTGCTACATCAAATTCAGACCTGGACTTGTAATCCTTGTGATCAATCACCACAGTTTTAATTCCTGCCTTCTTTGCTCTGGCCAGTCCTGCCACATTTGCAACATTAGATATTACCAAAACAATTTCTGCAGCAGAGTGCTTGGATTTGTCTTGTGTGTGGTCTATCAGAGCTTGAAGATTTGTCCCTGATCCTGAAATAAGAACTGCAACTTTCTTCCTCTGCTCAGGTACTTTGGGCCTGGGCCAACTTACAAGAAACAAGGGTCTGAGGTGTTCAATATGAACCTTTTCTGCCTCATCTTGAACTTTGACCACTGAACCAACAACAACAGGTCTGCCCCCATTGTCTGACAGAATGGAGATAATGTCGGCAACATCACCTTGTCCCACAACTAGAAGTGCCCCAAGGCCACAGTTAAATGTCCTGGACATTTCAAAATCTGAGATCTTCCCCATGTACTGTAACCAACCGAATATAGGAGGAATGAACCATTTGCTAGCATCCAAACTGACACCCACTCCAGGGGGCAGAACTCTGGGAATGTTTTCAGTTAAACACCGCCTGTGATGTGAGCAAAACTTTTGACCTTCCCTGCTCGCATTGCCAGTAATACTGACTTCACATATATTTTTGTTGGTATCAATAGTTCTTGAGTATGCTCTACATCTGTTCTGTGATTATAGTGTACACTATAGTGAGGAAGTAATCTATTATACCAAGGATCTCTTTTCTTTGCTGGGGTTGGCAACAAATGGTGGGTAACCATACTGGCATAATGCGATTTTTCTCTACTGTTCTGTTCCTCTGTATATCCCATCGTATGCTTTTCTCCTTATTACTTGATCCACTCCATGTCATTATTTCTATGGTGTGGATAGCTCTCAATAGTTTCAATCCTTGGTCTACTGTATAAGCAGGTTTGTAGCCCATGTCCTGTTTTGCTCTTTCACAATTATAGAAGTGGTCAGTGCCAGCCATGGGTGAGAGAGAAGGCATAATTATGATGATGGGGCTAACGACCCAGGCTGCAAACTGCATGATGACTGCAACAATGATTATGATACCAGTTCCCCAATTCATTCAAAGTAATGCTACCATTTCAATAATTCTATTACCAGTTTGACATTTCAGTCATGACATATCGATATCCATCCAACATTTCATTCATGAAGTATCAATACCCATTCAACATTTCAGTAAAAATGTTCCAAAACCAGTTTCACAATTCATTGAAGAAGTAATGCTACCATTTCAATAATTCTATCACCAGTTTTATTACCACCAATTCTTGTATCACCAATTCTATTATCAGTTTGACATTTCACTCATGGAATATCAATAACCATCCAACATTTCATTCATGAAGTACGAATACCTGTTCAACCTTTCAGTAAAAAAAAGTTCTAACACCAGTTAAACACTGCACTGAGATAGTACCAAAACCAGTTTATCCATTGCAAAATACCACTACCAGTTCCACACCAGCTTCCCGTCTGACCCCAGCTTAACTCTCTCACTAGCAACCATCTCTAAGGCAGAAGGGAATGCAACATGCTCCGCTGTTTTGATTCGCTCAGCCAGCATGTCTCTTGTGTCGCCTGGATAAACTGGAACACTCTCTTGGGCATTTATGGCCTCAGCATCCACTTCCTCAGCAATAAAGTGTATGGTACAGCCAGAGACTCGAACCCCAGCCTCCAATGCTAGCTTCTGAGCATGAGCTCCCTTAAAAGATGGAAGCAAGGATGGATGAATATTCAACATCCGACCTGTCCATCTTTTCACAAACTCTCCTGTCAGAATCCTCATAAACCCAGCCAAGCAAACTAACTCTATCCCATGCTGCACCAGAACTTTGTGGACTGCTACATCAAATTCAGACCTGGACTTGTAATCCTTGTGATCAATCACCACAGTTTTAATTCCTGCCTTCTTTGCTCTGGCCAGTCCTGCCACATTTGCAACATTAGATATTACCAAAACAATTTCTGCAGCAGAGTGCTTGGATTTGTCTTGTGTGTGGTCTATCAGAGCTTGAAGATTTGTCCCTGATCCTGAAATAAGAACTGCAACTTTCTTCCTCTGCTCAGGTACTTTGGGCCTGGGCCAACTTACAAGAAACAAGGGTCTGAGGTGTTCAATATGAACCTTTTCTGCCTCATCTTGAACTTTGACCACTGAACCAACAACAACAGGTCTGCCCCCATTGTCTGACAGAATGGAGATAATGTCGGCAACATCACCTTGTCCCACAACTAGAAGTGCCCCAAGGCCACAGTTAAATGTCCTGGACATTTCAAAATCTGAGATCTTCCCCATGTACTGTAACCAACCGAATATAGGAGGAATGAACCATTTGCTAGCATCCAAACTGACACCCACTCCAGGGGGCAGAACTCTGGGAATGTTTTTCAGTTAAACACCGCCTGTGATGTGAGCAAAACTTTTGACCTTCCCTGCTCGCATTGCCAGTAATACTGACTTCACATATATTTTTGTTGGTATCAATAGTTCTTGAGTATGCTCTACATCTGTTCTGTGATTATAGTGTACACTATAGTGAGGAAGTAATCTATTATACCAAGGATCTCTTTTCTTTGCTGGGGTTGGCAACAAATGGTGGGTAACCATACTGGCATAATGCGATTTTTCTCTACTGTTCTGTTCCTCTGTATATCCCATCGTATGCTTTTCTCCTTATTACTTGATCCACTCCATGTCATTATTTCTATGGTGTGGATAGCTCTCAATAGTTTCAATCCTTGGTCTACTGTATAAGCAGGTTTGTAGCCCATGTCCTGTTTTGCTCTTTCACAATTATAGAAGTGGTCAGTGCCAGCCATGGGTGAGAGAGAAGGCATAATTATGATGATGGGGCTAACGACCCAGGCTGCAAACTGCATGATGACTGCAACAATGATTATGATACCAGTTCCCCAATTCATTCAAAGTAATGCTACCATTTCAATAATTCTATTACCAGTTTGACATTTCAGTCATGACATATCGATATCCATCCAACATTTCATTCATGAAGTATCAATACCCATTCAACATTTCAGTAAAAATGTTCCAAAACCAGTTTCACAATTCATTGAAGAAGTAATGCTACCATTTCAATAATTCTATCACCAGTTTTATTACCACCAATTCTTGTATCACCAATTCTATTATCAGTTTGACATTTCACTCATGGAATATCAATAACCATCCAACATTTCATTCATGAAGTACGAATACCTGTTCAACCTTTCAGTAAAAAAAAGTTCTAACACCAGTTAAACACTGCACTGAGATAGTACCAAAACCAGTTTATCCATTGCAAAATACCACTACCAGTTCCACACCAGCTTCCCGTCTGACCCCAGCTTAACTCTCTCACTAGCAACCATCTCTAAGGCAGAAGGGAATGCAACATGCTCCGCTGTTTTGATTCGCTCAGCCAGCATGTCTCTTGTGTCGCCTGGATAAACTGGAACACTCTCTTGGGCATTTATGGCCTCAGCATCCACTTCCTCAGCAATAAAGTGTATGGTACAGCCAGAGACTCGAACCCCAGCCTCCAATGCTAGCTTCTGAGCATGAGCTCCCTTAAAAGATGGAAGCAAGGATGGATGAATATTCAACATCCGACCTGTCCATCTTTTCACAAACTCTCCTGTCAGAATCCTCATAAACCCAGCCAAGCAAACTAACTCTATCCCATGCTGCACCAGAACTTTGTGGACTGCTACATCAAATTCAGACCTGGACTTGTAATCCTTGTGATCAATCACCACAGTTTTAATTCCTGCCTTCTTTGCTCTGGCCAGTCCTGCCACATTTGCAACATTAGATATTACCAAAACAATTTCTGCAGCAGAGTGCTTGGATTTGTCTTGTGTGTGGTCTATCAGAGCTTGAAGATTTGTCCCTGATCCTGAAATAAGAACTGCAACTTTCTTCCTCTGCTCAGGTACTTTGGGCCTGGGCCAACTTACAAGAAACAAGGGTCTGAGGTGTTCAATATGAACCTTTTCTGCCTCATCTTGAACTTTGACCACTGAACCAACAACAACAGGTCTGCCCCCATTGTCTGACAGAATGGAGATAATGTCGGCAACATCACCTTGTCCCACAACTAGAAGTGCCCCAAGGCCACAGTTAAATGTCCTGGACATTTCAAAATCTGAGATCTTCCCCATGTACTGTAACCAACCGAATATAGGAGGAATGAACCATTTGCTAGCATCCAAACTGACACCCACTCCAGGGGGCAGAACTCTGGGAATGTTTTCAGTTAAACACCGCCTGTGATGTGAGCAAAACTTTTGACCTTCCCTGCTCGCATTGCCAGTAATACTGACTTCACATATATTTTTGTTGGTATCAATAGTTCTTGAGTATGCTCTACATCTGTTCTGTGATTATAGTGTACACTATAGTGAGGAAGTAATCTATTATACCAAGGATCTCTTTTCTTTGCTGGGGTTGGCAACAAATGGTGGGTAACCATACTGGCATAATGCGATTTTTCTCTACTGTTCTGTTCCTCTGTATATCCCATCGTATGCTTTTCTCCTTATTACTTGATCCACTCCATGTCATTATTTCTATGGTGTGGATAGCTCTCAATAGTTTCAATCCTTGGTCTACTGTATAAGCAGGTTTGTAGCCCATGTCCTGTTTTGCTCTTTCACAATTATAGAAGTGGTCAGTGCCAGCCATGGGTGAGAGAGAAGGCATAATTATGATGATGGGGCTAACGACCCAGGCTGCAAACTGCATGATGACTGCAACAATGATTATGATACCAGTTCCCCAATTCATTCAAAGTAATGCTACCATTTCAATAATTCTATTACCAGTTTGACATTTCAGTCATGACATATCGATATCCATCCAACATTTCATTCATGAAGTATCAATACCCATTCAACATTTCAGTAAAAATGTTCCAAAACCAGTTTCACAATTCATTGAAGAAGTAATGCTACCATTTCAATAATTCTATCACCAGTTTCTATACCACCAATGCTAGTATCACCAATTCTATTATCAGTTTGACATTTCACTCATGGAATATCAATAACCATCCAACATTTCATTCATGAAGTACGAATACCTGTTCAACCTTTCAGTAAAAAAAAGTTCTAACACCAGTTAAACACTGCACTGAGATAGTACCAAAACCAGTTTATCCATTGCAAAATACCACTACCAGTTCCACACCAGCTTCCCGTCTGACCCCAGCTTAACTCTCTCACTAGCAACCATCTCTAAGGCAGAAGGGAATGCAACATGCTCCGCTGTTTTGATTCGCTCAGCCAGCATGTCTCTTGTGTCGCCTGGATAAACTGGAACACTCTCTTGGGCATTTATGGCCTCAGCATCCACTTCCTCAGCAATAAAGTGTATGGTACAGCCAGAGACTCGAACCCCAGCCTCCAATGCTAGCTTCTGAGCATGAGCTCCCTTAAAAGATGGAAGCAAGGATGGATGAATATTCAACATCCGACCTGTCCATCTTTTCACAAACTCTCCTGTCAGAATCCTCATAAACCCAGCCAAGCAAACTAACTCTATCCCATGCTGCACCAGAACTTTGTGGACTGCTACATCAAATTCAGACCTGGACTTGTAATCCTTGTGATCAATCACCACAGTTTTAATTCCTGCCTTCTTTGCTCTGGCCAGTCCTGCCACATTTGCAACATTAGATATTACCAAAACAATTTCTGCAGCAGAGTGCTTGGATTTGTCTTGTGTGTGGTCTATCAGAGCTTGAAGATTTGTCCCTGATCCTGAAATAAGAACTGCAACTTTCTTCCTCTGCTCAGGTACTTTGGGCCTGGGCCAACTTACAAGAAACAAGGGTCTGAGGTGTTCAATATGAACCTTTTCTGCCTCATCTTGAACTTTGACCACTGAACCAACAACAACAGGTCTGCCCCCATTGTCTGACAGAATGGAGATAATGTCGGCAACATCACCTTGTCCCACAACTAGAAGTGCCCCAAGGCCACAGTTAAATGTCCTGGACATTTCAAAATCTGAGATCTTCCCCATGTACTGTAACCAACCGAATATAGGAGGAATGAACCATTTGCTAGCATCCAAACTGACACCCACTCCAGGGGGCAGAACTCTGGGAATGTTTTCAGTTAAACACCGCCTGTGATGTGAGCAAAACTTTTGACCTTCCCTGCTCGCATTGCCAGTAATACTGACTTCACATATATTTTTGTTGGTATCAATAGTTCTTGAGTATGCTCTACATCTGTTCTGTGATTATAGTGTACACTATAGTGAGGAAGTAATCTATTATACCAAGGATCTCTTTTCTTTGCTGGGGTTGGCAACAAATGGTGGGTAACCATACTGGCATAATGCGATTTTTCTCTACTGTTCTGTTCCTCTGTATATCCCATCGTATGCTTTTCTCCTTATTACTTGATCCACTCCATGTCATTATTTCTATGGTGTGGATAGCTCTCAATAGTTTCAATCCTTGGTCTACTGTATAAGCAGGTTTGTAGCCCATGTCCTGTTTTGCTCTTTCACAATTATAGAAGTGGTCAGTGCCAGCCATGGGTGAGAGAGAAGGCATAATTATGATGATGGGGCTAACGACCCAGGCTGCAAACTGCATGATGACTGCAACAATGATTATGATACCAGTTCCCCAATTCATTCAAAGTAATGCTACCATTTCAATAATTCTATTACCAGTTTGACATTTCAGTCATGACATATCGATATCCATCCAACATTTCATTCATGAAGTATCAATACCCATTCAACATTTCAGTAAAAATGTTCCAAAACCAGTTTCACAATTCATTGAAGAAGTAATGCTACCATTTCAATAATTCTATCACCAGTTTTATTACCACCAATTCTTGTATCACCAATTCTATTATCAGTTTGACATTTCACTCATGGAATATCAATAACCATCCAACATTTCATTCATGAAGTACGAATACCTGTTCAACCTTTCAGTAAAAAAAAGTTCTAACACCAGTTAAACACTGCACTGAGATAGTACCAAAACCAGTTTATCCATTGCAAAATACCACTACCAGTTCCACACCAGCTTCCCGTCTGACCCCAGCTTAACTCTCTCACTAGCAACCATCTCTAAGGCAGAAGGGAATGCAACATGCTCCGCTGTTTTGATTCGCTCAGCCAGCATGTCTCTTGTGTCGCCTGGATAAACTGGAACACTCTCTTGGGCATTTATGGCCTCAGCATCCACTTCCTCAGCAATAAAGTGTATGGTACAGCCAGAGACTCGAACCCCAGCCTCCAATGCTAGCTTCTGAGCATGAGCTCCCTTAAAAGATGGAAGCAAGGATGGATGAATATTCAACATCCGACCTGTCCATCTTTTCACAAACTCTCCTGTCAGAATCCTCATAAACCCAGCCAAGCAAACTAACTCTATCCCATGCTGCACCAGAACTTTGTGGACTGCTACATCAAATTCAGACCTGGACTTGTAATCCTTGTGATCAATCACCACAGTTTTAATTCCTGCCTTCTTTGCTCTGGCCAGTCCTGCCACATTTGCAACATTAGATATTACCAAAACAATTTCTGCAGCAGAGTGCTTGGATTTGTCTTGTGTGTGGTCTATCAGAGCTTGAAGATTTGTCCCTGATCCTGAAATAAGAACTGCAACTTTCTTCCTCTGCTCAGGTACTTTGGGCCTGGGCCAACTTACAAGAAACAAGGGTCTGAGGTGTTCAATATGAACCTTTTCTGCCTCATCTTGAACTTTGACCACTGAACCAACAACAACAGGTCTGCCCCCATTGTCTGACAGAATGGAGATAACGTCGGCAACATCACCTTGTCCCACAACTAGAAGTGCCCCAAGGCCACAGTTAAATGTCCTGGACATTTCAAAATCTGAGATCTTCCCCATGTACTGTAACCAACCGAATATAGGAGGAATGAACCATTTGCTAGCATCCAAACTGACACCCACTCCAGGGGGCAGAACTCTGGGAATGTTTTCAGTTAAACACCGCCTGTGATGTGAGCAAAACTTTTGACCTTCCCTGCTCGCATTGCCAGTAATACTGACTTCACATATATTTTTGTTGGTATCAATAGTTCTTGAGTATGCTCTACATCTGTTCTGTGATTATAGTGTACACTATAGTGAGGAAGTAATCTATTATACCAAGGATCTCTTTTCTTTGCTGGGGTTGGCAACAAATGGTGGGTAACCATACTGGCATAATGCGATTTTTCTCTACTGTTCTGTTCCTCTGTATATCCCATCGTATGCTTTTCTCCTTATTACTTGATCCACTCCATGTCATTATTTCTATGGTGTGGATAGCTCTCAATAGTTTCAATCCTTGGTCTACTGTATAAGCAGGTTTGTAGCCCATGTCCTGTTTTGCTCTTTCACAATTATAGAAGTGGTCAGTGCCAGCCATGGGTGAGAGAGAAGGCATAATTATGATGATGGGGCTAACGACCCAGGCTGCAAACTGCATGATGACTGCAACAATGATTATGATACCAGTTCCCCAATTCATTCAAAGTAATGCTACCATTTCAATAATTCTATTACCAGTTTGACATTTCAGTCATGACATATCGATATCCATCCAACATTTCATTCATGAAGTATCAATACCCATTCAACATTTCAGTAAAAATGTTCCAAAACCAGTTTCACAATTCATTGAAGAAGTAATGCTACCATTTCAATAATTCTATCACCAGTTCTATTACCACCAATTCTTGTATCACCAATTCTATTATCAGTTTGACATTTCACTCATGGAATATCAATAACCATCCAACATTTCATTCATGAAGTACGAATACCTGTTCAACCTTTCAGTAAAAAAAAGTTCTAACACCAGTTTAAACACTGCACTGAGATAGTACCAAAACCAGTTTATCCATTGCAAAATACCACTACCAGTTCCACACCAGCTTCCCGTCTGACCCCAGCTTAACTCTCTCACTAGCAACCATCTCTAAGGCAGAAGGGAATGCAACATGCTCCGCTGTTTTGATTCGCTCAGCCAGCATGTCTCTTGTGTCGCCTGGATAAACTGGAACACTCTCTTGGGCATTTATGGCCTCAGCATCCACTTCCTCAGCAATAAAGTGTATGGTACAGCCAGAGACTCGAACCCCAGCCTCCAATGCTAGCTTCTGAGCATGAGCTCCCTTAAAAGATGGAAGCAAGGATGGATGAATATTCAACATCCGACCTGTCCATCTTTTCACAAACTCTCCTGTCAGAATCCTCATAAACCCAGCCAAGCAAACTAACTCTATCCCATGCTGCACCAGAACTTTGTGGACTGCTACATCAAATTCAGACCTGGACTTGTAATCCTTGTGATCAATCACCACAGTTTTAATTCCTGCCTTCTTTGCTCTGGCCAGTCCTGCCACATTTGCAACATTAGATATTACCAAAACAATTTCTGCAGCAGAGTGCTTGGATTTGTCTTGTGTGTGGTCTATCAGAGCTTGAAGATTTGTCCCTGATCCTGAAATAAGAACTGCAACTTTCTTCCTCTGCTCAGGTACTTTGGGCCTGGGCCAACTTACAAGAAACAAGGGTCTGAGGTGTTCAATATGAACCTTTTCTGCCTCATCTTGAACTTTGACCACTGAACCAACAACAACAGGTCTGCCCCCATTGTCTGACAGAATGGAGATAACGTCGGCAACATCACCTTGTCCCACAACTAGAAGTGCCCCAAGGCCACAGTTAAATGTCCTGGACATTTCAAAATCTGAGATCTTCCCCATGTACTGTAACCAACCGAATATAGGAGGAATGAACCATTTGCTAGCATCCAAACTGACACCCACTCCAGGGGGCAGAACTCTGGGAATGTTTTTTAGTTAAACACCGCCTGTGATGTGAGCAAAACTTTTGACCTTCCCTGCTCGCATTGCCAGTAATACTGACTTCACATATATTTTTGTTGGTATCAATAGTTCTTGAGTATGCTCTACATCTGTTCTGTGATTATAGTGTACACTATAGTGAGGAAGTAATCTATTATACCAAGGATCTCTTTTCTTTGCTGGGGTTGGCAACAAATGGTGGGTAACCATACTGGCATAATGCGATTTTTCTCTACTGTTCTGTTCCTCTGTATATCCCATCGTATGCTTTTCTCCTTATTACTTGATCCACTCCATGTCATTATTTCTATGGTGTGGATAGCTCTCAATAGTTTCAATCCTTGGTCTACTGTATAAGCAGGTTTGTAGCCCATGTCCTGTTTTGCTCTTTCACAATTATTATAGAAGTGGTCAGTGCCAGCCATGGGTGAGAGAGAAGGCATAATTATGATGATGGGGCTAACGACCCAGGCTGCAAACTGCATGATGACTGCAACAATGATTATGATACCAGTTCCCCAATTCATTCAAAGTAATGCTACCATTTCAATAATTCTATTACCAGTTTGACATTTCAGTCATGACATATCGATATCCATCCAACATTTCATTCATGAAGTATCAATACCCATTCAACATTTCAGTAAAAATGTTCCAAAACCAGTTTCACAATTCATTGAAGAAGTAATGCTACCATTTCAATAATTCTATCACCAGTTTTATTACCACCAATTCTTGTATCACCAATTCTATTATCAGTTTGACATTTCACTCATGGAATATCAATAACCATCCAACATTTCATTCATGAAGTACGAATACCTGTTCAACCTTTCAGTAAAAAAAAGTTCTAACACCAGTTAAACACTGCACTGAGATAGTACCAAAACCAGTTTATCCATTGCAAAATACCACTACCAGTTCCACACCAGCTTCCCGTCTGACCCCAGCTTAACTCTCTCACTAGCAACCATCTCTAAGGCAGAAGGGAATGCAACATGCTCCGCTGTTTTGATTCGCTCAGCCAGCATGTCTCTTGTGTCGCCTGGATAAACTGGAACACTCTCTTGGGCATTTATGGCCTCAGCATCCACTTCCTCAGCAATAAAGTGTATGGTACAGCCAGAGACTCGAACCCCAGCCTCCAATGCTAGCTTCTGAGCATGAGCTCCCTTAAAAGATGGAAGCAAGGATGGATGAATATTCAACATCCGACCTGTCCATCTTTTCACAAACTCTCCTGTCAGAATCCTCATAAACCCAGCCAAGCAAACTAACTCTATCCCATGCTGCACCAGAACTTTGTGGACTGCTACATCAAATTCAGACCTGGACTTGTAATCCTTGTGATCAATCACCACAGTTTTAATTCCTGCCTTCTTTGCTCTGGCCAGTCCTGCCACATTTGCAACATTAGATATTACCAAAACAATTTCTGCAGCAGAGTGCTTGGATTTGTCTTGTGTGTGGTCTATCAGAGCTTGAAGATTTGTCCCTGATCCTGAAATAAGAACTGCAACTTTCTTCCTCTGCTCAGGTACTTTGGGCCTGGGCCAACTTACAAGAAACAAGGGTCTGAGGTGTTCAATATGAACCTTTTCTGCCTCATCTTGAACTTTGACCACTGAACCAACAACAACAGGTCTGCCCCCATTGTCTGACAGAATGGAGATAACGTCGGCAACATCACCTTGTCCCACAACTAGAAGTGCCCCAAGGCCACAGTTAAATGTCCTGGACATTTCAAAATCTGAGATCTTCCCCATGTACTGTAACCAACCGAATATAGGAGGAATGAACCATTTGCTAGCATCCAAACTGACACCCACTCCAGGGGGCAGAACTCTGGGAATGTTTTCAGTTAAACACCGCCTGTGATGTGAGCAAAACTTTTGACCTTCCCTGCTCGCATTGCCAGTAATACTGACTTCACATATATTTTTGTTGGTATCAATAGTTCTTGAGTATGCTCTACATCTGTTCTGTGATTATAGTGTACACTATAGTGAGGAAGTAATCTATTATACCAAGGATCTCTTTTCTTTGCTGGGGTTGGCAACAAATGGTGGGTAACCATACTGGCATAATGCGATTTTTCTCTACTGTTCTGTTCCTCTGTATATCCCATCGTATGCTTTTCTCCTTATTACTTGATCCACTCCATGTCATTATTTCTATGGTGTGGATAGCTCTCAATAGTTTCAATCCTTGGTCTACTGTATAAGCAGGTTTGTAGCCCATGTCCTGTTTTGCTCTTTCACAATTATAGAAGTGGTCAGTGCCAGCCATGGGTGAGAGAGAAGGCATAATTATGATGATGGGGCTAACGACCCAGGCTGCAAACTGCATGATGACTGCAACAATGATTATGATACCAGTTCCCCAATTCATTCAAAGTAATGCTACCATTTCAATAATTCTATTACCAGTTTGACATTTCAGTCATGACATATCGATATCCATCCAACATTTCATTCATGAAGTATCAATACCCATTCAACATTTCAGTAAAAATGTTCCAAAACCAGTTTCACAATTCATTGAAGAAGTAATGCTACCATTTCAATAATTCTATCACCAGTTTTATTACCACCAATTCTTGTATCACCAATTCTATTATCAGTTTGACATTTCACTCATGGAATATCAATAACCATCCAACATTTCATTCATGAAGTACGAATACCTGTTCAACCTTTCAGTAAAAAAAAAGTTCTAACACCAGTTAAACACTGCACTGAGATAGTACCAAAACCAGTTTATCCATTGCAAAATACCACTACCAGTTCCACACCAGCTTCCCGTCTGACCCCAGCTTAACTCTCTCACTAGCAACCATCTCTAAGGCAGAAGGGAATGCAACATGCTCCGCTGTTTTGATTCGCTCAGCCAGCATGTCTCTTGTGTCGCCTGGATAAACTGGAACACTCTCTTGGGCATTTATGGCCTCAGCATCCACTTCCTCAGCAATAAAGTGTATGGTACAGCCAGAGACTCGAACCCCAGCCTCCAATGCTAGCTTCTGAGCATGAGCTCCCTTAAAAGATGGAAGCAAGGATGGATGAATATTCAACATCCGACCTGTCCATCTTTTCACAAACTCTCCTGTCAGAATCCTCATAAACCCAGCCAAGCAAACTAACTCTATCCCATGCTGCACCAGAACTTTGTGGACTGCTACATCAAATTCAGACCTGGACTTGTAATCCTTGTGATCAATCACCACAGTTTTAATTCCTGCCTTCTTTGCTCTGGCCAGTCCTGCCACATTTGCAACATTAGATATTACCAAAACAATTTCTGCAGCAGAGTGCTTGGATTTGTCTTGTGTGTGGTCTATCAGAGCTTGAAGATTTGTCCCTGATCCTGAAATAAGAACTGCAACTTTCTTCCTCTGCTCAGGTACTTTGGGCCTGGGCCAACTTACAAGAAACAAGGGTCTGAGGTGTTCAATATGAACCTTTTCTGCCTCATCTTGAACTTTGACCACTGAACCAACAACAACAGGTCTGCCCCCATTGTCTGACAGAATGGAGATAACGTCGGCAACATCACCTTGTCCCACAACTAGAAGTGCCCCAAGGCCACAGTTAAATGTCCTGGACATTTCAAAATCTGAGATCTTCCCCATGTACTGTAACCAACCGAATATAGGAGGAATGAACCATTTGCTAGCATCCAAACTGACACCCACTCCAGGGGGCAGAACTCTGGGAATGTTTTCAGTTAAACACCGCCTGTGATGTGAGCAAAACTTTTGACCTTCCCTGCTCGCATTGCCAGTAATACTGACTTCACATATATTTTTGTTGGTATCAATAGTTCTTGAGTATGCTCTACATCTGTTCTGTGATTATAGTGTACACTATAGTGAGGAAGTAATCTATTATACCAAGGATCTCTTTGCTTTGCTGGGGTTGGCAACAAATGGTGGGTAACCATACTGGCATAATGCGATTTTTCTCTACTGTTCTGTTCCTCTGTATATCCCATCGTATGCTTTTCTCCTTATTACTTGATCCACTCCATGTCATTATTTCTATGGTGTGGATAGCTCTCAATAGTTTCAATCCTTGGTCTACTGTATAAGCAGGTTTGTAGCCCATGTCCTGTTTTGCTCTTTCACAATTATAGAAGTGGTCAGTGCCAGCCATGGGTGAGAGAGAAGGCATAATTATGATGATGGGGCTAACGACCCAGGCTGCAAACTGCATGATGACTGCAACAATGATTATGATACCAGTTCCCCAATTCATTCAAAGTAATGCTACCATTTCAATAATTCTATTACCAGTTTGACATTTCAGTCATGACATATCGATATCCATCCAACATTTCATTCATGAAGTATCAATACCCATTCAACATTTCAGTAAAAATGTTCCAAAACCAGTTTCACAATTCATTGAAGAAGTAATGCTACCATTTCAATAATTCTATCACCAGTTTTATTACCACCAATTCTTGTATCACCAATTCTATTATCAGTTTGACATTTCACTCATGGAATATCAATAACCATCCAACATTTCATTCATGAAGTACGAATACCTGTCCAACCTTTCAGTAAAAAAAAGTTCTAACACCAGTTAAACACTGCACTGAGATAGTACCAAAACCAGTTTATCCATTGCAAAATACCACTACCAGTTCCACACCAGCTTCCCGTCTGACCCCAGCTTAACTCTCTCACTAGCAACCATCTCTAAGGCAGAAGGGAATGCAACATGCTCCGCTGTTTTGATTCGCTCAGCCAGCATGTCTCTTGTGTCGCCTGGATAAACTGGAACACTCTCTTGGGCATTTATGGCCTCAGCATCCACTTCCTCAGCAATAAAGTGTATGGTACAGCCAGAGACTCGAACCCCAGCCTCCAATGCTAGCTTCTGAGCATGAGCTCCCTTAAAAGATGGAAGCAAGGATGGATGAATATTCAACATCCGACCTGTCCATCTTTTCACAAACTCTCCTGTCAGAATCCTCATAAACCCAGCCAAGCAAACTAACTCTATCCCATGCTGCACCAGAACTTTGTGGACTGCTACATCAAATTCAGACCTGGACTTGTAATCCTTGTGATCAATCACCACAGTTTTAATTCCTGCCTTCTTTGCTCTGGCCAGTCCTGCCACATTTGCAACATTAGATATTACCAAAACAATTTCTGCAGCAGAGTGCTTGGATTTGTCTTGTGTGTGGTCTATCAGAGCTTGAAGATTTGTCCCTGATCCTGAAATAAGAACTGCAACTTTCTTCCTCTGCTCAGGTACTTTGGGCCTGGGCCAACTTACAAGAAACAAGGGTCTGAGGTGTTCAATATGAACCTTTTCTGCCTCATCTTGAACTTTGACCACTGAACCAACAACAACAGGTCTGCCCCCATTGTCTGACAGAATGGAGATAACGTCGGCAACATCACCTTGTCCCACAACTAGAAGTGCCCCAAGGCCACAGTTAAATGTCCTGGACATTTCAAAATCTGAGATCTTCCCCATGTACTGTAACCAACCGAATATAGGAGGAATGAACCATTTGCTAGCATCCAAACTGACACCCACTCCAGGGGGCAGAACTCTGGGAATGTTTTCAGTTAAACACCGCCTGTGATGTGAGCAAAACTTTTGACCTCCCTGCTCGCTTTGCCAGTAATACTGACTTCACATATATTTTTGTTGGTATCAATAGTTCTTGAGTATGCTCTACATCTGTTCTGTGATTATAGTGTACACTATAGTGAGGAAGTAATCTATTATACCAAGGATCTCTTTTCTTTGCTGGGGTTGGCAACAAATGGTGGGTAACCATACTGGCATAATGCGATTTTTCTCTACTGTTCTGTTCCTCTGTATATCCCATCGTATGCTTTTCTCCTTATTACTTGATCCACTCCATGTCATTATTTCTATGGTGTGGATAGCTCTCAATAGTTTCAATCCTTGGTCTACTGTATAAGCAGGTTTGTAGCCCATGTCCTGTTTTGCTCTTTCACAATTATAGAAGTGGTCAGTGCCAGCCATGGGTGAGACAGAAGGCATAATTATGATGATGGGGCTAACGACCCAGGCTGCAAACTGCATGATGACTGCAACAATGATTATGATACCAGTTCCCCAATTCATTCAAAGTAATGCTACCATTTCAATAATTCTATTACCAGTTTGACATTTCAGTCATGACATATCGATATCCATCCAACATTTCATTCATGAAGTATCAATACCCATTCAACATTTCAGTAAAAATGTTCCAAAACCAGTTTCACAATTCATTGAAGAAGTAATGCTACCATTTCAATAATTCTATCACCAGTTCTATTACCACCAATTCTATTATCAGTTTGACATTTCACTCATGGAATATCAATAACCATCCAACATTTCATTCATGAAGTACGAATACCTGTTCAACCTTTCAGTAAAAAAAAGTTCTAACACCAGTTAAACACTGCACTGAGATAGTACCAAAACCAGTTTATCCATTGCAAAATACCACTACCAGTTCCACACCAGCTTCCCGTCTGACCCCAGCTTAACTCTCTCACTAGCAACCATCTCTAAGGCAGAAGGGAATGCAACATGCTCCGCTGTTTTGATTCGCTCAGCCAGCATGTCTCTTGTGTCGCCTGGATAAACTGGAACACTCTCTTGGGCATTTATGGCCTCAGCATCCACTTCCTCAGCAATAAAGTGTATGGTACAGCCAGAGACTCGAACCCCAGCCTCCAATGCTAGCTTCTGAGCATGAGCTCCCTTAAAAGATGGAAGCAAGGATGGATGAATATTCAACATCCGACCTGTCCATCTTTTCACAAACTCTCCTGTCAGAATCCTCATAAACCCAGCCAAGCAAACTAACTCTATCCCATGCTGCACCAGAACTTTGTGGACTGCTACATCAAATTCAGACCTGGACTTGTAATCCTTGTGATCAATCACCACAGTTTTAATTCATGCCTTCTTTGCTCTGGCCAGTCCTGCCACATTTGCAACATTAGATATTACCAAAACAATTTCTGCAGCAGAGTGCTTGGATTTGTCTTGTGTGTGGTCTATCAGAGCTTGAAGATTTGTCCCTGATCCTGAAATAAGAACTGCAACTTTCTTCCTCTGCTCAGGTACTTTGGGCCTGGGCCAACTTACAAGAAACAAGGGTCTGAGGTGTTCAATATGAACCTTTTCTGCCTCATCTTGAACTTTGACCACTGAACCAACAACAACAGGTCTGCCCCCATTGTCTGACAGAATGGAGATAACGTCGGCAACATCACCTTGTCCCACAACTAGAAGTGCCCCAAGGCCACAGTTAAATGTCCTGGACATTTCAAAATCTGAGATCTTCCCCATGTACTGTAACCAACCGAATATAGGAGGAATGAACCATTTGCTAGCATCCAAACTGACACCCACTCCAGGGGGCAGAACTCTGGGAATGTTGCTAGTTAAACACCGCCTGTGATGTGAGCAAAACTTTTGACCTTCCCTGCTCGCATTGCCAGTAATACTGACTTCACATATATTTTTGTTGGTATCAATAGTTCTTGAGTATGCTCTACATCTGTTCTGTGATTATAGTGTACACTATAGTGAGGAAGTAATCTATTATACCAAGGATCTCTTTTCTTTGCTGGGGTTGGCAACAAATGGTGGGTAACCATACTGGCATAATGCGATTTTTCTCTACTGTTCTGTTCCTCTGTATATCCCATCGTATGCTTTTCTCCTTATTACTTGATCCACTCCATGTCATTATTTCTATGGTGTGGATAGCTCTCAATAGTTTCAATCCTTGGTCTACTGTATAAGCAGGTTTGTAGCCCATGTCCTGTTTTGCTCTTTCACAATTATAGAAGTGGTCAGTGCCAGCCATGGGTGAGACAGAAGGCATAATTATGATGATGGGGCTAACGACCCAGGCTGCAAACTGCATGATGACTGCAACAATGATTATGATACCAGTTCCCCAATTCATTCAAAGTAATGCTACCATTTCAATAATTCTATTACCAGTTTGACATTTCAGTCATGACATATCGATATCCATCCAACATTTCATTCATGAAGTATCAATACCCATTCAACATTTCAGTAAAAATGTTCCAAAACCAGTTTCACAATTCATTGAAGAAGTAATGCTACCATTTCAATAATTCTATCACCAGTTTTATTACCACCAATTCTTGTATCACCAATTCTATTATCAGTTTTTGACATTTCACTCATGGAATATCAATAACCATCCAACATTTCATTCATGAAGTACGAATACCTGTTCAACCTTTCAGTAAAAAAAAGTTCTAACACCAGTTAAACACTGCACTGAGATAGTACCAAAACCAGTTTATCCATTGCAAAATACCACTACCAGTTCCACACCAGCTTCCCGTCTGACCCCAGCTTAACTCTCTCACTAGCAACCATCTCTAAGGCAGAAGGGAATGCAACATGCTCCGCTGTTTTGATTCGCTCAGCCAGCATGTCTCTTGTGTCGCCTGGATAAACTGGAACACTCTCTTGGGCATTTATGGCCTCAGCATCCACTTCCTCAGCAATAAAGTGTATGGTACAGCCAGAGACTCGAACCCCAGCCTCCAATGCTAGCTTCTGAGCATGAGCTCCCTTAAAAGATGGAAGCAAGGATGGATGAATATTCAACATCCGACCTGTCCATCTTTTCACAAACTCTCCTGTCAGAATCCTCATAAACCCAGCCAAGCAAACTAACTCTATCCCATGCTGCACCAGAACTTTGTGGACTGCTACATCAAATTCAGACCTGGACTTGTAATCCTTGTGATCAATCACCACAGTTTTAATTCCTGCCTTCTTTGCTCTGGCCAGTCCTGCCACATTTGCAACATTAGATATTACCAAAACAATTTCTGCAGCAGAGTGCTTGGATTTGTCTTGTGTGTGGTCTATCAGAGCTTGAAGATTTGTCCCTGATCCTGAAATAAGAACTGCAACTTTCTTCCTCTGCTCAGGTACTTTGGGCCTGGGCCAACTTACAAGAAACAAGGGTCTGAGGTGTTCAATATGAACCTTTTCTGCCTCATCTTGAACTTTGACCACTGAACCAACAACAACAGGTCTGCCCCCATTGTCTGACAGAATGGAGATAATGTCGGCAACATCACCTTGTCCCACAACTAGAAGTGCCCCAAGGCCACAGTTAAATGTCCTGGACATTTCAAAATCTGAGATCTTCCCCATGTACTGTAACCAACCGAATATAGGAGGAATGAACCATTTGCTAGCATCCAAACTGACACCCACTCCAGGGGGCAGAACTCTGGGAATGTTTTCAGTTAAACACCGCCTGTGATGTGAGCAAAACTTTTGACCTTCCCTGCTCGCATTGCCAGTAATACTGACTTCACATATATTTTTGTTGGTATCAATAGTTCTTGAGTATGCTCTACATCTGTTCTGTGATTATAGTGTACACTATAGTGAGGAAGTAATCTATTATACCAAGGATCTCTTTTCTTTGCTGGGGTTGGCAACAAATGGTGGGTAACCATACTGGCATAATGCGATTTTTCTCTACTGTTCTGTTCCTCTGTATATCCCATCGTATGCTTTTCTCCTTATTACTTGATCCACTCCATGTCATTATTTCTATGGTGTGGATAGCTCTCAATAGTTTCAATCCTTGGTCTACTGTATAAGCAGGTTTGTAGCCCATGTCCTGTTTTGCTCTTTCACAATTATAGAAGTGGTCAGTGCCAGCCATGGGTGAGAGAGAAGGCATAATTATGATGATGGAGCTAACGACCCAGGCTGCAAACTACATGATAACTGCAACAATGATTATGATACCAGTTCCCCAATTCATTCAAAGTAATGCTACCATTTCAATAATTCTATTACCAGTTTGACATTTCAGTCATGACATATCGATATCCATCCAACATTTCATTCATGAAGTATCAATACCCATTCAACATTTCAGTAAAAATGTTCCAAAACCAGTTTCACAATTCATTGAAGAAGTAATGCTACCATTTCAATAATTCTATCACCAGTTTTATTACCACCAATTCTTGTATCACCAATTCTATTATCAGTTTGACATTTCACTCATGGAATATCAATAACCATCCAACATTTCATTCATGAAGTACGAATACCTGTTCAACCTTTCAGTAAAAAAAAGTTCTAACACCAGTTAAACACTGCACTGAGATAGTACCAAAACCAGTTTATCCATTGCAAAATACCACTACCAGTTCCACACCAGCTTCCCGTCTGACCCCAGCTTAACTCTCTCACTAGCAACCATCTCTAAGGCAGAAGGGAATGCAACATGCTCCGCTGTTTTGATTCGCTCAGCCAGCATGTCTCTTGTGTCGCCTGGATAAACTGGAACACTCTCTTGGGCATTTATGGCCTCAGCATCCACTTCCTCAGCAATAAAGTGTATGGTACAGCCAGAGACTCGAACCCCAGCCTCCAATGCTAGCTTCTGAGCATGAGCTCCCTTAAAAGATGGAAGCAAGGATGGATGAATATTCAACATCCGACCTGTCCATCTTTTCACAAACTCTCCTGTCAGAATCCTCATAAACCCAGCCAAGCAAACTAACTCTATCCCATGCTGCACCAGAACTTTGTGGACTGCTACATCAAATTCAGACCTGGACTTGTAATCCTTGTGATCAATCACCACAGTTTTAATTCCTGCCTTCTTTGCTCTGGCCAGTCCTGCCACATTTGCAACATTAGATATTACCAAAACAATTTCTGCAGCAGAGTGCTTGGATTTGTCTTGTGTGTGGTCTATCAGAGCTTGAAGATTTGTCCCTGATCCTGAAATAAGAACTGCAACTTTCTTCCTCTGCTCAGGTACTTTGGGCCTGGGCCAACTTACAAGAAACAAGGGTCTGAGGTGTTCAATATGAACCTTTTCTGCCTCATCTTGAACTTTGACCACTGAACCAACAACAACAGGTCTGCCCCCATTGTCTGACAGAATGGAGATAACGTCGGCAACATCACCTTGGCCCACAACTAGAAGTGCCCCAAGGCCACAGTTAAATGTCCTGGACATTTCAAAATCTGAGATCTTCCCCATGTACTGTAACCAACCGAATATAGGAGGAATGAACCATTTGCTAGCATCCAAACTGACACCCACTCCAGGGGGCAGAACTCTGGGAATGTTTTCAGTTAAACACCGCCTGTGATGTGAGCAAAACTTTTGACCTTCCCTGCTCGCATTGCCAGTAATACTGACTTCACATATATTTTTGTTGGTATCAATAGTTCTTGAGTATGCTCTACATCTGTTCTGTGATTATAGTGTACACTATAGTGAGGAAGTAATCTATTATACCAAGGATCTCTTTTCTTTGCTGGGGTTGGCAACAAATGGTGGGTAACCATACTGGCATAATGCGATATTTTCTCTACTGTTCTGTTCCTCTGTATATCCCATCGTATGCTTTTCTCCTTTATTACTTGATCCACTCCATGTCATTATTTCTATGGTGTGGATAGCTCTCAATAGTTTCAATCCTTGGTCTACTGTATAAGCAGGTTTGTAGCCCATGTCCTGTTTTTGCTCTTTCACAATTATAGAAGTGGTCATTGCCAGCCATGGTGAGACCAGAAGCATAATTAATTATGATGATGGGGCTAACGACCCAGGCTGCAAACTGCATGATGACTGCAACAATGATTATGATACCAGTTCCCCAATTCATTCAAAGTAATGCTACCCATTTCAATCTGTGGGGAAATTCTATTACCAGTTTGACATTTCAGTCATGACATACGATATCCATCCAACATTTCATTCATGAAGTATCAATACCCATGGTCAACATTTCAGTAAAAATGTTCAAAAACCAGTTTCACAATTCATTGAAGAAGTAAATGCTACCATTTCAATAATTCTATCACCAGTTTCTATTACCACCAATTCTTTATTAGACACCAATTCTATTTCATAGTTGACATTTCACTCATGGAATATCATTCTATTTTCCAACAGGGTTCATTCATGAAGTACGAATACCATTTGTTCAAACCTTTCAGTAAAAAAAAGTTCTAACACCAGTTAAACACTGCACTGAGATAGTACCAAAACCAGTTTATCCATGTGCAAAATACCACAACCAGTTCCACACCACTTCCCGTCTGACCCCAGCTTAACTCTCTCACTAGCAACCATCCTCTAAGGCAGAAGGGAATGCAACATGCTCCGCTGTTTTGATTCGCTCAGCCAGCATTCCTCTTGTGTCGCCTGGATAAACTGGAACACTCTCTTGGCATTTATGGCCTCAGCATCCACTTCCTCAGCAATAAAGTGTATGGTATACAGCCAGACAACTCGAACCCCCAGCCACCAATGCTAAGCTTCTGAGCATAAGTAGCTGTAGGCCTCTGCAAGAGTCTTTGTCAACGATCACGTTGATAATCCTTGACTGTGTGGTATAACTTGAAGCATATCAGGCATAGAGGTACATTGCAATCTGGGCAGTACATGCAAGTCTGGCTTCTGTTCCCTGCAGCCTTACACACTTTACAGTCTGGTTTGTACCTTGCCCTTTCATATTTATCAATGAAGTGGTGCTCAGTAAAGTCGTGTTGTTGTGACCTGTAACATGTTGGTTTTGAAGGTGTCACATTGCGTCGAAGAATAGCAGGTTCAATAAGAGTCATACTGACATCCTGATTTTGCTTTGATCTTTTTTTTTTAGAGTTGGCAGTGTTGTAGGTTATGTGCCCATTGACCAGGGCAGTTTCAACTAAGAAATAATTTAAAAATAGGATCTGTGTGGGTAGGGGTAGCTTTCACATAGTTGGCTGAAGTAGTCCGACACCTCCCATACTTTTGCTGTATTTTTCTGCAAGCAAAGGCTTCTGAATTGTTCTGCCCTAAAGAATTTGTCTTTCTCTTCTGTCTTGTTTATATTATCATTGGCGTGAACAGTAGTTATAAGGTTAAATCTTTTTGTATCATGCCAGGTGACTGTCGGCATGCCTTATCTTCTGTTGCACAAAACACAGGATGATTTGTCTTTTTCAATTTGAGTTGTTTTTTCTTCAGTGCTACAGGAAAATGCTTCCTATTTTCCGCTACTGTTCCAAATGCACCAATCTGAATTTCAGGTCTTGAAATAAAGTTGAAGGCTGAATGAAAACTACCACAGAAGAGAATATGTGCCTTGTTGCGTATGAAATTTGAATTAAAACTATGGTGACTTTTCACTGAAAAAAAAAAGGAGTCCAAATAATCTCAGCTCTGAGAGCTTCTTCCTTGGTCACAAATGAGTCACATCTGTAGGTCTAAAGAGTTTCTTCCTTGGTCACAAATGATGTCACATCTGTAGGAAAAACTGCTCCTTAGTTGTGTTCTTTTAAAAAAAAAAAAAAAAAAAATAAAGGAACACAAATAACTTATGAGTAGGCCTAAGCTATGTATATTTACCAATTCAAAATTCTAAACGCATACATAATACAGTCAATACCAACTATTTAAAGTTAAGATAGTAATTGGGAGGGTAAATATATGTAATTGGGAGGGTAACACTTATGATAAGTGAAAATCTATTAAATATAACTGGAAACATCAGGCCTTTACACACACACACCCCCTCCCCATCTTTACCCCCCCCCCACATCTTTACTTTTTTGTTGGGGTTTTGTTTTATTTGTTTGTTTTACAGGGTTCATAGCAAATTTCTTCAAAATTTTTCCAGGCTTTTTCCAGGTTTTTAACCAGGTCTATGCACGTGTAATTTTTCAAGGATGGGAAACTCTAATATTTTCCTCATCTAATTTTCTCAGATATAATTATCACTTTCCTGATCAGTAACCCGCAGTATTACTGTCTCCCAATATCTCGGGTGTTCGCAGATTTCTTTAAAAAAAAGTTTTTTTTTTTATTAAATTTATAATAGATTGAAAAACAGACATCTTTTCCAAGTTTTTAGTGAATTTTTTCAACATCAGCGCAATAAAATGTTAGTGACATTGATGGTAATGAATAAAATAAGCTTGATTGACGTATTGATTTAACGATTAACCTCATATATCCACATACAAGGCTAATAAAATTGTGGATAAAATACAAAAAAAAAACTGTATTTTTCGTGGTTGTCTTTTTTGAATGTATTCTGGGTCTGCCGCATCTGACAATGAGCGTTTGTAAATGTTTGAGTAGTTAAGTACCTCTAGTTGGAGTCTGAGCTGCTTTTTCATTAACTGGGGTTGAAGTTGTAGCTGTAGGCCTCTGCAAGAGTCATTGTCAACGATCCACGTTGATAATCCTTGACTGTGTGGTATAACTATAAAATGGCCCTTAGGTCTGAGGTTATAATAAGCAGGGTATCAGGCATAGAGGTACATTGCAATCTGGGCAGTACATGCAAGTCTGGCTTCTGTTCCCTGCAGCCTTACACACTTTACAGTCTAGGTTTGTACCTTGCCCTTTACTTTTTTTATCAATGAAGTGGTGCTCAGTCAGTCATGTTGTTTTGAAGGTGTCACATTGCGTCGAAGAATAGCAGGTTCATTTTTTTTTTTTTTTGGTTACGCCCGCTAATACTCGAGGCGAAATCTAGGTTATCATTAATGTCTAACCTGACATTGATTTTACGTGAGTATCCCTTTTTTCTTGTACAGAGACAGGTGTCCCTCGCCATTCAGGCAGATACTCGCCGATTTCGAGGGTACCCATTAGAGCTGGGTCCCAGGAGCACGCCTTCCCTGTCGACACACACCTTGAAAGATACTCCCAGGCAGGAGTTAAAGCTGCCAGTCCAGAAAGTACCCGGTCGACGATGAAAATCACTCAAATGCCGTCACCAGGGTTTGATCCTGGCTTTATCACAATAAACACAGACAAAATCTGTAACAATGGTCGCCAGGTGTGGTAACCACTACGCTAGCGCGGCTCCTAGCAGGTTCAATAAGAGTCAACCTGACATCCTGATCTTCGCTTTGATCTTTTTTTGTAGAAAGTTGGCAGTGTTGTAGGTTATGTGCCCATTGACCAGGGCAGTTTCAACTAAGAATAATATAAAAGATAGGAAAGTGTGGGTAGGGGAGCTAGGCACCTAGTTGGCTGAAGTTTCCCACAGGTACCAACTTTTGCTGTATTTTTCTGCAATCACTGGCTTCTGAATTGTTCTGCCCTAAAGAATTTGCTTTCTAACTGTCTTGTTTATATTATCATTGGAGTGAACAGTGGATATAAGGTTAAATCTTTTCGTATCATGCCAGGTGACTGTCGGCATGCCTTATCTTCTGTCGCACAAAACACAGGATGATTTGTCTTTTTCAATTTGAGTTATTTTTTCTTCATTGCTACAGGAAAATGCTTCCTATTTTCCGCTACTGTTCCAAATGCACCAATCTGAATTTCATGTCTTGAAATAAAGCTGAAGGCTGAATCAAAACTATCACAGAAGAGAATATGTCCCTTGTTGCATATGAAATTTGAATTAAAACTATGGTGACTTTTCACTGAAAAAAAAAAAAGAGTCCAAATAATCTCAGCTCTCAAGAGTTTTTTTCCTTGGTCACAAATAATGTCACATCTGTGGTCTCCTAGTAGTGTTAGTTTAAAAAAAAAAAAAAAAAAAAAAAGGAACACAAATAACTTATGAGTAGGCCTAAGCTATGTATATTTACCAATTCAAAATTCTAAACGCATACATAATACAGTCAAACAATATTTAACTAGAACAAAAGGTAATATATATAGTAATTGGGAGGGTAATACTTATGATAAGTGAAAATCTATTAAATATCTAACTGGAGACTATACACTGAGGGTTCAAGCTCTAGAGCAACCAAATATGATTTATAACACCCCCCCCCCCACCCCCCCCTTACTATTTTTGTTGGGTTTCGTTTCGTTTGTTTGGATTTTTATTTAAAATTTAATTAATTTTTTTTTTAATTTTAAATAACATAGGCCTATCCACAAAATTGCTGATTTTCACTTATCCTAATTACAGTGATTTGACAGATGCCACTTTCGTTTATCGGCGGTTATTCATGTTATCTGAAATTGAAAACATGTAGGCCTAGGCCTATCCTAATTAGCCTATAACCCTTCAGAGGTAGAACGGGATAAGTCTTTTCATCATAAATATAATAAAAAAAGCATTCAAAATATATTTATTTCCAAAAAATGTGGTGAAATGAACAGTGGGACATGGTCTGATAACAGGGTAGGCTATAGGATATGGAATCGCCATCAATATCTATTCCTGACCATCATAAACTTTGTCAAATATATTCCCGTATGCAGAGGTAAAAAAGAAATTTCGTTCAAACGCTTGCTTATAGGCTAATTTTGGCCATGGTTAAAAATTAAACTGTAAAAGAACTTCAACAGATGAATTTAATGCGCAAAGGGAAGTAAAAATTGTACGGTAACTTTGCGCAAAGGGAAGTAAAAATTGTACGGTAACTTTACAATTTTTACTTCCCTTTGCGCATTTCCAGAAGTTTTCGGCGGTTTCGTTTTCGGCGCTTTGCGTTAATGGCGTAAACGCTGATTTATTTTTAGACTCGTCGCGTCTGTTGTTGCGAAAAATACCATCAATAACCAAAAAATGGACACAAAGTAACGAACTTTCGATTTCGTATTATTTTTCAAGGTCCGATGCGGAAAATTCAAGGCTTGTAGCCATTTTTCCAGGCTTTTCAAGGCCTGGAATTTTTTTTTTCGTTTTCCAGGTTTTTCAAGGTTTTTCCAGGTCGCTACGAACCCTGTGTTTAGATTTTTTTTTTTTAATTTAATTTTTTTTTTTTAAATTTTAAATAACATAGGCCTATCCACAAAATTGCTGATTTTCATTTATCCTAATTACAGTAATTTGACAGATGTGATGCCACTTTCGTGTATCGGCGGTTATTCATGTTATCTGAAATTGAAAACATGTAGGCCTAGGCCTATCCTAATTAGCCTATAACCCTTCAGAGGTAGAACGGGATAAGTCTTTTCATCATAAATATAATAAAAAAGCATTCAAAATATATTTATTTCCAAAAACTGTGGTGAAATGAACAGTGGGACATGGGTCTGATAACAGGATAGGCTATAGGATATGGAATCGCCATCAATTTCTATTCCTGACAATCTTAAACTGTGTCAAATATATTCCCGTATGCAGAGGTAAACCAAGAAATTTCGTTCAAACGCTTGCTTATAGGCTAATTTTGGCCATGGTTAAAAATTAAACTGTAAATATGCCTACATTGTAAATACAGACGCAAGTACAGTAGGTCTATCTATAAACTGGACTTATTTAAATAGGTTTTATAAATGAGATAAATGAATTTATTACTTACGAGTGCTAAAAATAAATCTGCGTCTACGTCGTTAACGAAATGGATTTAATGTGCAAAGGGAAGTAAAAATTGGCTGTATGTGCTGGTTGAGACTTATCCAACATAACTCTGTTCATGTAATTTAGTCTAACTCCTTTCTCCGTAATTCCAAGGGTATGATTCCTAAAGCCACCTCTATAGCTCCCATTGATGTTGATCTGATTGCACCTGCTATTGTACATAAAGCCTGATGCTGAATTCTGTCTAATTTAATCTTGTTACTGTGTGCAGCAGAGTCATATATTATACTTCCATAATCTATTTTTCTTCTAATAAAAGATTTATAAAAAGTGAGCATTGTCTTAGTGCTTGCACCCCATCCATTACCTTTCAAATATCTTAATAAGTTAGTCAATCCTCTGCAAGACTCCACTAGTTTATATATGTGTTTAATCCAGTTCAGCTGTTGGTCCAATATCATTCCTAGATATCGAGTGGTTTGAACTGTATTAATGTTTTGCCATTGGATATTTATATCTAGAATTTTTTTTTTTTCTACCTTTACTGAAGATCATTCCCAATGTTTTATTTGAATTCAGCTGAAAACCCCATTTTGTCATCCATTTACATACTTTATTTATTTGCTTCTGTAGATCCTTATATAATTTTGGCAGATGTCTCCCAGTCCTCCATATAGCAACATCATCTGCAAACTGTGACAATTTATTTGTTATATCATTAAATTCCTCACCTAAATCATTTACCATTATTGTAAAAATTGAAGGAGACATTACTGATCCTTGGGGTATTCCATTTTGTTATTCATACAGTTCTGATCTATCATTGTTTACCTGAACAGTGAAATATCTATCTTGCAGAAAATTCTCTAAATAATTATACATTTTACCAGTTACTCCTATCTTCTTCATTTTAAAGAAAGCACCCTCTCTCCAGCATTCATCATAAGCCCTAGCTGTATCTAAAAATACTACCACAGTTTTTTCTTTCTTTTGAAATCCTGATTTTACTTCATGTTCCAATTTAATTATCTGATCCATAGTGCATCTGTTCTTCCTAAATCCTGACTGAGTTTGATTATATAAATTATTCTTTTCCAAATAATACTTTAATCTTTTATTTACTATGGTTTCTAATATTTTACCTAGATGGGAAGTTAAAGAAATTGGCCTGTATGAACTGGCATCATGGGCATCTCTTTCTGGTTTTAGTATTGGAATAATTACTGCTGTTTTCCATGTTTTGGGAATTTTTCCTGTATTCCAAATTTTGTTAAAAAGGGATGTTATAATTTCTATGGTACCTTTTGGTATGTGTTTCAAGATTTCATAGCTCAAGATGTCATGCCCTGCTGATGTATTTGTTTTGTCCTTTATTGTATTTTCAACTTCTTCCATTGTAATATCTGCATTTAAATATGATAAATCTTCAATATTATAAGGTACATCTTTACTGAGTTTTTTAAGAAGTGTTGCTCTTCTGTTGACTTCAGCCTGTCCTAGATTTTCCTTAGAACTAACTCTATGGTAGTACCTGGCCAGCACCTCTGCTTTCTGCCAGTCAGTCTCTGCCATTTCAGGTCTTTTTATATGAGGTATTATCATATTTTTAGTTCTGCCGTTAATGGCTTTTAACTTATTCCACAAATCTGTTGTAGAGTTAGTTGTAGGGTTCAGTGTTTGGCAGAAACTTCTCCAATGATTTTCTTTTGCCTTTAGTATTATTCTGTTTGATTCATTTCTTATAAATATCTAAATTATCTTCAGATCTATGTTTTCTATATTCTTGTAAAGCTTGTTTTCTTTGTTTTTGAATTTCTGTACATCTAACTGTCCACCATGGTACTGGGTTTTTGTTCCAATGTTCATTCTTCTTTGCTTCCTTAATGCGGTGTGGAATTATGTGTTCTGGCATATATGCATTTGGGATATGTTTAACAGCTTTTAGTAATATTTATTTTGTGAGATTATCTGCAAATACATCTATATTTTCATTTTTTATATTATTCTTTTTTATCTCTTCCATTTCTACCTGAAAAGCTACCCAATTAGCTTTATTATAGTAAAATTTTGGTTTTTCTACCAGTTTGTTAGGTTTGTAATTATCTTTTAGTGTTATTTCAATGGGTAAATGATCTGAATTTGTATCCCCAATAACAACCCATTTTGCATTAGCAAGATTTGGTGTTACAATGCTTATATCAATAGCTGTGTCTTGCTGATTTGCACAAGGGTTAATTCTTGTTACTGATCCATCATTCAGTATTATTAGTTCATTGTTTTCAATGAAGTCCAACAGTAGTTTTCCTGATTTGTCTATTACATTGCCTCCCCAAGCTGTATGATGAGCATTGAAATCTCCCACTATGATAGTTCTGTTGTTTATTCTTTTATTCACGTCTGAGATATCTCTTTCGTTTATGTTTCCACTTGAACAGTAAAGGTTAACTATTTTAATTTCTTCTAACTCAGTAGACACTGTTATAGTTATTCCTTCAAAATTTTCTGTTCTAAATGATTCCCAGTCAGTTATTACGTATGTTTTATTAACTAGAAATGCCACACCTCCTCCTTTTTGAGTTTCTGTCCTATCATTTCGAAAGACTTTATATTCAGGGATGGTAAAACGTTGACTCAGATTAAGATTAGTCTCTTGAATGGCAAATATTACTTTAGATTGTTTATACATGTCTATTAATGCTGGTACATTTTTTTTGGCACTTCTGCAATTCCACTGTATTATTCTAATGTTCTGTACGTCCATTATTTAATTGTTAAGTTTGTTATAAATAGTGTTGTACTCTTTTACTCTGAGAAGTGTATAATATATTTATTTATTTTTTAACAACAGTCTCCTAGATTTTTGGTTTCTCTTTTAAAGTGAGTTTGTAGTTCACTTTGAAGATTCAGCATAAAGGCTTTCAAAATGTTTGATACAGAATGAATAAGTTTTTGACAATCTGTCATTTTTTCATTCTACATTTCTTCTAGTTGTTTTTTATCTGTTCGCTTTTGCTCATTCATTATGAGTTGTCTTTCTGACTCAATCCTTTTCAGTAAATCTTCATTCTCTTCTTTGAGTTCTGCTAATTTAGCCACATCTTTAGCTACTTCATGCTGTATGTTTTTCATGGTTTTTTAAGATTTCTTCTGCCTTTCTCACTGTATCTTGTTATCGATGATTTGATTATTTCACTTTCTTCTGGTAGATTGCTATCTTTTGTCAGTATTTTTTGGACTTTATTTTTCTTTTGGGTTATTTCTACATTTCTGGTTCTGACTGTGATTTCTCTTGGTGTCGGAGTTGTAGATGTAGCGACTGATGATTGATGTTGTTGTAGTGCTACTTGAAATGGTGTGTTAGTATTGACTGATTTTATTAGAGCTAGTTTTGTTTGTTGGTAATGTGGACATCCAAGGAAACGTGCACTGTGGTTTCCTAGACAATTTGCACATTTTCTGTTTTTATTTCTTGTTCTGTAATCTTTATTATCTTCTACTAATTTGCAGTGATCATAAGTGTGGTCCCCTGCACAATATCGACATTTAGGCTTACTTCTACATGTTCTTTTGGTGTGGCCAAATTTCTGGCAGTTTGAGCATTGAATGACTGGTGGTATGTAAGCTTCTGTTTTGATTTTAGTACTGCCACTGAAGAAATGTGATGGTATTTCTTGCCCTTCTAATGTAACTATTATTACAGTTGGTTGAAGTTTCTAATTGTTGTGATATCCTTTCCAGTTTAAGAATCCTATATTTTGGATTTTCTGTTTGTAGTCTAGTTCTTATTTCTTCCTCTGGAACTGTTACATGTATTCCTTTAATTACACATTTCCTGGTTTCTTTGACTAATTCAAGCCTAGCTTTAATGCTGTGTGTCAATTCTACTTGAAGAGGACTTACTTCAATTTGTTTTATTAAAGCTTTTGACTTTTCAGTCATGTTCATTGTGAGTATTTTGCCAAAATTTGTTCTTTTTATGTGTTTTATTGACCCTTTATCTATAACTGTTTCTAGTACATTGATGATCTTACTGTCTGGTAATGCTCCAATACTTACCACATTGCCACTGATTTGAAAAATCCTTAATCTTGGTAGGTTTTGTTCAACTTTATGAGTAGGCCTATTGATTTGTTGGTCTTTCATAAGGTTCTCAACACCCTTATTCTTTGAATCAATGTTCAGATTATTGGTTTTCTCTATCATTTTACTCTGACATCTTCCTTTTTTCTTAATTATTTCCTTTGAAGCTTGTATCTTCTGTCTTTCCTTTTCTCTATTCGTATTCCTGATTTTCCCTTGATCATCATTCTGTGAGTCAGCTTGTACTATTTCAGCCCATGATTTTCTGGAGATACTACCTGTTTTCAATCTTGTAAGAGCCGGCATGTCTTTTAGAATAACTGTCCTTACTTAACTTTAAATATAAAGTAGGCCTATAATATTTAGTAGTTTGGTAAGTAGGCCTAACGAAAATTTCAAATTCAAAAATGGCGCCGTTGACTTTCAAAACATGGAAAGTCGCGGATGCAAAAGTAATTATAACTAAGTGTTAACCAATCTTAATTATTCAATATTGTTATAAACGACAAAATACTAATAAATCTTAAAGAATTATAACACACAAATTAACTTCCCTGCAGTAAGCTTTTGCACAACAGATTTAGAATCACAAGTAAAACAAGTGAAACCGCCATCTTGGATCACCGGAAGTCTCCATGTTCCACCACTTATATTTAATATGTCTATCAGGCGTAGGGCCTATTTAATAGAATTCCTAAGTTGTGAATATTCTTGCTTTCTCCTTTCCATTTTTTAAAATTTTATAATATTATTTAAGAAACACTTTTAAACCTGACTAGTAGACATAGTTTAACAGTTATACCTAGTTCGAATTTTTACAGTATAATTTAAAGACAACAAATATATTAAAGTTACCTCGAAGATGTTGTTGTTGTTGTTTTGATGAGTTGATGGGTGGAGATCGGGCACTCAACATCTGATCATTGTTGCTTCTTCTTGTTCCATCTTGGTCTACCCTGTTCAACCTGAAATTTGGTTATAATTGGGGTATTTAGTGTCATTTTATTTACTAATTTTGTATTCTATTTAAATAACTGTTGTCTTTTGCAGTTGTTGATTTTTATTTATATTAGTATTTGTCAATTTTATTTTCTCTTTTGTATTGTTTTTAGATAACTATTGTCCTTTACACTTGGTTTTAATTTGTATTAGTATTTGTTCTTTTTGAGTTGTTGTCCCTTTTTTTTAATACCTTGTCTTTCCTTGTCCTATGAGTAGTTATTTTTTTGTTAATGCTTTGTTAGTTCTTGCTGCTTAATTTCTATTTAGTTGGATGATTTTCCTGAAGTTCTAACCTTATATTTTTTTCCTTTGTTTTATGTATTCTCTTCCTGACATTCTTGGCAGTGTGGTTCTTCTACCATGAAGTATGCTGCACCGAGTCGGAGACGCCACAGTTTTTTGTTCGATGGTATCTTTAATTCTTCTCTGACCTGGCATGTCCTCGTTGGTTCTTTCAGCAGTTTGAACGCGTGTCTGCCTTTTCTACTTTCCTTCCATGTTGTCTTCCATTCCTCGTTTATAGTTTCCTTCACTTGGCTCTTGATCTCTGACCTTCCCAGTCCTGCTTTTATATTGTTTTTACTTGTTCTTCCCTTCTTGGCGTTCTGGTCTGCCAACTCGTTGCCAGCTATACCTATGTGTGCTGGAACCCACACTAGCCTCACACTACATCCTCTGTTCTCTAGTGATGTATTAATTGCTAGAATTTCTTCCTTTATGTCTGGCCGGTTACATTTACCTGGGTGTTCTAGTGCTTGTAGTGATGATAGTGAGTCTGTAAATATCGTAACAGCTTCTGGTGGGTTATCTTCGATTATTTCTAGACTTTTAAGAATTGCTACCATCTCTGCAGTAAAAATCAATGCCCCTTCCGTTACACTGTAGCTCTTTTTTATTCCCCATTGTGGTATTACAACTCCGGCACCTAGTTGCCCACTATCGCCCTTGGATCTATCAGTGTAGACGGCCAGACTTTGTTTAGTTAGTTGCTCTATGAACTTTCTACTTATCATTTTGGCTTCCTTATCTTCTATGTTTTGTTTGATCTTTTCAGTAAGTGAGTAGACTATGATTGGTGTTTTTAGTTCCCATGGTGGTATTTTGCTTCTGTATTTATTACTATTTTCAATTGTGTTTGATAGTTCTTTGAACTGCATTAGGTCTTCTATAGTTCTCCACCCTGTTGGATATCTATCTTTATTTAAGTGGACGTCCCATACACTTGGTTGGTTTTTGACGAATGCTTTGTGTGCTGGGTGGGTCACTTCTTGTGCTACTTTACTCCAATAATTTAATCTCAGTTCTTTCCGTCTTAGACCAAGGGGCGGTATGCCAAGTGCTACTTCTAGAGCTTCTACTGGTGTCGATATAAATGCACCTGTAATGGTTCTCATGGCTGCATTTTGAATCCTGTCCAGCTTTGCTTTGTTAGAAGCTGCAGCTGAGTCATAGACTATGCTGGCATAATCCAGTTTCCCCCTGATGAAAGACTTGTAGAACATAAGCATTATTTTATTACCTTTTACAATCCTTAGTATATTTAGGGGTCCCCTACAGCTTTCTACCAAATTGTCTATATGTTTATTATAATTTAGTTGTTTATCTAAAGTTATGCCCAGAAATCTTGTTGTTGAGGAGGTACATATTTTCTGTCCTTTAATGGTTATATTGATTTTGTTATTTTTTTTTAAATTTCCTTTGCTGAAAATCATACCTACTGTTTTGTTTACATTAATTTGGAAGCCCCAACTTTTCATCCACTCTGAAACTTTGTCTATTTGATTTTGAAGTTTTTTGTAAACATGGTCCAAGTTTTTTCCAAATCGCCAAATGGCACAGTCATCTGCAAATTGTGATACTGCATTCTTTATGTCATTAAATTCATCTGCTAAATCATTTACAGCTATAGTCTTCTTCTTCTTGCGATCGCATCTTTGATGATTACACCGTCAGACGAGTTCTCATGATGAATTCGACTGTTGTTTGAAGTTCCTCTTTAACTCCATATAGCTTTGAGTTTAGTGTTGAGTCATTGGGCCAGTATATCTTTCTTAACTGGTCATACAGAGGACAGTCCTGTAGAACATGCTCAGCAGTTTGTTCGTTTAATCCACATGTGCACAGTGGTGAAGCAGACAATCGTAGCTTGTGCATGTGTTTATTCAGTTTGTTATGCCCTGTCCTGAGTCGAAAAATAGTTGTCTGTCCCTGCCGGTCGAGAGTGTGATAGTCGTCTTTGGGTTGGTTCTGTTCTCTTCTGATAGTCTGGATAGCTCTCTTTTTCTCAAAGTATGTGACTTCATTATCTTCTTGTTCACATTCTCCTCCCTTTTTTGCAAGTTTATCTGCCTTTTCATTTCCGGGTACACCACAATGAGATGGTACCCACTGAAGTATGGTTCTCTTTTTGGCAGCTACCTTGTTTAGTTCATTTCTCAGATGCGGGAGTTTACCACCCTTGAGAGCTTGCAGGACAGACAGTGCATCTGTGAGGATGACTACCTGGTGGCAGTCAGAGTTGGTGTTATAAATCATATTTGCAGCTTGCTCTAGAGCTTGAACCTCAGCTGTATAGTTGGAACAGAATTTACCAGTGGGAATGTGCCTAGTCTCATAGTGGTTGTCAGGATATGAGATAAAGATACCGGCACCTCCATTCCTAACAGCATTAGTTGCTGATCCATCTGTATAGGCATGTATCCATGATTGATCGGGATAGCTTTCTTGGATCATACTCAATGTAGCAGTTCGTTTTTGCAGATCATTATACTCACATCCACTTGTGAGACCACTGACTGTTGTATTAATTTGGAGGGCACTGCTGGCCTGCTCCCATGGTACAGGGTATAGGGTGGGCTTCAGTGGTGTTGTCTTCATGGATAGGTCTTCTTGATGCTGTCTTATAAGTCTTTTCCCCCGATGCACAAAGCTGCTACGCTTTAGACGTCCCAATGCCAGATCATCTAGTCTTGCCTTCATTGGGTGCATTGGCATACTGTTGTACTTTTCCATCTGGATCATGGTTTTTGTGTCTCTTCTATGGGACAATGTCTGTAATCCAGCAACCTTCTGCATCTCTGTTATTGGTGTAGTTTTCATGGCTCCTGTAATGAGCCTGAGAGCTTGATTTTGCACCTTGTCCAAAGACTGCAGATGTGAGTTAGCAGCTGATGACCATGCTGCTGAGCTAAACTCTAAGTGTGGTCTTATTACTCCATTATAAATCTTCTTTAGATTTCGTTCATTTGCTCCCCAGTTGGTACCTGCTAATTTTCTGAGTATGCCTAGTCGTCTTCGGGCCTTTCCTTCTGCATTTTCAATATGCTTATTCCATGTAAGCCTTTGGTCAAATGTCACCCCAAGATAGGTGGGGTAGCTTTCTTCCTTGATCACGGTTGTCCCTAGGTGTATGTTAGCTGATTTGTCCTTGGGGGCGAGGGAGAACAGTGTTGTGGAGGTTTTGTCTGTGTTTATTGTGATAAGCCATTTCTCTGCCCATGACACTAGCATGTCTGCTGCCCGCTGCATTCTATAATTTGCTGTGGTGACATTTTCATCAGCGCACCAGAGTACTAGGTCATCTGCATATAAGGCAGCTTTAACTCCTGCAGGGAGATCTTTCACCAGGTCATTGATGTAAACAAGGAAGAGTGTTGGGGAAATTACTCCTCCTTGAGGTACCCCCTGATGGAGCAACACTTTTCTGCTCTGCAGACCGTCAAGAGTGACTCTAGTTCTCCTGTTATGCAAGTATGACTGGATCCATTTCATCATGTTGCCTTGGATTCCACTTCTCCTAAGTTTTGCAATGAGGCCATCTTTCCACACCTTGTCAAAGGCCTGCTTGAAGTCGACCCAGATCGTTAGGACCTTTTTCTTCTCCTGGAAGGCATCTTCTATTGCTTGAGACAAGTAAGTAACTTGGTCTTCTATACTGTAGCATTCTCTAAATCCAGCTTGTTCCGGCACCAGGATCTGCTCAGACTCTAAATACCATTTCAATCTGTGGTTGACTATTCGCTCCATAGTCTTCCCAACACAGCTTGTGAGACTGATTGGCCGGTAACTTGCAGCCTCGGTCTTACATTTCCCTTTCTTTAGTATGGGTATTGTGATGGCTTCTCTCCATACTTGGGGTACCGTTCCTTTCAACCAGCTGTGGTTGAATATCTCAAGCAGTTTTGTCTTTGCTGCTGAGCTCAGATTTACTAGCATTTCGTTGCTGATTTTGTCTGGGCCGGGTGACTTTTGAAACTTAAGCTTGGAAATAGCCTTCTGTAGTTCTCCTAGTGTGATGGGTTCCCTCATTGGGGCAGGAGTATCTGTCTGTCCCATGGTTGCCAGTATTTCTTTTCTTATCTCTCTCTGATGGTCTATGTTAATGGGTAAGTTGCTTTCTGAACTGTATCTTCTAGCAAACAAGTCTGCAGCTTGTTTTCCTCTGAAAAGTTTGCCACCTTCATCCAATGTGATAGTCTGCCTTGGTGAGGAATGCTCTTCATTTAGAGACTTGACTAATCTCCAAAGTTTCCTGCCGTCTTTCTCAAGGTTCAGCGATGCCGTTTTAGTTCTCCAGCTTTTCCGCTTTTCTTCTAGCTTTGTTCTTTGAAACTCTGCTACAGCCTTTTTCCATTTGTTGTGAGTTTCAAGTGAAGGCTGAGACTCTGCGTCCTTTCTAGCCTTGTCCATAGCTTCCTGACGTTCTTGGAGTGTGCTGGACCAGTATGGTATGTAGTTACGCCGGCATCCTTTGGGAATGGTTTCTTTTGCAGCTTGTAGTATGCATCTGTTGAAGTCTTTTACCACTTCATTAATGTCTCTGTTCTGTACCTTGAGGGTAGACAGCAGCGTGTTCACCTGATGCCTGAATAAACCCCAGTTGGCTTTTTTGTAGTTCCATCTTGTAATGGCTGGGCCTGTACTGAGAGTTGCACTCTGGACAGTAAGAAAGATTGGGCGATGGTCGCTTCCCCCTAGTTGGTCTCCTACTTCTCTACTAATAGATCCAGCTATATCTGGTGTGGAGAAGGCAAGATCTGGTGTTGAGGTTGTGTGCCATCCTCTGGAGTAGAAGGTAGGAGTATCTGTGGCATTATTGACTAGGATTAGGGAGTGATCATCTTGCCAAGTTTCAACCTCTTCACCTCTGTGATCCAGATGGTTATAGCCCCAGCTCTGGGAGTGGCTATTAAAGTCTCCAACTGCTATAAAGTTGGTGGCTGGTACCTGTATAGAGCTGAGACTCAGGGGTTTGTTGTTCGGACAGTAATAGTTCAGGAGTTCTATTTCCATCTTGTCTACCTTTATCTGCAGCAGCTGATATTCTGCTCCATCCATGAAGGTTTTCCTTTCGTGTGCAGGAATGTTATTCCTTACAAGAGTAAGTACTCCTCCTTTTCGTCTATCTTGTCTGTCGGATCTGAAGCATTGATATCCCCTTATTTTAAAGGTTTGATCTGCTTTCAAGTGAGTCTCTTGGATACAGCAAACACTGACTTGCTTCTCATACAAGATGTTTTCCAGCTCTGTCTTTTTGCTGTATCCAGCCTGCTTGCTGTTCACTCCCTCTGCATTCCAGTGCATCATGACAAGTGGCACTCTGGGTTTCTCTTTTTCTGTTTTGTTTTGGTCAGTAGTTCTCCTCCGCCGTCTGTTGACTCCACAAGACGGTCTAGAGGGTCCTCCAGTAGCTGAGGGTGGGCTCTGTCGAGGCTCAGAGCCCGGCACTGCACCTGCCTGGTGGAGCTCCACAGGGCGAGCACCAGAACGAGATTTATTTGACGGTGTACTCTCCATAGAAAAAAAAAAAGCGAGTTGCATGATACTGTGGTTTCCGGTGCGCCTTCTGGCCCAGTATCTACGACTTTAGCACCTGTTCAATGGGAGAGTGGGCTCATCCCTAATCTGTTTATGTTCCCAGTAGTAGACTATTCGCAAGCAGCCTGGGGGTGTCACTGCTCTGCGCGGACCTTGTTTACCGAGGCGGCGTCCGAGCTCGTATGGTGAAAATATGGTTGCGTTATCTTCAAAATAGCCCTGTCTTTCCCATGGCTTTTCTGCCATCCTGCAACTTTGAGTTAGGGAGTTCTGAGCTCCAGTCTCTTTCCCAGGCATTTTATCCTGGCCTGGCACGCATACAGAGGACCCCACTTCTGGTTCTAAGTTAGCAGTTGGGGATAGGTGGGGTAGCACACTGTGCATTCCCCGTCATCCAGGGGGCTCTCCAACTATGCAGAGCTTGCACAATGCTGTGCTCTGGTTCTGGGCTCTCCCAAGGAATCCTCACGTCCTGCACAGAGCCACTTCCCGATACCCACCACCTGCCAACCCTCCATTGTAGAAATCTGCATGCGGCCATCCAGTCAAGAGCCAGTATTAAGTCTGGTGCCCAAGTGATCCCCCCAAGCTCAGTGTGCAATGCTGGGTTCTCATCATGCTGCAACACAGGAGGGATTGTGATGCTCAGCCATCTCTCTCAATTCTGCACCGATAAGTGACATCGGGGACTTAACTTTGCCTCAGTACTGGGAGGCCCCGTTTCCGGGTACACCACACACAGCCAATTGAGGCAACGGTCGCCATGGGCGTGATAGACGACAAACAGTGAAGAATGAGGCAAGAAAGCATTTAACCCATGAAGTGGGGGTGGATTGGTGCAGACCAGAGCATGTACCACTCGCCGGTGGGTTCTGCATCTACACCTATAGGGTTCCACCCACTCCTCAGCCCATTTAGTCTGGCCCCTCACCCAGGACCTGTCCGGCTTGGGTGACCCTGCCAGGAGTAAAACTCCCGCCGGCATAGCTCCCGGGATCATTGAGGCGCTCAAGCTCTCCAACCACGGCAAGGTAGGCTTACATGTGGAGAGACAGCTATAGTGAAAATTGAAGGAGAGATTATTGATCCTTGAGGAATCCCATTCTGTTGTTCATATATTTCTGACCTATCATTATTCACCTGTACAGCAAAATACCTGTCCTGTAAAAAGTTTTCTGGATACCTATAGGTTTTACCAGTAATGCCAATCTTTTTCATTTTGTAAAGAGCTCCATCTCGCCAGCATTCATCATATGCTCTAGCTACATCTAGAAAGACTGCCACTGTTTTCTCTTTCCTCTTGAACCCTAGCTTTACATCATGTTCTAATCTTACAAACTGGTCTACTGTACTTCTGTCTGCTCTAAACCCTGACTGGTTTGGGCTATATAACTGGTTTTTTTCTGGGTAGAATTTAACTCTTTTATTCACAACAGTTTCCAGTATTTTACCTAGTTGTGATGTTAATGAGATAGGCCTATATGAACTTACATCATGGGCTTCCTTATTGGGTTTTAGAATGGGTACTATCATAGCTACTTTCCATGCTTTTGGTATCTTTCCTAAGCTCCAGATTTTGTTATAAAGTGAAGTTATTATGTTTATAGTTCTTTTGGGTACTTTCTTAAGGATTTCATAACTAAGTATATTTTGCTCTGAGGCAGTATTAGATTTATCTTTTATTGCATTAGTTAATTCTTCCTCTGTTATATCAGCATCTAAATAGTTTGTTTCATCTATCTGGTCTGGTAGTTCTTTTAAAAACTGTATCCTAAGTCTTTCTCTTCTCTCATTTTCTTCCTGTCCAAGGCTACTTTTTGCACTGACCTTATAGAAATACTCAGCAAGGGCATTAGCTTTTTCTTTATCTGTTTCTGCTCTCTTTGGTAGTTTGATTGTTGGCATTATTGTTTTCTTATTGTTCCCTTTGATTGCCTTAAGCTTTTTCCATACTTCTCTAATTTGAGTGCTAGGTTTAAGTGACTGACAAAACTCCTTCCAGTTAGTTTCTTTGGCTTTGAATATTATTCTGTTAGATTCATTCCTAATAAGTTTATACTTATCATAGTTTTCTTCTGTTCTGTTATTTCTATATTTTTGTAAGGCCCTTTTTCTTCTCTCATGAATTTCTGCACAGCTTTTATTCCACCAGGCAACTGGTTCTTTATTCCATTGAGTTTCTCTTTTCTTTTCTTCTTTCTTTATCGGAACCTCTTCTACCCCGTAAACAGAGTGTAGAGGTAACCCAAAGAGCACAAGGCTCCCGGGCAAAACATGCAATCAAAGTGTTTGACACACAGGTGATTAGCCCATTGTGCCACTCTTTTCTTATTAATGTTATTTATTGGTTTAAGGTGTTGTGGCATATTTTTATTTGGTATATACTTTATTGCTATTTTCAGAATTTCATTGGTCAGTGTTTCTGCCCACAAGTCAGTATCATCTGATTCCATGTCTTTATATTCCATCACCTCCAGCTCTGATTGGAAAGCTTCCCAGTTTGCTTTTTTATAGTTGAAGGTAGGTTTCTCTGGTTCTGGGTTTGGAATGACATTTTCATGCATGGTTATTACAATGGGCAGATGATCTGAGTTTGTGTCTTGTAACACTTCCCAATTTACATTCGCTAGGTTGTTAGTTGCTATACTTATGTCTATTGCTGAGTCTGCCCTATTAGCTTGTGGGTTAATTCTAGTTGCAGATCCATCATTTTGTATTAGTAGTTCCTTGTTTTCTATGAAGTCGAGTAGGCATTTTCCTGCATTATCTGTATGTTGTCCACCCCAAGCAGAATGGTGGGAATTAAAATCGCCTACTATGATTGTTTTGGGGCCTAGTCTGGTGCTTATGGCTAGTATTTCTTCCTCTTTAATTGTGCCATCTTTAGCATATACATTTAGAATTGTTAGATTGTTTGGTTCAGCTGCTATAGTAACCTGGATACCTTCTATATTGGTTGTATTAAAAACTTCCCAGTCTATGATTTTAAATTTTTCGCTAACTAAGACTGCGACACCACCTCCTCTACCTTCTTTCCTATCGTGTCTAAGTATCTTAAAGCCCTTACAACTATATCTACTATTTGGGTTTAAATGGGTCTCTTGAAGAGCATATATATCAGTAGTTAATCCTGTCTCTGATAGTAGGGGTGCAAAATTCTTTTTGATACCCCTACAATTCCACTGTATAATTCTAAATCTTTCTAAATTGAATTTTAACATCATCTAGTATCCCTTTTATTTTGGTTAACTATCAATTTGCTCTTATTCTGTATTCCCTGCACTCGTGGACCCATCATTAATCAAGTTCTCTAGAAAAGCCTTATTAAAACTTATCACTGTATTCGTAACTTTTTCTGTTATGTATGGTAAAAGTGCATCAACGTGTTCTTTGATAGTTTCTTCTAGGTTGACCCCTTTCCTATTTTCATCTAATGCTACATTCCCTTCTCTCCCTATGTTGATCTCCTACCTTTCACTTTCCATTCTTTTTAGTATTATTTCACTTTCTTCTTTTAGTTCGGACAGTTTGACTAGCATTATATCATTTTCTTCTTTCAGTACAGTCAGTTTAGCCACATCCTGGGTAATTTGGAACTGTATGGCTTTCACTTCTTGAAGCAATGCCTCTGCACTTTTCAGTGAATTCACATTTTCCAGAATTGTAGCTGACCTGTCTGGCTGGCTGTTTTCTTTTGTTTTGTTAGTTATTTTCTGTTCTTTTGACTGCTGCGTTTTAATAGTTTTAAGGTAGTAGTATACCTTGATAGGGTAAAAAACTCAAATTTTCCTTTCAGAATCAAACAACCATGGGTATAGTGTTAGTATGGACTTAAAATGTTTGTCCACATAATGACCTCATTAATTATGCAAATTAGCTATCCAATATGGCCGCCGTAGTGAATAAATTATACACCTTTTTTAAAAATTCATAACTATCTTATTTGTACAAGGATCTGACTGAAACTTGGCAAATTGAATTATTATATATAGCGTGAGGTTATGAACTAAAATGACAGAGATTGACAGAAAGGTTAATTTTTAATGAATTTTCAAAATTTATATTTCTGGAATGTTTGATATTTGTGCCTCATTATATATGCATGATGGTCATAAAACTAAAACTTTGAATTCAATTGTATCCATTTTAGGTCATAATCTGTACGATTATATGATAACCAACTGTGTTAATTTTCATGTCAATTGAATGTACAGATCCAGAGATATCTTGTTTCAAAGATCACCAATTATGCTAAAAAGACAATTCCGAGAAAACAAAGAAAAACAGAAAAAGAACTCACAAAATGAAGTTTAATGAGCTCCTGTTGAATAAAGGTCTCCTTCTACTGCAGCTGCAGTGTCTATGAATCCCATTTTCAGTGCTCTCAGGGTCTTTCCATTGCAATGTCCTTACTTGCTGAATAGATCCTGTGCAGCGTTCTCCTGTATGCTTTCTTTGCTATGCGTTGACTTGTGTTCATGTATATCGAAAAATTCTGCAATGCACTGTGGCCTTTCCCAATAGAACGCACAAATGCCACCATTCGCACATTTACTTCTTTGTGAGTAGCTGAAGATGAAACATCAGAAGTATTGAAATTGGCAGTCCATTCGCCACTGTTTGTGCGCTTGATACTGATTTCATGACAAAAGCCATTCCGAGTCTCTTCGACGATCTCACAGGTCAGTGAGTGCTGATAACATTTGTCACATCTAAAGTTAGCGCATAAAAACCCAAACAGTAGTTTTACATCCATAAGGATAAACCCATTTCCTTTGTTGTCATTTTTAGCTTGTCCTTCACTTTCTTGGACCTTTATTTTCTTTGCTGAGGAGCACAGAGGTTTTATAGCGTCACTATCGACAATAGGTGTCTCATTTTCAGGCAACGGTTTGTTGGTGTACACGCCTCCCAGTCTTTGTCTTATTTCTCATTGTGAACAAAAGAAGCTCTGCTAACTACTATTATACAGAATCAGTATAAAACTAGCAATAAATAGAGTTGATGTTGGTGAAAATGCACTATGCATGTAACAAATGTTGAAATTTACGATCAAAGCTTTCTAGACACACACTTTTGAAAAATTCACCACAAGAAATCATTGAGTGATTCCCCGTGGAAAAGTTATAAATATCTTTTTCCTGTTGCCTATGTATAATTATAATTTCGCAGTTTTACAATTACGCACCTTAATGTTGGGTCATTATTCACATGGTAACCAACTATAAACATTGGTTGCTACGCAAATCACTCAAGGGGGTGTGTGTAGAAAAACACTGATTCCTATCAAACCAGAGTATCTCTAAGCTTCTATGAATTATCTTTAGTTCAAGAACATGTTGACGATGATTTAAAGCATGAAAATGAAAATTGTTGGATTTTTATTTTTTTTAAGCTTTTCTGGGTATACTTCTACCTTAATTTCTTCTTTAAGAGACTTGATTTCTTCTACAACTTTACTGTTTGTATTTTTTGTGTTTTCTTTTATTTCTTTAATTACTGTTTTAAATGGTATTCTTGTTAGGATGGATTCTTTTAGTGCTTGTTTGGTTTGCTGGTACACTGGACAGCCCTGATACCTGGCACTGTGGTTCCCTTTGCAATTGGAACACTTTCTGTTCCCATTCGCCTTTTTGTAGTCGGTATCTGCCTTTGCCTTTTCACACTGTGTAGAGGGGTGGTTACTGGAGCAGTACCGACAAACTGTTCTCCCCTTACAATTGTTCCTTCCATGGCCGAATTTCAGACAGTTGGAGCACTGTAGCACAGGGGGAATGTAAGCTTTGGTGTGCTTCTTGGTTTTCCCAAATAGTAGCGTTTTAGGGGTTTCCCTCCCTTCTGCCGTTATTATAACCACTGGGGTTACAATGCTCCCTTTCACCATTATTCTGTCCACATGTAGGCCTACCAACTTTATGTCTGGGTTATGTTTTGCGATGCTGTTCATAACTTCCTCGCTTGAAAGGTTAATGTTTATCCCTTTTAACACACACCTATTGGTCACTTTTGCCAGCTCTATCTTTACTTTTATGTCATGTGCAAGAGTCACTGTTTTTGCTTCTACTTTGAGTTCTTCTAACATCTCTTTTATTCTGTCGCTCTGATTTGGGGTAATTATTATGCCAAAATGGGTTTTTGAAATTTTGGCTATCGCCTTTTTGCCTAACACAGGATCAAGGATTTTTATAATTTTGTCTTCATCTAGTGCCTTGATCTCGACAACCTCACCAGCTACTTGTGTTATCTTTAACCGACATATGTTTACTTCATCTTTATTTTGGGAAACTGCCTGGGATGCTTCATGTCTTGAGTCTTCTTTGGTACTTTCATTGCTATTTTGGGTTGCTTTATGTCTTGAGTCTTCTTTGGTACTTTCATTGCTATTTTTTTGGTTAGAAATTTCTTCTATGGGGGCCTGTCTATTCTCTTATAGTTTATCATGCCTGGTGTCCTTATCTTTGGTTTTAACTGTTTCTGCCCACGTTTTGCCTTCACCTGACTGTGCTCTAGTTATAGGTGCCATGTTTTGGTTATGAGCTATGTCCTAATTTCTTATTTGAATTTATTTACTTATTGTTCTTTCCTATTTCTTTTAGCTCCCTTTCTTTTATTTTGTTATTATTAATTTAATTATTTTATTGTGCTATCTTGTTCTTATTCTTAGCAGTTTTGTCTATTTTGGTTCAACTCTTTTGATCTGTCAAATCTAAAATTCCCTTAACCACTAATATTTATTATTAATAATTGATTAACACTATTTGGATCTATGATTAGCCTACAGTTTAGGAGGATTTAACTTTTTGCTATTTCCTGATGAGTTAAGTAAACTAACAATGTCTGTCGTACCACGCAATGGCAAGCACGTGGTGCCTGGGCCTATTAAATTTATCTGTTTCTTTTTACTTTATGACTATTCCTATTTTATATTATCACTCCTAGCCAATATCAAGCAATCAACAAATACTAATTATACTAACTGCCTAAATTGTATACAGAATAGAATAGAAACAAAAATAAATTAAATCCAACTTATCTGGTTTGTATTTCTCACAAGGCACGCCGGTGATGGTGGTGTGTAGAGACCGCTGTAATGTGTGTGATGCTGTCTATTCTCAACACCTCCTCTATATTTAGGCCCTATAGGTAAGTTGGATGCCTGCAAATAATCCAATACTGGTATTCTTATTTGGTCATACCTCTTACATTTTAACAAGAAATGTTCTATATTATTGTCTTGAAGACATCCTGCACAGTAAGGTTCTGTCCTCGAAGATGATTCTACAATGTAGGTTTATATTTCTGCAGCTAACGTCACGTGGTTCTGTGTTGCCGGATAGGATTGTTTCGGCCAAGTTTTGAACTTTTTTAAATTATTAATTTCATGCGTTCTTATTCCTTTCTTTACCGATAGATGTTTGTAAGTATCAATCATCGATACTGTAATATTGTAAACCTTGAAATTTGATAGAAGCCATAGTCATGGTCGAGCGTTATCCTTGAGGTCGTACATTGTTTTCCTTGATGACATGATGGAATGATTCGAATGAGTCTCCTTAAACATATATTCTGTATTTTTCTTCTTCTTCTTCTTCTTCTTCTTCTTCTTCTTCTTCTTCTTCTTCTTCTTCGTACACTCTCATACGTTCACTTGAATGTTCTCAAAGAAAGCAGTAGTCAGTTTGAGGCTATTTGAATCCCCGTAAAGCTTTTCCACGAAAGGAGCTGGCGTCGGCCATATGCACTTTCTCTGTACCACATATAAGGGGCAACTTTGAAGCAGATGTTCAGCAGTCATTTTATCAGTGCCACAGTTACACTGATCGGTAGTTCCTATCTTTAGCTTGTTGAATAGATGGTATCTCAATCTGTTGTGGCCAGTGCGGAGTCTGAAGATTACCACTTGTTCTCTTCTGTGGAGCTGGTAGTAAGCATCATTCTGTGTGTGCCCTGGATGTTTTACATTCCACTTGTTTCTGTAACTGATTCTGATAAAACTCTTGCTTGCATCAGGCTGAGGTAGATGTGAACCTTCTTTTGCCATTCTGTCAGCCTCTTCATTGCCGGCGATGTTACAATGAGATGGGATCCATTGGATCACAACACTTTTGAATCGTTGACAAAGTTTTTGGAGCACTACTCTGAGATCATCCAGGTCTGTATTATTTTGGCTTTTCAACGTTGCAATTACTGACTGTGCATCAGTAAAGAAAGCAACTTGTCTCTCTGCCCTTTCTTCTGTCAAAGTAACCTCTGCTGCAGTTTTCAAGGCCTCTGCCTCTGCTCTGAAGTTGCTGGAGAATCGTCCTGTCGCCACTGACAGTCTTTTTTCTGCACCAGTGCTTAAGGTCAGAAAGACACCCCCACCTCCATTTTCTGTTACATTTGTTGCTGATTCATCTGTGTATGCATGGGTCCAGGTGTTGCGTGGATAATGTTTCTCTGTGTATTTTGTCGCTATGGATTTTCTATCTGTTGCAGTTTGGCTCTTTTTACTTTAAATTCCAGGAATGTTTTCTATCATTTTAGGGAAACGATTTTGTTTCCAAACTGGAAGCTTGTGTGCAGTGTAGATGGGTTTAGCGGTTGATATTTCATCTATGGATACTGCTGTCATTTGTGGTTTGGTTGATTCTACAAAATTACTTCGTTTGAGTCTTTGCCTTCTAAGAGCATTTATTCTATAGCACATTGGGTGGTCTGTTAGTCTTTTGAATTTTTCGGCCTGTTGCTGAGCCCTGCAGTCTCTTCTATCTGTCATTGGCTGGAGGCATGTAATCTTTTCGAGTTCTTTTATAGGTGTTGACTTCATGCCTCCCGTTATAATTCTCATTGCTTGATTTTGGAGTCTGCTAATTTTATCGAAGTTTGTCTTAGCTGCTGTTGCCCATGCTGCCATGCCATATTCAAGAACTGGCCTCACTCGCCCTGTGTACAACGTCTTAAGCACTTTCTCATCTGCACCCCAAGTTGTTCCAGCAAGTTTTTTCATAATTGCCATTCTTTGTCTTGCTCTCATTCGATTTCTGTCAACCTGTTTTTTCCAAGTCAGACGGCGATCAAAAATAATGCCTAGGTAGTTCGGATTTTCATTTAAATGAAGATTTACTCCGTTTAATACTAGTTTGAAGCTCTGAGGTCTAGTTGAGAGGGAAAATACAGTGTACGTTGTTTTCTCTTCATTAATCTTCATGAGCCATGTGTTGGCCTACTCTTCCAGTAATGTTAGTGCTTGCTGCATCAGAATGTTTGCAGTAGTGATACGTTCTTCAGAGATCCACAAGGCTAAGTCATCTGCAAAGGAAGCATTGTGAGTAGTATACAATGCGCAAAACGAAGCGGTTTCAGGCGGCGGCGCATGACTTTTATATAGCAAAAAACTCGATCGATTTCAGGCGGCGGCGTTTCAGGCGGAGGCGCATGACTTTTTATATAGCGATATATTTTAGCGGCGGGGCTTCCTCTGACGATCAGACGTATGACTTTTTAATATAGCAATAAATTTGTTCGGCAACGGCGGGTGTGTTTGTTTATACATGTATACATACAATATATATATAAAAATATAAAAAATCGATAATGACGGAAAATTTAAAAAAAAATCGATAATGTTGGGTTACTAAGAGGTTTTTTGAAGTGCCTTTTTTGTGTTGGCGTGGGTGACGATGTATGTTGTAGGGGTAGCTGGCGGGGTGGGTTAGGGTGGATTTTTGTGTGAAGTATTGTGTTGGTAGTGTATTGGTGTGTTTGTTTATACATGTATACATACAATATATGTAGAAAAAATATAAAAAATCGATAATGTTGGGTTAATTAGAGGGTTTTTGAAGTGCCTTTTTTTGTGCTGGCGTGGGTGACGATGTAGCTGGCGGGTTGGGTTAGGGTGGATTTTGTGTGTGCTGTATTGTACCGGTAGAGTGTTTGGTTGTAGGTGTCTTAATTGTGTGTTGTAGTTTGAGGGGCTGTTGAATCGTGGGGTGTGTTGGGGTATGGGTTTTTGTGTGCCGGTATTTTAATTGTTGTATATACAATATGTATAGATCGGAGTGAAGTGTTAGAGACCTGTACTAGTTCTACCATCGAAAGTGCGTCACGGTAGTGTGTGTTGTTTATTTTACATATAGACATATTTTACAACAGTTATACGAACAGTTAGACGATAGACTTAGATAATAAGAAGACGATATATTTAGACATTGAGACATATATATTTAGATAACAAGAAGAGGTTATATTTAGAGGAATTTTTAGTTAACAAGAAGCCGAGAATAGGAAGAGGATAATAGTTAGACTTTTAGACAATAGGAAGACGATAGTTAGACGATATATACATATAATAGGGAGATATATTTAGACAATATGAAGATATATATTTAGATATTTACATAACAAGAAGACGATATTTATAGAACAGTTATACGTTATATTGAGACATACGAACAGTTAGACAAACAGTTATACGAACAGTTATACAAACAGTTATACAATCAGTTAGACGAACAGTTATTTTACAACAGTTATACAAACAGTTAGACGATATATTTAGACATGCAACGGACGATATAGGTAACAAAAAGGTGTTTTAGTTAATATAGTTTTTATTTTATATTCAATAGCGTTTTTGTAGTATCAAACAGGCGTATATATGGTAATATATAGTATTTTTTAACATAATACATTGTGCAGTAATTTTTTATCAAATCACAAATGAATGTACAATTGAAAAATAACATATAGGGGAATTGTACTGGAAAGATGTATGTTCAAAATATACATTATCACAGATTTTTTATAATTTATTTACAATAAAGATATCACAGCTGCAGGCCAGACCTTGAGGGGTGTCGTCACGCCGTAAGAAATAGAGGTGTTGTATATACCTGTAGGTATCTGTGTGTATCTGGAAGACAGTTTAGATGTTTAGGGAAGATGTGGTGACGTTGTCGGGATGCACCTGTCGTTTTATGTAAAAGTAAGATAGGGCGTTGCGGTGTTGTTCGTAGGTGTAGATGGATGCTTTGTGTGCTCTGAATCCGATATTTTTCCCACCCTGTGCCTGCTGTGTGTTGAGGACGTCTAAGAAAGTGTTTTTGTCTATTTTGTTGTGGTGTTTGTTCAAGCGATTGAGTGGTCTTGAATATGATATAGATAGAAGGATGTGGCCGGGATTGCTTCAACATATTATTTTGTATTGGTTCTGTTTAATTGTGCGTTTGTGATAATGTCGGTGTCTTGTAAGTTTGAGACAAAAGATTTGAAATCTGTAATGTTGTTGATTAAGTGAGGCTGTTCTAACACACAACTATTATTATTTGAGGCATGAAAGAAACGGAGGTCATTTGTTTCTCTGTGTCTCAAAACGACGTGGTGACTGAAGTTAATCTTGAAGCGTTTTGTCTGTTGTGTAAAGACAGGGAGCAAAAGACTTGTCCATTCGATGGGGTCTGGTCTATGGGAGAAAGTGAAAGTCGATAAATATTTATGGATGTTTGCGTGTGTTTTAATCGCGTCCCAGTTATCAGTGTAGATTTGTTTAAGATCAGCCTGTAAGTCTTGTAAACTGTCTTCTTCAGATGTCAAGCGGGGTTTTTTTTATATGGGACTGGTGGGTACTGTTCATGGGGCGTTTCTTGGTCTGACCTGTTTTTGGTGGGTGAGATGGGGTGGGACTTGTTGAATAGGGGGCTCTTTGTAGTGTGGAAGTTGTTGTGGTGGTAGAGGCCGCCATAGATGCTGAGTCTGTTATGGCACCGGCTGGTGGTGTCTGTTGGTGCGCCGATCTTGAGTCTGTTGATGTGACACCTGATGATAGTGCGCGGTCATTAAGGTGCGGTGGTATTGGTGGGTTCTGCGGTGTTGCTGCGGTGTCTGCTGCTGTTGAAGAGGTGTGTTGGTGTTTTCTGTGGATGCGTAGATTGTCAAGGCAGGTAAAGCTTTTATTGCAGACCTCACATACTAGTAGAGTCAGCGAGTGCCTGGTCTTGCTGTGTCGTAATAGGTCGGCGCGCCTCGTGAAGGTCTCCCCACATCTGCTACATATCAGATTGGTTTGTGCCACTGATGTGTCTGTTTGTGCTGAGCCGGACCCATGTTTATTCTCTATGTGACGTTTCAGCGTATCGGGTCTGGTAAATACTAAACCACAGAAAGCGCACTCATGATTGTGGCGGTCGTGTGCTGTGGCCATATGCCGAGTAAGATCATGACCTCGCTTGAAAACAGACTGGCAGCGTAAACAGGCATAGCCCCGTCGTTGAGTTGACTCCATCTGTGAAAAGACGAACAAAAAGACGTTAGGCACACATAAATAAAATTAAATACATGTAATGAGAGAGAGACGGAGAGAGAGAGAGAGAGAAAGAGAGAGAGAGAGAGAGAGAGAAAGCGAGAAAGAGAGAAAGAGAAAGAAAGAGAGAGAGAGAGAGAGAGGAAGAGAGAAAGAGAGAGAGAATAAACAGGTAAATAAAACACAGACTTATAGATAGGTATACACACGCCTACTCTTCCTTATAACCAGTCTTATTGTTTAGTCTGTTATCAAAGGAAATAATTTTGTTTAACATATCAGAATGGTCCACCCGCGCGCGCGCTGTGGAAGCAAAGATAAAGATATATATTTAAAACTCAGCCCGTTCGCGAGACAGTACCGAGTTGACCTGTCCTTTTTTAAAATAACGAAAATATAAGTATTTATTAAAGTGTATGTTAGTTTCAATCATGGTTATAGCAAGGTGACTTAATGTAATATGTTGATTGTATTATCTCTATCTTTTTCCGTGTGTAGTTCAGTATTGTTTTAAAAGCCAAAATACGCTATTTTCTAAACTATTATGTTGTCTAATTTTCACGGGCTGGTTAGGTAGTTTGTAGTGACTCGGGTCCTTAGTTATTTTTAAAGTAATATGTTTGTAGTTACTATGAGAAGTTCTTTATAGAAGCGGCTTGTGAGTACAGAAATACGACTCGAGCGCATGTGTTGGGGAATCAAATCAATTTATCGATCTACCCAAACGTCTTTGCGCTACATCCAAGCAAGTATTTGAAATAGACTATTAGTCTATACAAGTTTAGAGTGTTGTTATCAGAAAGTATTACAAGTTGTAAGTATCACGGATAATTTTTCAAAACCCAAATATAATTTGCTTTCGCACGAGTTTAACAATAGACGAGAAACGCAGATAAGGTTTAAACTAAGGAATTTTTCTCACTACTATACCTAGCACATAAAATAAGTCGGATAATTCTTAACTTAGCTAAACAATACACACATGTAAAAATTTAACAAACAACTATTATTAAAATACCTATTAGTCTAGACATATTAACTTTGAAACAGCCTTTACCAACACTGGCTAGCGAAAAAGCGAATACACAGACATGTCTTTTAAATAGAAAACAGATATTTAATACAACACACGGATAAGGAATAATAAGTTAGTCTCGGAGTTAACATCTTAACAAAACACACAGATAAAAATAACAGAGATATTTATATTTAACACCTTAACACAAAAACACGAAGACCGAAAACATAAACGAAAACAAACGAATACAACCAAAACAGATATTTTTAAACATAAAGATATTTATTGTATATATCCTAGCGAAAACAAACAACTATATAAAAATATTTATTTTTTATACATAAAGAAGTGTTATATATTTTACACTCCTATTATTATTTTTATATTATTATAGGTAAAAACAGACGAATACACACATATACATATAATACATTTAGAACTTTGCATAGGGTTTTTCTTCCAGTCTCTGAGTGTTAAGAAAATACGCCTAGGAAAAAAAAATGAAAACACAAACACATACCCAGATATTTTTCCACAGAGTCTTAATACCCTTAAAAAGACACAGACATATATCTCTTAAAGGCCAGAGATATTTAACACAAAATACGAATAAAAAACAGAATAACATACGTTTGGTGGTGAGCTGTTGCTTTTTCAGAAGTTTGATATGAGAAGGCTTTCACAACGTTTTTTCAGAGACTTTCACCGGTCCAGGTCTGGTTAAAGAATGAGACATGTCTAAAACAATTCATGATTAAGACAAAGACTTTCCAATAAAAGTAGTCCGAGCGTATGAATTTCGTGATGGAGCCAGATTGGTTGTTGTGTAGAGATACAGTTTCAGAAAATAGTTCGCACGCAAGCGCTTCGGCATGGTTTGGTCGATAAAAACGTTATCATAACGTATGAACAGGAAAATCGACCCCGCCCTGGTTTGAAACCAGCTCAATGACCCGCACAAAAAATATCACGCGTAAATTTCTGTTCACGTCACTCATACACAGTTATTATATTGTATGTTTCAAACAACAAACATGCTAAAAAACGTGAGAACCCCTGATGCCAACATGTATTGAGAATCGTGCTAGAAAACGTGAGAACCCAACCACCCAATTATGAGAACCTTTGGTGTAAAATATTGTGAGAATAAAACAATGTGAGAATCACTGTTCAAGAATTTGAGAATCACTGTGTTTAAAAAACATTTACAACAAATATAAGTGTCTGTTTGGTACATTTCTTTTTTAGTTATCATATATTTTAAAGCTTGCTTTTTAAGCTATCATTTGTATCTTATTAAGTTCTGGATATATTTTTATATATATTCAACACCCATATTTTGAAACAATCTATATTTTTATATACAGAGGGACATTATTCTAGTGTTTCGAAAACATTTGTTAAAATGGTTGATCGCAAAAAATGTTTTGTCCCCTCAAACAGCTGATTGAGAGAGAGAGTTAGAGAGAGGGAGAGAGAGAAAGAGAAAGAGAGAGAGAGAGAGAGAAAGAGAGAGAGAGAGAGAGCGAGAGAGAGAGAGAGGAAGAGAGAGAATGAGAATAAACAGGTAAATAAAACACAGTCTTATTTCTTATTCTGTGATGTTAGCGTGTCAGAAATACCACATGTCCGCTGTGGCAACAAAGATATCGATTAAAAAACCCAGTCTGTGCGTGACACAACGACCTGATCTGTCGTTTAAGAAATAAGCTTTATTAACGTGTTTGATCGTTTGTACCATACCAAGGCGTTTTTCTTTGTGTAGTTCGACAAATATGGTATGTTCTAAATATTATTTTTAATGTGATAAAAGTGTTTATTAATTTTTGCGTTATCAGATTCTGTCTTTTTATATTTGTTATGTTAACACAAATAAACCTCGCAAAAATGAACAAAAACACTTGTCTAACAGTAGGTGACAAACATGAGTAAGTTTTAAACTAAGGAAAATTATTATCCTATAGTACATAATCGGGAAAGTCTTATAAAAAAAATATACACACATGTCCGGATTTACCATAAAACAGATAAAAATTTAGTATCTGAGTTAACATCTTAACAGATAAAAATAACAAGTGACGATCTGCGTTAACACACAGATATTAACAGTTAGACTAATCTGAAACAGCCTTTAACAACACTGGCTAGCGAAAAATCGAATACACAGACATGTCTTTTAAATAGAAAACAGATATTTTAAAAGTTATTTATGGTATCCTAACGAAAACACAACATATTTTTTAAACAGACAGAATAAGAAATAAGACTGTGTTTTATTTACCTGTTTATTCTCATTCTCTCTCTTCCTCTCTCTCTCTCTCTCTCTCTCTCTTTCTCTCTCTCTCTTTCTCTTTCTCTCTCTCCCTCTCTCTAACTCTCTCTCTCTATCAGCTGTTTGAGGGGACAAAACATTTTTTGCGATCAACCATTTTAACAAATGTTTTCGAAACACTAGAATAATGTCCCTCTGTATATAAAAATATAGATTGTTTCAAAATATGGGTGTTGAATATATATAAAAATATATCCAGAACTTAATAAGATACAAATGATAGCTTAAAAAGCAAGCTTTAAAATATATGATAACTAAAACAGAAATGTACCAAACAGACACTTATATTTGTTGTAAATGTTTTTTAAACACAGTGATTCTCAAATTCTTGAACAGTGATTCTCACATTGTTTTATTCTCACACTATTTTACACCAAAGGTTCTCATAATTGGGTGGTTGGGTTCTCACGTTTTCTAGCACGATTCTCAATACAAGTTGGCATCAGGGGTTCTCACTGTCACGAAGTGGATTTAGGACTAGAGGCTGTCTACCTAAATAGACTAGACCCTAGTGGAAAGAAAGACTAAGAAGATAGATTTCAGAAGAAAATAACAGTGACTGTGGGAGATGAGGCTATTGGCGTCAAGGGTCGAGAACCGAAATTGACTCTCCCTTGCCACTAAGTGACGTAACGTTTTGCGATAACCTCACTACCTCTAGCTACCAAAACTGGGATAAGGTTTAATTACTTAACACCACAGACACCACTTACAGACAACATATAGGTTGAAGTAAGTGACTGATCCAGCCGGAAAATTTACAATGGATTTTATTTACACCACAGAAAATTCATAGAACATACTACAAAATAGAATTTAACATGCGTGTTCACACACACACCTGGAAAAAACATAACAATTAATTTCAAGTGATTAGGTAAGGTAACCCCACGGTCGCCCTCCCCTCAACCTGTAAGGAAGAAAGGTAAGTAATACAACAACATGTGAAGGAGGATCTCGAACACCAGATCCGTCTTTCTCCTAATCAACCTGATATCGTGTAAACACACCCTAACTCCTACTGTTCGTCTGTCTGCAGACGTGGTTCTACACAAATGACGTGCCTACACCGCTGCTCCACTATAGGCTAAATATTCTCTGACTATCACAAGGCTAAATATTCTCTGACTATCACAAAGTCCATGACCAGAACCCTTCTATCACCTCCGACACAACTTACAGATGACTTGCTGAGTTCCAATGTTATGTTCAGTGTCTGTCTGACACTCCTAGTTCCTACAGAAACGACTCCTCCACTACTCTCCTTCTCTCTATCGATCTCGTGCAGTAAAGAGGGATGTTAACCCTTTCCCCTCTTCTCCGCCTGTTGTAGCTGCTGACTTGCTTGGTAAATTAAACTCGGGACGTGGTCTATTGCTGCTTCCAAATAGACGAATTATTACTTTGCAGTAACCCGGATACCCTGCTCGTGGGCTCAAGGCTGTCGGGATTATTATGCCCGAAATTCACGACACTTTTTAGGCCCTGCGCCTATGATCAGTGTGTGTGTTTAACATGAGCGTAACTAGCTCCGAATTTTGGTAAGAACATCTGTTCTTGCTGAAGAAGTCTGTGCTTCCAGCTCCCTGCTCTCTCTTGGGTACAAAACTTTTGCACCAGTGACCACCTTGTCACCACTCCACTTTGTTTTCTGGCTCTGCCGACTCTTCTTCTCCTGAGAAGACCGGCGAACTTCTAGCCAGCTGTAGGACTACTGTAGCCCTCGCTGCCACGCCTGGAAAATATCTGCTGTGGACAAAACAATAACAAATATATATCGCACAACAAATTTCCCATATCCTTAACACTTAACTCCCTTAACTCTCACTCTTCAACACTTAAATCCCAACTCTTCAACCACTTAAGTCTCAAATATCTAACACCCAAGTTTTCCAATCTCGAACACTTAAGTTTTCAAATCTTCCTTACAGCTCCCATGCTCTAGTATCGCTTCAGCGATTAGTAAACATGCCTACCCCCACTTTCCCTCAAATACTGTCCTATCGACACTCTAATCTCCAGACTCAGCTTAGGTTAGCCCGTCACAACATTCTAACCACTGAATGAACCTGTTGCCAGTAAATTCCTGGCCCTACTTATTTAACAATGATCGATATGTTTACCTGGCTACCCAAATACAATAGACTTCACCCGAGACAATAATCTCCCGTCTCCATGAATTCATCAGTATAAACATATGTCTATTAAATAAGGGACTAATTAAAAATCCCAACTAGACCCGTAACTGCTGACTTCAAAATGTAGGTTTTACCCACACAGAGAAAAATACACAATTTCCCATGCTCTAACATTTAAAGCCACTCGTTCTATTACCACAGCGTTACACAACTTAGTCCGCTGGTAATTTACACACACTTGAACAATTAAATACACACCAAAACCCTAGCATATTATTCGCTAATATTATAACTCTGATAACAATGTACATTAAAATCTCTAAAGGAACTGAAATCCTATTTTACAATGCCTGCCTAGTTATCTCCCCTCTCCTTCCGTTATCAGATTCACCCCACTAAAAAAAAAGGACACGCAGCACGTGCTTAGGTACCCCTCTCCAAATCCTTGAAAATCACAATGAAATTACGTGCATCGTGTCTCAAAATTATAGTATTTAACATCTACCATCTTTAAGCTTTCATTATCTCATAAAAAGAATGAATGCACTCTGATAATAATTTAGATAAGAGGGAACTCATGGCATGTCCGTTACGAACTAAAATTAATTTAATTCCGCGAGCGTGTTTTACGCTGCACCATTTAAAATCACAAATCCAGGAAAAATTAGATCCCCTGTCTTCTGACAAATAACAGTAATATTCCAATTTATACAAACAGCTACTCTGAGGAAACTATCAAATTCCCTACTACCTTTTCACAAAATACCTAATTGCGCTGTCAGTTATATTCAATTAAAATTATAGCATTGATGGCTCTACTTCTATCAATTAACTTAAACTCCTAGAACCACTCTGCAAAAATCTCATAAACTATTAAAGCTGAATTAACTTCATATTTACCAGCACGAATTTCTCTCGAAAGAGCAGTCGGCAGTTCTTTCCCAAGGCGTAGAAGTTCAACAAATTCTCCCACTTCTGCCAGGGAATCCCGCTTATTTATTACCCCAGACCACGCTACGCGTGAGTCATAGCTAGGCTTTGTTCTTAAGCGGGTCGATCTATGAACCAACCAACGTGCCAGGAATCGCCCACGGTCATTTCTAAATTTAGAACTTACGGTCAAGCGGAAAATTTCCGTTGCTGACCTGTTTCCACGCGCTTAAAACTCCCCCTCTACCCCCATCTGATTTCACCCTTACTAAAAATTATAGCGCGCTCACTGAGAAGAACCGAAAATGCTCTGCCATTATGTTACACTGGAAAATCTTCCATGAACGAATTACTAAATGAAAAACCCGCACTGGTGCCAGTCTAAAAGTTAAAACTACCATCTTTACTAGAAACCGTAATTCTTAATCTACACAGAAAATCCAAACTCGATTATTATACAAAGAGAAATAAAAAAAACGAATAAGATAAAAAATCCCACCGTAATCCTTCCCTGAAAAAACGTAAATAAATGCAAAATTTAAAGACTAGGGGCCTGTTGTAAATGCAATCACATTAACTTCTCACATTACCCCCCTCTTCAAGTTCGTGGTACACGATCTAATTTAATGTGATCTTGTATTTCCAGACTGGCCCCTATGCAAGTCTACAGATCTGACTGTCAGTCCTGAAGTCTCATGGTCACGACTGGTTATTTCCGCCTGGCGACTACAACTCCCATGGTTGTCCTGCGACTTTCTTCTTCTACGTTTCCTCCTTCTTCTTCTTCTACCAACTCCCATGCTCCGGTGGAAGAGTTGATCTTTCTTCGGACCTGTGCCATCCAATGGTGGGTCTGAACCTTCCTTGGCTATGTCCGTAAAAAAAAACTGTCTTGGTCGGCTGCCCTGACCAACTGGCTTTGTGGCTGCCTGACGATGGCGACTACCTTGCTGCACCTCGGCGGGTTTGAGACCGCAGGTATATGGCGATGAAGGTGCGAACTATCTGGTGCTTCCAGCATAAATTCTCCGATCGCTTCACTCCCCTCTGGTTTGCCTAGAGGTTGCGTAGAGATTGCTCCTTTCTCTACTCTCCCACCAGGGGTTCTCACTGGGTTGCGCCTGACCTCAGCGACATCCGTTTCCCCTACTAAGCAGAACGCATTTGGTGGTACGTTTTTGCTTCTTGCCTCTTTGCAAGAGCCGCTTTCTGTTAGCGAGCTAGCAGCGGGATGGGGCCCATCTCCGTTTATAGGCAAACGGTTTCTCAGATCACTGTCCTCCTCCGTCTGAGTAAAGTGCTGGTCGGATGGGGCTCCAGGGCTGGTTGGAAACATATGTTCGCTCGATTCGCTGTCTTCTGCCCTATGAAGATTGCGCTGGTCGTGTACATACGTTCTACCACTCTTGTCAGTATGTTCCTCGCTCTCAGGAGGTAATACCATCGGGGGCCTAATTCCCGACGACAACGAAGGTATTTCCAAAATCAAAGGCGTCGCCGCTGTTTGGCCCTTCGGCTTAACAGGGCTGTCAGAGGGATACGCCTCTGCAAAAACCATTCCACTAACCTTGGAGGTATTTAACCTCTCCATCTCAAGGCGTGGCTGGTTGAGCTCTCGTGGGGCTCCGTGAATCCGGGACATTCCCTTTTCACTTCTCTGGCCTGTAGTAGGCCCCCTTGCACCAGCAAGGATCGGGGCTGGGGGGTTTCCCAAAACTATATATGGGGCCCCCAAAATGAAGTCATAAGCTGGCTGTTCCATTACAGCAGCTTTGATTGTGCCACGCACAAACCTGCTCTCCACCTTAATATTGGCTATCTGCAGACGCTGTGAGGTCCCTTTCCTCAAAACTCCACCAATATCAACCTTTTCCTTAGTCATTTGGCCTGGTTGTACCAGATGTCGGGCGACTATGCTCGGGTAAGTAAGCCCGCTGTCAAATAAACAAGTGGTAGCAGTCCCATTCACTACTGCTGGTCCACTGTTAGAGAAACACTTCTCTGCTTTGAAAGGTTCCCAATTGTTCCCTTTTTTCACTCTCACCGCCCTTAAACACGCTGTATGGTGAGTGGGTGGTTTGTTTACACACCGAGAAGTCCAGTGAGAGGTAGTACGGCAATTGCGACAGTACCTGTCGTTTTCTCCCCTGTTTCTAGCAGGTTCATGAGACGTTGTCGCCTGTGCTCTGTTATGCGGTTGGGGCCGCAGGTTATGAATGGGATGGGGCTCCTTGCGAGACGGCCCCTGCTGCTGATGAGCAGAAGACGAAAACGACTGCGATGCCGATGCTCCTTGGTCCAGTGCTGGCAGGTCTGGGTGTTTTCGTTTCTGGCCCAGTACTTCGGCCTGTGCCGTCTGGAACCTTTCAGCAAAAAGAATGATCTGGTCCAGTTGCTGGGCGCCCTGCTCCGCCAGATACCTCCTCAAGTCTGGAGACATGTGTGCTTTCACTTGTTCGCACATGACAAGCTCTTCGAGTCCTTCAAAAGTTTTTGCTAGACCCGACAATTCTCTCCAACGAGTGAGATAATTCTTCAGCCTTTCTGCGAAATGGGGAAAACTTTCTCCTTTCTCCGGCCTGCTCTCCCTGAACATAGCTTGGCACTTACGGGGAGTCCACTGAAAGCGTTGTAACAGTGCGTTACGAAGGGCCTCAAAGTTATTTTGTTCATCACTGAGCATCTTACTATAGATGTCGTAGGCCTGGTTTTTCAACGACTGAGATAATTTGAGGCACCACAAACTCTCATCCAACCCGTACGCTTTTGCCATTCGTTCAAATTTTTCCAGGAATATGTCAATTTTCTCATTCCCGTTAGGGAAAGAGTCCATTGGAAAATTCATGGCTGCCATCCGGGGCCCTCCGTTTCCTGAGGTGTCTGTCGCCCCTGCTCCGGGAGAATCTCCGTTAGCCGAACTGCCTTCCGAAGATCGGTACTGCAGTTCCAGTGAACGCAGGGCAAGTTCATGCTGTCTCTCTGCTTCTGTGGCCCTTTCCTTCGCCTCCCTTTCTGCCTTTCTCTCCTCTGCCTGTCGGGCCTTCTCTTCTTTCTCCGCTTCCAATTTACGCAGGTCCATCTCTGCCAGTCGGGCCCTCTCTTCTTTCTCCGCTTCCAATTTACGCAGGTCCATCTCTGCCAGTCGGGCCCTCTCTTCTTTCTCCGCTTCCCTTTTCTCTCTCTCCGTCTGCCGGTCCTGTTCCCTCATAATGTAAGCCCTAGTCTCGGCCTCATTCATCCCCATGCTTTTAGCTGCGTCCTTCCATGCAGTAAGTAGCTTGACCAATTCAGCCATCTTACCTGACAAATCAGCAGTAACTCACAACGAGGGGAAATGACAAAAAAGGAACACGAAAAATTTACTGTTACCTTCTGGGCACTACTCCCTGTGTAACCAATGTCCCAAAACCCGAACTCAGACTAGCACCAATCTGAAGAACTACCTGAAAAAATTTTCATTAAGCAGCTACCTAAAAACCCGAATTTACCTTCCTGTTAAGAAAAATTCAGTTAGCCATCAGTTACCTCTAGTCATCAACTAACTACAGCTACAATCTGACTGCACCCTGTGGAGAAACTTCCTGTGGAAAAAAACTATTAGCTGGATCAGTTTATATAGCTCTAGTCTAGGGGATATAATAAAGAAATCTATTTTCCAGACCTTTCCTATAGAAACAATCTATGAATCTTGACACGATCACAGAATTGATCCCAACAAAGATGATCTACCGGACGAACGCCGCCACTTGTCAAGATCACAGAATTGAACGTACCAAAGATGATTCACCGGACGATAGCACCCACTTTGTCACGAAGTGGATTTAGGACTAGAGGCTGTCTACCTAAATAGACTAGACCCTAGTGGAAAGAAAGACTAAGAAGATAGATTTCAGAAGAAAATAACAGTGACTGTGGGAGATGAGGCTATTGGCGTCAAGGGTCGAGAACCGAAATTGACTCTCCCTTGCCACTAAGTGACGTAACGTTTTGCGATAACCTCACTACCTCTAGCTACCAAAACTGGGATAAGGTTTAATTACTTAACACCACAGACACCACTTACAGACAACATATAGGTTGAAGTAAGTGACTGATCCAGCCGGAAAATTTACAATGGATTTTATTTACACCACAGAAAATTCATAGAACATACTACAAAATAGAATTTAACATGCGTGTTCACACACACACCTGGAAAAAAACATAACAATTAATTTCAAGTGATTAGGTAAGGTAACCCCACGGTCGCCCTCCCCTCAACCTGTAAGGAAGAAAGGTAAGTAATACAACAACATGTGAAGGAGGATCTCGAACACCAGATCCGTCTTTCTCCTAATCAACCTGATATCGTGTAAACACACCCTAACTCCTACTGTTCGTCTGTCTGCAGACGTGGTTCTACACAAATGACGTGCCTACACCGCTGCTCCACTATAGGCTAAATATTCTCTGACTATCACAAGGCTAAATATTCTCTGACTATCACAAAGTCCATGACCAGAACCCTTCTATCACCTCCGACACAACTTACAGATGACTTGCTGAGTTCCAATGTTATGTTCAGTGTCTGTCTGACACTCCTAGTTCCTACAGAAACGACTCCTCCACTACTCTCCTTCTCTCTATCGATCTCGTGCAGTAAAGAGGGATGTTAACCCTTTCCCCTCTTCTCCGCCTGTTGTAGCTGCTGACTTGCTTGGTAAATTAAACTCGGGACGTGGTCTATTGCTGCTTCCAAATAGACGAATTATTACTTTGCAGTAACCCGGATACCCTGCTCGTGGGCTCAAGGCTGTCGGGATTATTATGCCCGAAATTCACGACACTTTTTAGGCCCTGCGCCTATGATCAGTGTGTGTTTAACATGAGCGTAACTAGCTCCGAATTTTGGTAAGAACATCTGTTCTTGCTGAAGAAGTCTGTGCTTCCAGCTCCCTGCTCTCTCTTGGGTACAAAACTTTTGCACCAGTGACCACCTTGTCACCACTCCACTTTGTTTTCTGGCTCTGCCGACTCTTCTTCTCCTGAGAAGACCGGCGAACTTCTAGCCAGCTGTAGGACTACTGTAGCCCTCGCTGCCACGCCTGGAAAATATCTGCTGTGGACAAAACAAAAACAGATATATATATCGCACAACAAATTTCCCATATCCTTAACACTTAACTCCCTTAACTCTCACTCTTCAACACTTAAATCCCAACTCTTCAACCACTTAAGTCTCAAATATCTAACACCCAAGTTTTCCAATCTCGAACACTTAAGTTTTCAAATCTTCCTTACAGCTCCCATGCTCTAGTATCGCTTCAGCGATTAGTAAACATGCCTACCCCCACTTTCCCTCAAATACTGTCCTATCGACACTCATCTCCAGACTCAGCTTAGGTTAGCCCGTCACAACATTCTAACCACTGAATGAACCTGTTGCCAGTAAATTCCTGGCCCTACTTATTTAACAATGATCGATATGTTTACCTGGCTACCCAAATACAATAGACTTCACCCGAGACAATAATCTCCCGTCTCCATGAATTCATCAGTATAAACATATGTCTATTAAATAAGGGACTAATTAAAAATCCCAACTAGACCCGTAACTGCTGACTTCAAAATGTAGGTTTTACCCACACAGAGAAAAATACACAATTTCCCATGCTCTAACATTTAAAGCCACTCGTTCTATTACCACAGCGTTACACAACTTAGTCCGCTGGTAATTTACACACACTTGAACAATTAAATACACACCAAAACCCTAGCATATTATTCGCTAATATTATAACTCTGATAACAATGTACATTAAAATCTCTAAAGGAACTGAAATCCTATTTTACAATGCCTGCCTAGTTATCTCCCCTCTCCTTCCGTTATCAGATTCACCCCACTAAAAAAAAAGGACACGCAGCACGTGCTTAGGTACCCCTCTCCAAATCCTTGAAAATCACAATGAAATTACGTGCATCGTGTCTCAAAATTATAGTATTTAACATCTACCATCTTTAAGCTTTCATTATCTCATAAAAAGAATGAATGCACTCTGATAATAATTTAGATAAGAGGGAACTCATGGCATGTCCGTTACGAACTAAAATTAATTTAATTCCGCGAGCGTGTTTTACGCTGCACCATTTAAAATCACAAATCCAGGAAAAATTAGATCCCCTGTCTTCTGACAAATAACAGTAATATTCCAATTTATACAAACAGCTACTCTGAGGAAACTATCAAATTCCCTACTACCTTTTCACAAAATACCTAATTGCGCTGTCAGTTATATTCAATTAAAATTATAGCATTGATGGCTCTACTTCTATCAATTAACTTAAACTCCTAGAACCACTCTGCAAAAATCTCATAAACTATTAAAGCTGAATTAACTTCATATTTACCAGCACGAATTTCTCTCGAAAGAGCAGTCGGCAGTTCTTTCCCAAGGCGTAGAAGTTCAACAAATTCTCCCACTTCTGCCAGGGAATCCCGCTTATTTATTACCCCAGACCACGCTACGCGTGAGTCATAGCTAGGCTTTGTTCTTAAGCGGGTCGATCTATGAACCAACCAACGTGCCAGGAATCGCCCACGGTCATTTCTAAATTTAGAACTTACGGTCAAGCGGAAAATTTCCGTTGCTGACCTGTTTCCACGCGCTTAAAACTCCCCCTCTACCCCCATCTGATTTCACCCTTACTAAAAATTATAGCGCGCTCACTGAGAAGAACCGAAAATGCTCTGCCATTATGTTACACTGGAAAATCTTCCATGAACGAATTACTAAATGAAAAACCCGCACTGGTGCCAGTCTAAAAGTTAAAACTACCATCTTTACTAGAAACCGTAATTCTTAATCTACACAGAAAATCCAAACTCGATTATTATACAAAGAGAAATAAAAAAAACGAATAAGATAAAAAATCCCACCGTAATCCTTCCCTGAAAAAACGTAAATAAATGCAAAATTTAAAGACTAGGGGCCTGTTGTAAATGCAATCACATTAACTTCTCACACTCACGTTTTTTAGCATGTTTGTTGTTTGAAACATACAATATAATAACTGTGTATGAGTGACGTGAACAGAAATTTACGCGTGATATTTTTTGTGCGGGTCATTGAGCTGGTTTCAAACCAGGGCGGGGTCGATTTTCCTGTTCATACGTTATGATAACGTTTTTATCGACCAAACCATGCCGAAGCGCTTGCGCGCGAACTATTTTCTGAAACTGTATCTCTACACAACAACCAATCTGGCTCCATCACGAAATTCATACGCTCGGACTACTTTTATTGGAAAGTCATTGTCTTAATCATGAATTGTTTTAGACATGTCTCATTCTTTAACCAGACCTGGACCGGTGAAAGTCTCTGAAAAAACGTTGTGAAAGCCTTCTCATATCAAACTTCTGAAAAAGCAACAGCTCACCACCAAACGTATGTTATTCTGTTTTTTATTCGTATTTTGTGTTAAATATCTCTGGCCTTTAAGAGATATATGTCTGTGTCTTTTTAAGGGTATTAAGACTCTGTGGAAAAATATCTGGGTATGTGTTTGTGTTTTCATTTTTTTTTCCTAGGCGTATTTTCTTAACACTCAGAGACTGGAAGAAAAACCCTATGCAAAGTTCTAAATGTATTATATGTATATGTGTGTATTCGTCTGTTTTTACCTATAATAATATAAAAATAATAATAGGAGTGTAAAATATATAACACTTCTTTATGTATAAAAAATAAATATTTTTATATAGTTGTTTGTTTTCGCTAGGATATATACAATAAATATCTTTATGTTTAAAAATATCTGTTTTGGTTGTATTCGTTTGTTTTCGTTTATGTTTTCGGTCTTCGTGTTTTTGTGTTAAGGTGTTAAATATAAATATCTCTGTTATTTTTATCTGTGTGTTTTGTTAAGATGTTAACTCCGAGACTAACTTATTATTCCTTATCCGTGTGTTGTATTAAATATCTGTTTTCTATTTAAAAGACATGTCTGTGTATTCGATTTTTCGCTAGCCAGTGTTGGTAAAGGCTGTTTCAAAGTTAATATGTCTAGACTAATAGGTATTTAAATAATAGTTGTTTGTTAAATTCTTACATGTGTGTATGGTTTAGCTAAGTTAAGAATTATCCGACTTATTTTATGTGCTAGGTATAGTAGTGAGAAAAATTCCTTAGTTTAAACCTTATCTGCGTTTCTCGTCTATTGTTAAACTCGTGCGAAAGCAAATTATATTTGGGTTTTGAAAAATTATCCGTGATACTTACAACTTGTAATACTTTCTGATAACAACACTCTAAACTTGTATAGACTAATAGTCTATTTCAAATACTTGCTTGGATGTAGCGCAAAGACGTTTGGGTAGATCGATAAATTGATTTGATTCCACAACACATGCGCTCGAGTCGTATTTCTGTACTCACAAGCTGCTTCTATAAAGAACTTCTCATAGTAACTACAAACATATTACTTTAAAAATAACTAAGGATCCGAGTCACTACAAACTACCTAACCAGCCCGTGAAAATTAGACAACATAATAGTTTAGAAAATAGCGTATTTTGGCTTTTAAAACAATACTGAACTACACACGGAAAAAGATAGAGATAATACAATCAACATATTACATTAAGTCACCTTGCTATAACCATGATTGAAACTAACATACACTTTAATAAATACTTATATTTTCGTTATTTTAAAAAAGGACAGGTCAACTCGGTACTGTCTCGCGAACGGGCTGAGTTTTAAATATATATCTTTATCTTTGCTTCCACAGCGCGCGCGCGGGTGGACCATTCTGATATGTTAAACAAAATTATTTCCTTTGATAACAGACTAAACAATAAGACTGGTTATAAGGAAGAGTAGGCGTGTGTATTCTTCTTCTTCCGTCCTTAGCCACCGACCGTCAAAGCAGTCAGTAGCCATTACGCCTAGTGGTGTCTTAGGGCAACAGCAGATAGGTTTTCCTTGCCATTGTTTCCCATCACGCCTATTGGCGTCTTTAGGGCAACGTCAAATCAATCTATCCACTGTTGTTTCCGTAATCGAAGTGACTGGCAAACGGGTGATCAGCCCGTTGGTAGGCGTGTGTATACCTATCTATAAGTCTGTGTTTTATTTACCTGTTTATTCTCTCTCTCTTTCTCTCTTTCTCTCTCTCTCTCTCTCTTTCTCTCTTTCTCTCTTTCTCTCTTTCTCTCTCTCTCTCTCTCTCTCTCTCTCTCATTACATGTATTTAATTTTATTTATGTGTGCCTAACGTCTTTTTGTTCGTCTTTTCACAGATAGAGTCAACTCAACGACGGGGCTATGTCTGTTTACGCTGCCAGTCTGTTTTCAAACGAGGTCATGATCTTACTCGGCATATGGCCACAGCACACGACCGTCACAATCATGAGTGCGCTTTCTGTGGTTTAGTATTTACCAGACCCGATACGCTGAAACGTCACATAGAGAATAAACATGGGTCCGGCTCAGCACAAACAGACACATCAGTGGCACAAACCAATCTGATATGTAGCAGATGTGGGGAGACCTTCACGAGGCGCGCCGACCTATTACGACACAGCAAGACCAGGCACTCGCTGACTCTACTAGTATGTGAGGTCTGCAATAAAAGCTTTACCCGCCTTGACAATCTACGCATCCACAGAAAACACCAACACACCTCTTCAACAGCAGCAGACACCGCAGCAACACCGCAGAACCCACCAATACCACCGCACCATAATGACCGCGCACTATCATCGGGTGTCACAACAACAGACTCAAGATCGGCGCACTAACAGACACCACCAGCCGGTGCCATAACAGACTCAGCATCTATGGCGGCCTCTACCACCACAACAACTTCCACACTACCAAGAGCACCCTATTCAACAAGTCCCACCCCATCTCACCCACCAAAAACAGGTCAGACCAAGAAACGCCCCATGAACAGTACCCACCAGTCCCATATAAAAAAACCCCGCTTGACGTCTGAAGAAGACAGTTTACAAGACTTACAGGCTGATCTTAAACAAATCTACACTGATAACTGGGACGCGATTAAAACACACGCAAACATCCATAAATATTTATCGACTTTCACTTTCTCCCATAGACCAGACCCCATCGAATGGACAAGTCTTTTGCTCCCTGTCTTTACACAACAGACAAAACGCTTCAAGATTAACTTCAGCCACCACGTCGTTTTGAGACACAGAGAAACAAATGACCTCCGTTTCTTTCATGCCTCAAATAATAATAGTTGTGTGTTAGAACAGCCTCACTTAATCAACAACATTACAGATTTCAAATCTTTTGTCTCAAACTTACAAGACACCGACATTATCACAAACGCACAATTAAACAGAACCAATACAAAATAATATGTTGAAGCAATCCCGGCCACATCCTTCTATCTATATCATATTCAAGACCACTCAATCGCTTGAACAAACACCACAACAAACTAGACAAACACACTTTCTTAGACGTCCTCAACACACAACAAGCACAGGGTGGGAAAAATATCGGGTTCCGTGCACACAAATCCTCCATCTACACATATGAACAACACCGCAACGCCCTATCTTACTTTTACATAAAACGACAGGTACATCCCGACAACGTCACCACATCACCCCTCAACATCTAAACTGTCTTCCAGATACACACAGATACCTACAGGTATATACAACACCTCTATTTCTTACGGCGTGACGACACCCCTCAAGGTCTGGCCTGCAGCTGTGATATCTTTATTGTAAATAAATTATAAAAAATCTGTGATAATGTATATTTTGAACATACATCTTTCCAGTACAATTCCCCTATATGTTATTTTTCAATTGTACATTCATTTGTGATTTGATAAAAAATTACTGCACAATGTATTATGTTAAAAAATACTATATATTACCATATATACGCCTGTTTGATACTACAAAAACACTATTGAATATAAAATAAAAACTATATTAACTAAAACGCCTTTTTGTTACCTATATCGTCCGTTGCATGTCTAAATATATCGTCTAACTGTTTGTATAACTGTTGTAAAATAACTGTTCGTCTTCTTCTTCTTCTTCTTGCGATCGCATCTTTGATGATTACACCGTCAGACGAGTTCTCATGATGAATTCGACTGTTGTTTGAAGTTCCTCTTTAACTCCATATAGCTTTGAGTTTAGTGTTGAGTCATTGGGCCAGTATATCTTTCTTAACTGGTTATACAGAGGACAGTCCTGTAGAACATGCTCAGCAGTTTGTTCGTTTAATCCACATGTACACAGTGGTGAAGCAGACAATCGTAGCTTGTGCATGTGTTTATTCAGTTTGTTATGCCCTGTCCTGAGTCGAAAAATAGTTATCTGTCCCTGCCGGTCGAGAGTGTGATAGTCATCTTTGGGTTGGTTCTGTTCTCTTCTGATAGTCTGGATAGCTCTCTTTTTCTCAAAGTATGTGACTTCATTATCTTCTTGTTCACATTCTCCTCCCTTTTTTGTAAGTTTATCTGCCTTTTCATTTCCGGGTACACCACAATGAGATGGTACCCACTGAAGTATGGTTCTCTTTTTGGCAGCTACCTTGTTTAGTTCATTTCTCAGATGCGGGAGTTTACCACCCTTGAGAGCTTGCAGGACAGACAGTGCATCTGTGAGGATGACTACCTGGTGGCAGTCAGAGTTGGTGTTATAAATCATATTTGCAGCTTGCTCTAGAGCTTGAACCTCAGCTGTATAGTTGGAACAGAATTTACCAGTGGGAATGTGCCTAGTCTCATAGTGGTTGTAGGATATGAGATAAAGATACCGGCACCTCCATTCCTAACAGCATTAGTTGCTGATCCATCTGTATAGGCATGTATCCATGATTGATCGGGATAGCTTTCTTGGATCATACTCAATGTAGCAGTTCGTTTTTGCAGATCATTATACTCACATCCATTTGTGAGACCACTGACTGATGTATAAATTTGGAGGGCACTGCTGGCCTGCTCCCATGGTACAGGGTATAGGGTGGGCTTCAGTGGTGTTGTCTTCATGGATAGGTCTTCTTGATGCTGTCTTATAAGTCTTTTCCCCCGATGCACAAAGCTGCTACGCTTTAGACGTCCCAATGCCAGATCATCTAGTCTTGCCTTCATTGGGTGCATTGGCATACTGTTGTACTTTTCCATCTGGATCATGGTTTTTGTGTCTCTTCTATGGGACAATGTCTGTAATCCAGCAACCTTCTGCATCTCTGTTATTGGTGTAGTTTTCATGGCTCCTGTAATGAGCCTGAGAGCTTGATTTTGCACCTTGTCCAAAGACTGCAGATGTGAGTTAGCAGCTGATGACCATGCTGCTGAGCTAAACTCTAAGTGTGGTCTTATTACTCCATTATAAATCTTCTTTAGATTTCGTTCATTTGCTCCCCAGTTGGTACCTGCTAATTTTCTGAGTATGCCTAGTCGTCTTCGGGCCTTTCCTTCTGCATTTTCAATATGCTTATTCCATGTAAGCCTTTGGTCAAATGTCACCCCAAGATAGGTGGGGTAGCTTTCTTCCTTGATCACGGTTGTCCCTAGGTGTATGTTAGCTGATTTGTCCTTGGGGGCAAGGGAGAACAGTGTTGTGGAGGTTTTGTCTGTGTTTATTGTGATAAGCCATTTCTCTGCCCATGACACTAGCATGTCTGCTGCCCGCTGCATTCTATAATTTGCTGTGGTGACATTTTCATCAGCGCACCAGAGTACTAGGTCATCTGCATATAAGGCAGCTTTAACTCCTGCAGGGAGATCTTTCACCAGGTCATTGATGTAAACCAGGAAGAGTGTTGGGGAAATTACTCCTCCTTGAGGTACCCCCTGATGGAGCAACACTTTTCTGCTCTGCAGACCGTCAAGAGTGACTCTAGTTCTCCTGTTATGCAAGTATGACTGGATCCATTTCATCATGTTGCCTTGGATTCCACTTCTCCTAAGTTTTGCAATGAGGCCATCTTTCCACACCTTGTCAAAGGCCTGCTTGAAGTCGACCCAGATCGTTAGGACCTTTTTCTTCTCCTGGAAGGCATCTTCTATTGCTTGAGACAAGTAAGTAACTTGGTCTTCTATACTGTAGCATTCTCTAAATCCAGCTTGTTCCGGCACCAGGATCTGCTCAGACTCTAAATACCATTTCAATCTGTGGTTGACTATTCGCTCCATAGTCTTCCCAACACAGCTTGTGAGACTGATTGGCCGGTAACTTGCAGCCTCGGTCTTACATTTCCCTTTCTTTAGTATGGGTATTGTGATGGCTTCTCTCCATACTTGGGGTACCGTTCCTTTCAACCAGCTGTGGTTGAATATCTCAAGCAGTTTTGTCTTTGCTGCTGAGCTCAGATTTACTAGCATTTCGTTGCTGATTTTGTCTGGGCCGGGTGACTTTTGAAACTTAAGCTTGGAAATAGCCTTCTGTAGTTCTCCTAGTGTGATGGGTTCCCTCATTGGGGCAGGAGTATCTGTCTGTCCCATGGTTGCCAGTATTTCTTTTCTTATCTCTCTCTGATGATCTATGTTAATGGGTAAGTTGCTTTCTGAACTGTATCTTCTAGCAAACAAGTCTGCAGCTTGTTTTCCTCTGAAAAGTTTGCCACCTTCATCCAATGTGATAGTCTGCCTAGGTGAGGAACGCTCTTCATTTAGAGACTTGACTAATCTCCAAAGTTTCCTGCCGTCTTTCTCAAGGTTCAGCGATGCCGTTTTAGTTCTCCAGCTTTTCCGTTTTTCTTCTAGCTTTGTTCTCTGAAACTCTGCTACAGCCCTTTTCCATTTGTTGTGAGTTTCAAGTGAAGGTTGAGACTCTGCGTCCTTTCTAGCCCTGTCCATAGCTTCCTGACGTTCTTGGAGTGTGCTGGACCAGTATGGTATGTAGTTACGCCGGCATCCTTTGGGAATGGTTTCTTTTGCAGCTTGTAGTATGCATCTGTTGAAGTCTTTTACCACTTCATTAATGTCTCTGTTCTGTACCTTGAGGGTAGACAGCAGCATGTTCACCTGATGCCTGAATAAACCCCAGTTGGCTTTTTTGTAGTTCCATCTTGTAATGGCTGGGCCTGTACTGAGAGTTGCACTCTGGACAGTAAGAAAGATTGGGCGATGGTCGCTTCCCCCTAGTTGGTCTCCTACTTCTCTACTAATAGATCCAGCTATATCTGGTGTGGAGAAGGCAAGATCTGGTGTTGAAGTTGTGTGCCATCCTCTGGAGTAGAAGGTAGGAGTATCTGTGGCATTATTGACTAGGATTAGGGAGTGATCATCTTGCCAAGTTTCAACCTCTTCACCTCTGTGATCCAGATGGTTATAGCCCCAGCTCTGGGAGTGGCTATTAAAGTCTCCAACTGCTATAAAGTTGGTGGCTGGTACCTGTATAGAGCTGAGACTCAGGGGTTTGTTGTTCGGACAGTAATAGTTCAGGAGTTCTATTTCCATCTTGTCTACCTTTATCTGCAACAGCTGATATTCTGCTCCATCCATGAAGGTTTTCCTTTCGTGTGCAGGAATGTTATTCCTTACAAGAGTAAGTACTCCTCCTTTTCGTCTATCTTTTCTGTCGGATCTGAAGCATTGATATCCCTTTATTTTAAAGGTTTGATCTGCTTTCAAGTGAGTCTCTTGGATACAGCAAACACTGACTTGCTTCTCATACAAGATGTTTTCCAGCTCTGTCTTTTTGCTGTATCCAGCCTGCTTGCTGTTCACTCCCTCTGCATTCCAGTGCATCATGACAAGTGGCACTCTAGGTTTCTCTTTTTCTGTTTTGTTTTGGTCAGTAGTTCTCCTCCGCCGTCTGCTGACCCCACAAGACGGTCTAGAGGGTCCTCCAGTAGCTGAGGGTGGGCTCTGTCGAGGCTCAGAGCCCGGCACTGCACCTGCCTGGTGGAGCTCCACAGGGCGAGCACCAGTACGAGATTTATTTGACGGTGTACTCTCCATAGAAAAAAAAAGCGAGTTGCGTGATACTGTGGTTTCCGGTGCGCCTTCTGGCCCAGTATCTATGACTTTAGCACCTGTTCAACGGGAGAGTGGGCTCATCCCTAATCTGTTTATGTTCCCAGTAGTAGACTATTCACAAGCAGCCTGGGGTTGTCACTGCTCTGCGCGGACCTTGTTTACCGAGGCGGCGTCCGAGCTCGTATGGTGAAAATATGGTTGCATTATCTTCAAAATAGCCCTGTCTTTCCCATGGCTTTTCTGCCATCATGCAACTTTGAGTTAGGGAGTTCTGAGCTCCAGTCTCTTTCCCAGGCATTTTATCCTGGCCTGGCACGCATACAGAGGACCCCACTTCTGGTTCTAAGTTAGCAGTTGGGGATAGGTGGGGTAGCACACTGTGCATTCCCCGTCATCCAGGGGGCTCTCCAACTATGCAGAGCTTGCACAATGCTGTACTCTGGTTCTGGGCTCACCCAAGGAATCCTCACGTCCTGCACAGAGCCACTTCCAGATACCCACCACCTGCCAACCCTCCATTGTAGAAATCTCCTGCATGCAGCCATCCAGTCAAGAGCCAGTATTAAGTCTGGTGCCCAAGTGATCCCCCCAAGCTCAGTGTGCAATGCTGGGTTCTCATCATGCTGCAACACAGGGGGGATTGTGATGCTCAGCCATCTCTCTCAACTCTGCACCGATAAGTGACATCGGGGACTTAACTGTGTCTCAGTACTGGGAGGCCCCGTTTCCGGGTACACCACACACAGCCAATTGAGGCAACGGTCGCCGTGGGCGTGTCTTCAGTGGGGAAGTTGTGAAGTCTTCCTGTCCATGTTCTTGCACATCCTAACACTGCCCGCAAGACATCGGAGGTTTGGAGAGTGGCCTTCTCTGCTTTTTTGAGCCGGGGTGGGCTCCCCGGGCAAGTCTCGATGGGGATCAGGATGTGTCCACGCGCTAGTGGGCCCAGCATCGGCCGCATCTGTTGGAGGACTTGCTCTGCCAGGTTTGAGTTAGTAAATTTCAACTTTGTCATCTTCTTGGCATTGTGATGCTGGGGTGCCTGTGGATTTCCTAACGCCCCGGGTAGAAGCCAGAAGTGTACTGTGCCAGCTCTGGGGGAGATAAAGGGGGTGTTTCTGCGTCTCCTTGTGATATGTAGCCAAGGTAGGGCTCACAGTACTCTTTCCCCGCCACCAAATTGCCTGCTGGTTACGCCGAGTTCTCCGAGGCTCTAGGCATGTGACCAAGAGTTGAAGGCAATAGGATCGTCACGTCCTGAGTCTCTGTGCCTGTACGATGGGTTCCGATCTTCAGGGAGCAGTCCACACTCGTTCCCACTCCCAAGACTTGTTCAGTATCCATCTGGCTCCTTCCCACCCACAGAGGGCGTGTACGGTATAGTGCACCGGTTTTATTATCGAGGTTTTCTCCTCTAGATCCGTTGTGTTTAGCCTGAGGATTCGCACCCTCAGTTACCAGGACTACCTCGAGGAGGGTGTGGCTCTTCACCACGCACAACGATCTTGGGGTATGAGAGGTTTTGCTAGGCCAAGAGACTAACACCGCAATGGTCGCTCCTTTCATGAACAGAATTCACTAGGCCTAGGGTGAAGCAAGGGGGGAAACCCACTACCCACAACACCAGCACATCATACCCCCTGTCTGTAGACTTTGCCCCACTGTTCGTCTAACTGATTGTATAACTGTTTGTATAACTGTTCATATAACTGTTTGTCTAACTGTTCGTATGTCTCAATATAACGTATAACTGTTCTATAAATATCGTCTTCTTGTTATGTAAATATCTAAATATATATCTTCCTATTGTCTAAATATATCTCCCTATTATATGTATATATCGTCTAACTATCGTCTTCCTATTGTCTAAAAGTCTAACTATTATCCTCTTCCTATTCTCGGCTTCTTGTTAACTAAAAATTCCTCTAAATATAACCTCTTCTTGTTATCTAAATATATATGTCTCAATGTCTAAATATATCGTCTTCTTATTATCTAAGTCTATCGTCTAACTGTTCGTATAACTGTTGTAAAATATGTCTATATGTAAAATAAACAACACACACTACCGTGACGCACTTTCGATGGTAGAACTAGTACAGGTCTCTAACACTTCACTCCGATCTATACATATTGTATATACAACAATTAAAATACCGGCACACAAAAACCCATACCCCAACACACCCCACGATTCAACAGCCCCTCAAACTACAACACACAATTAAGACACCTACAACCAAACACTCTACCGGTACAATACAGCACACACAAAATCCACCCTAACCCAACCCGCCAGCTACATCGTCACCCACGCCAGCACAAAAAAGGCACTTCAAAAACCCTCTAAATAACCCAACATTATCGATTTTTTATATTTTTTCTACATATATTGTATGTATACATGTATAAACAAACACACCAATACACTACCAACACAATACTTCACACAAAAATCCACCCTAACCCACCCCGCCAGCTACCCCTACAACATACATCGTCACCCACGCCAACACAAAAAAGGCGCTTCAAAAAACCTCTTAGTAACCCAACATTATCGATTTTTTTAAAAATTGTCCGTCATTATCGATTTTTTATATTTTTTATATATATTGTATGTATACATGTATAAACAAACACACCCGCCGTTGCCGAACAAATGTATTGCTATATAAAAAGTCATACGTCTGATCGTCAGAGGAAGCCCCGCCGCTAAAATATATCGCTATATAAAAAGTCATGCGCCGCCGCCTGAAACGCCGCCGCCTGAAATCGATCGAGTTTTTTGCTATATAAAAGTCATGCGCCGTCGCCTCAAACCGCCTCGTTTTGCGCATTGTATACTACTATTGTGTGCTATTTGTTGAATATTGTCAGTTATGTCATTTATGTATGCAAGGAACAGTGTAGGTGACAGGACTCCCCCTTGTGGGACACCCTGCTCTAATATAAACTTTTTACTAGTCTGTCCTTGCAGCTGTACTCTGGCGGTTCTATTTTCCAGGTAGTGACCAATCCATTTGTACATTCGCCCACATACACCACTTCTCTGCAGTTTGACTTTCAATCCCTCTTTCCATACTGTATCGAAAGCTTTTTCTAAATCTACCCAAACCATTAGCGTGTGTTTTTTTTTTTTTCGTGGAAGGCATCTTCGATTTCCTGAGCTATATATGTGATTTGATCCTCAGTGGATCTGTGTTGTCTGAATCCTGCTTGTTGATGGTTTAATAGGTGTTTGCTTTCCAGGTGCCACATCAGTCTGGTATTTATCATGCGCTCCATCAGTTTTCCTACACAGCTTATTAGGCTGATCGGCCTGTAACCATTTGGTTCTTTCGGGTCCTTGTCTTTCTTTGGTATAGGTATCAGTATAGCTTCTTTCCATGCCTGCGGGACAATTCCTCTTTTCCAACTGTAGTTAAGTACTGCCAGAAGCTTCATTTTTGCCCTTGTGCCGAGACCTATTAACATTTCATTGGTTATTCCATCTTTTCCAGGTGACTTCTTTTTCTTTAGTGACTTTATTGCCTCTTCCATTTCTGCCATTGTCAATTTTGTCATCATATGCTCTTCAGGTGCAATCTGTGTGTTGTCATGAATTAACTGTTCATCTGTGACGATTTTCTTCCTGTCAGCGGGGGCATCAATGTGATTTGCGCTAGCAAAGTATTCTATAAATGCATTTGCAGCTTTTTTGCCTATCAGCATATTGTCGCCCTGTTTCAGTGCGATTTGTTTGTAATGAGATCCTTCGTTGTTCAAGGCTCTAACCAGTTTCCATAGCTTATTTCCGTCTTTATCTAAGTTTAGATTTTCTGTTTTTTTTTCTTTCCAGCAGTCTCTTGTTGTTTTATTTAATGTTTTTCGGTATTTTGCAGTGGTGGCTTTGAGTAATATGTTTGCTTCAGTTGTTTGTTCTCTTTCTGCTATGTTTCTGACCTCCGTTACTTCATCTTCGAGCCTTTGAAGTTCTTCAGTCCAGTAAGGTTTGTAATTTTGTCTTGCCCCTCTGGGAATGGAATCAGTGGCTGCTTGTAGTATGGCTCTGTTTAGGCTTTCGACCATCGTTTTCATATTGCTGTATTCTGTATTCAAAGTACCTATTAGGAATGGCACCGGACAAGAAGCCCCCCAGAATTTCCACCGGTTCATATGTTAAGAACCAGATTTATAGTTCTCTTTTAATGTCTAGGATTATTCTCTTTTTCGTGCTGATCAAATGTTGGCTCAATGAATAAATATTATTTTTGAACTGTTTTCGTGTTGAAGTGTTTCTTTCCAACTTTCTTGTTTAAATCTGACTTTCCCATTATAATATAATCGTTTGTATTTTGATATGTATTCGTGTCTTTTACTGTGAAGAACTCTCAACTTGATATAACGAATACAAATAATGAATCTGAAATCTTATATAGATTCTTCAACGATATTGTTTGTAACGACTTTCTTTTATTCCATACATATAACTGTCATGAATCGCCACATGCTCCAATGAACTTACAATTAGGTACTCAGTCGTTCGAATCGACTTCTTATATTTATATATATCCTTTCTACACAAATTTCATATGTCGATAACTTTGACGATACCTGTAATTACGTTAAATAATTTTCTGTGTCCACTGATCTCTTCTGGTTATGGTCAATCTCGACCCATTACATTGTTCTTTTACGATACACGTAATAATCTATATCATGTGCCTTTCTTGCACGTATATTTCTGTGTGCATTAATTTCTTCTCGTTTTGGTTATTATCGACCTAATAAACAGTTTCATCACTTCGTAATATACGACTCGTTGTGACAGACGAACTCAGCTGACCCTGAAATGACCCTGAAGTGTTGGATGATATGGTACGACCCTTCGTAACGACCCCTGCGGATAACATCAGTGCCCCCGAATATTGTGGTAACTTTTCGTCAAACGGGATTTTTTTCACCAGGACTCATTAGCTATGAAACCTTTCCACGCAGATGGTCAACACGTTTGCTGATTAATATGTGGACATTTTATCTACCGTTCATTCTGGTCATCGCATTGATTTAAGGAGAGATTAAATCACGCCCACGGATATCTCTTAAGCAATCATATGCAGTTATTTTCATTAACTTGGTCAGAATGCCGGTCCAGTGGGGGCGTTGCCAGGATCAAACAATAGTAGCGACGACGATCAAAGACACTGGGGGGGGGGATCTCAGGAAAGACTAGCGGCGCTATCAAAAGGGCAGTAGTGGTCCCTGAAACGAGCGACGCAAGTTTCTTGCCGGTATTTCGCATCCCGGTGTTAACCACAGAACCGATTGCAGTGGACGCGAACGGGAAAGCCGAAGCGGACGCAGCGAACGGAGATACGGAAAACCAGGGGCGGCATCTCTCTTTAGCCTGGCGGTCAGAACCCCAAAAGTCTCCTGAGATCTAAAAAGGTATAAAATTCTAACACGTCCCACTAATCTTGCATTCGAGTTAGATATATACAGACCATGAAGAAATGCAGTTCATCACTCGTTGGCCAGACCTTTACAGAAGCACTAGCTATATTTGAAATCTTGCTAGATTTTCCCCTGGATTTTCATATATATTTGCAGTGAATTGTATTCTGTGCAAAACGGTAAAATATAATTGTGTCAAGTGATCAGTAGTCTAGTTCATTCATTCTATTTCACTGGATTCCGTGTTAATTTAAATCTATTAAATTAAACCATCTCAATAATTCCAGTTGTAAATGTAATGATACACCTGTTATATTATTTCCAAAAATAATAGAGGCTTAAATGCTAAAGTAACTTTTAAAGTCGCGAAGGAATTTATAATTAATAAATTTAGTTAAGTCCTATATATATATAGATGTGTGTTTTAACCATTAGAACTCGCGCAGTGTTTATTAAATACATAATTAAATACGTGAGCGTATATAATTGTCTTAACGGTAAATTCATCGCGCTTTAGAATGTTATTTGATTTTTCGGTATATTACATGTTTTTTTTTCTTTCGTACAGAGTGATCGTAACATTTGCGATTCCAGCAATAAAGAAATCATACAGAGTCTTCCAGACTCGGTTCTTAACTTCCAGATATATTGATGAGACATTTTTAAATATAATCTTGTGGCGGCCCGATGCGACCTAGCTATCATAATTACATGAAAGAAAGCACACCCAAGAACAATTTAAAAAAGAAACTATCAAATTAAATTACAATCTGTAAGATAAACTGGAAGATAAACAGTGGCCAGTAGCGATATTTTATTTACTGCTCTGTTGTGAGAGAATACCTATTTACCTGAACTGTGAACTGGCCTAGTTTTTCCTCACTGGATTTAAAACCTACTGGTCAGTTGCTATCATCACGCGTTGAAGGAATTTTACCACTAGCGGAAAATTAAAGAGACCACTTCAATTTCACCCCTGTGTCGAACTGTGTCAGTGCCATCCCATAGACTCCTTTGTATATAATAAAACACAAGAACTCTTAGGCTTCAAATCCGGCGATAAGTGGGAATATTTGCTATCAGCTAACCTCGCTAAATCTGGGGCGGGACATCGAAGTACCAGACATTTTTATATGTCAAGAGTGTAATTGCTGTTTATATAATTCTATGGATTGTCTGATGCTGCAATCGGTAAGTGTCTGTGAGTATATGAGTGTGGGCCCTCACGCACGTGCATGAATGACAGGAGATTTAATTTTAGCAAACCATTTGTTAACTTGCCTACCAGGTAATACAATTTCTGTATACCCTGCATTGTTCCTTTAAGTGGGATATTTTGTTAACTCTGTTTACCCCCTCCCCCCCCTTTTTTTTCATTTGCATAGTAAAGGGAAAACCAATTGGGAATAACAGGATTTTTTTCTACCACCCATACCTAATATTTTAAACCCTCTTTCAGAGAAATTAATTTCACCGCTGGGTTACATTACCTATGTTCCTGATAACTATCTATCTTTGGACTGGGTTTACCTTTGTCTAATACCAGCGGGAAGGGCTTAGTCGATACCAATCTTCTTCAAACCCCCCCCCCCACCCTTGTTATTTGTATTTTCTGTACTTATGATATTTTTCCCGTAACACATGATAATTGTTGGTGAACCCTTATTATCACTGAGCCTCACCAGCATTCTCCACTCTAAACCGGACCACTATTTCTAAGACTCTCTCTCTCAAAATAAATTTACGACAATATTTGGTTGCTCGTCCGGAATCTTGAGCTACATTTGATGCAATCGCATATTTGGCTGGCTCGCCGGGATAAACATATTTTGAGTCTGATCTAAGTCTGGGTCTAACTAGATAGAGTGTGAATGATCTGTCTTTGTGAAGTAGGGAAATAAAAAAATAATTAATTACACCCCTTGACAACGCCTTTTAGTATTTGGGTCGTCCACACAGCATATTTACAGGTTGTTTTCTTTCCACAGCAGCAGAAAGTACTGATAAACAAAAATATTTGTTATTTAAATTATTCTCTGGCAGAGAAATATTACATTTTTCTTCATAAGATTTGCTGGGATTGCGTGATTGTTTTTACAGTAACTAAAAGTTTTTGAAGTTACTAGAGTTGAGCTTAAGCTAAAGACGCATTGTTCTGACTTTTTAAGTCTAGTTAACATCGTCTCTTCTCATAAACTGACTTCAGGGGCGGAGTTTTCTTGACGGAGAATTACAGTTTTAGGGGAAAAAAGTTTTTTCCCTTTAAATTGTTTTAATATAAATCTTTCTCTACTGTTAGCAAGAGTAGATTTTTTTCTAGTGTAACTTACCATTTTAACGTGGCATAGTCGCTTGCGTTAAGAGTCTTAAATGACAATAATAGCAGCGATAAGTTAGCGCATTACATAGTAGGAGGTAACACGGGTAAATTTATACTTTGTGTTTTTTCTCGTAGCGGCTTTGAGTTTTTTCCCCTCCTTGGTTTTTCTTACTATTCTCTAGTCTTAGAAGCATCCAGTTCTTTGGCATGGCAGAGAGAATTAGGATAAGATCCATTTTGAGACAGGAGGCGAAGGACTCAGGGTTAGAAGGGGAAGCCGCGAACCTGTTTGTCAACAAAGAACTTGAAAGGTATGACGCGGAGCAACAGAGAGCAGAACCTGAGAGGAAGGAAGAAAAAGAGAGAGCAGAAGCTGAGAGGAAGGAAGAAAAAGAGAGAGCAGAGAGGAAAGAAGCACAGGATAGAGCAGAGAAGAAAGAAGCAGAAGAGAGGGCAGAAGCTAGGAATAAAGAAGCGGACGATCATCAATTGGAGCAGAAGAAAATTGAGGCAGAGATGGAAGCTCGCAGGGAAAGAGAGAGAGAGAGAGACAGACAGACAGCACGAACTGGCGCTTAAGGCTTTAGAGAGTCGGAGTGCCTCTACTTCGAATAACGGAGAGCCGTCTTCGCCCGAGTCTCAGTCAATGGATCTCTCCAGCACTCAATCTGCCCAATTAACTGCGATGTCTTTTGCTTTAGAGTCTTTTCCTAGTCCCAACGAGAAAATTGACAGCTATCTAGAAAAATTCGAGAGGCTCGCAAATCTGTATGGGTTAGAGAGTTCTCGTTGGGCACTTAAACTCTCAACGTCATTAAAAAGTACTGCTTATGACGTATATACAAAGCTGGGAACCAACCAACATGATTACGACATGCTGAAAAAGGCCTTGCTGGAACGGTTTGAGATGACCGCCCGAAAATTTCTGCAAATGTTCAGAAACAGCCGGAAAGAGAGCACGGAAAAGTCAAGGGCCACTTAGAAAAACCTTGGTTGAAGACATAAAACAAATCTGATATAAACGTAACTGGTATCAGTCAAAACGGCATTTATTGAATACCAAATTGACATGTCAAGTAAAGAAATGGAAACACACATTCAAACACAATGAAGCTGTGAAGTGTGCCACCCACCTTTTCAAAAGTCACACGATAAATATTGGACTAATATACATTTCAAAATCGGGTATGACCACCGTTTGCAGCAAGGCATTCAAGATAGCGTAAACGCATCGAGTCCACAAGGATCCGAAGAGTATCCTGAAGAACAGCTTGCCATTCATGAAGCAGAAATGCAGTCAGCTGTGCAACATGCATTGGCAGGGGGTGATTTGTTGACAATCTACGACCAAGGACATCCCAGAGGTGCTCAATCGGAGAAAGGTCAGGTGAATGAGCTGGCCACGCCATCCTGATGATCCCATGTTGCTGAATAAACTAATTCACCACACGAGCTCGATGGGGTCTAGCATTATCATCTTGGAGGATGGCATTACCGACAATGGCCTCCACAGAAGGCTGAACAATTGGTCTCAAGATTACGTTCTGGTATCTTGGGCCGGTCAAGTTGCCTTGGATTATGTAGAGTGGGGTCATGCCGTGTCTGTAGAAGCCTCCCTAGACTATGACAGAATCCCTACCATAACAATCCACCTCTCGAATTGTGTCATCAGTAAATCGCTCTCCTGGTCGTCTCCAAACTGGAATCCTGCCATCATTGAATGACACAGTGAAGCGAGATTCTTCAGTGAAGAGAACTTGATTCCATTGTTGCCTTGTCCATCGGATGTGCTCGCGAAACCTAGCAACACGGGCTCTGCGATGAGCAGGAGTAAGAGGGATTCTGACTGCAGGACGTCGAGCAGCCAGTCCAAATTCATGTAAACGTCTGCGAATGGTGCTTTGACTGACATTAACGTTTACAGTTTGTCTCAGCTGACATCTTAGAGTGGAACAAGTCACTGTTCGATGGCGCAGGGCTGACAACAAGAGGTACTGGTCATCATGTCTATTGGTGCATCTAGGGCGACCTGGCCGGTGGCGATCCTCCACACTTCCTGTGGCCTAAAATCTCTCCAAAATTCTTTGGATAGTAGAGTGTGACGCTGCAAGCCGTCTAGCAACCTCACAGACAGATGAACCACTTTCAGCCCACGCTATAGTCCTCATTTATTGTAAGGTGTCAAGACTTCTTCTCGGTGGCATGGTTTTTGCAAGTGATGAAACTACCCTAAGTCTGCTGATTGTAAAACAAATTAAGAGTAAACTCTGTTCACGAAAAGTCGCCATTGCACGTGGAATGTCAATCAGCACGATTACTTCACCTGTTTGGTTGTGCGGAAGTTTGGAAAAACAGATTAAAAATGTGAATTTATGGTCAGCAAACCAAATTAATATTGCTGAGCAGTTTCCCATTCTTGTCTTTTATGAGGCAACTTGTTTGCTTGTATTTCCCCAAAGCATTATTCCTCTATAATTTGTGCACTCTTGTAAATTTCCCTTCTTTGGCAACTTAACCAGATATCCTTCCTTCCATTCTGCTGGTATCTCTTCCTTTTCCCAGACTTTACCAAGTAATTTATATAACATCTCTGTAGCCGTGTCGATATCTGCGCAAAGCAGATTATTGAGAGATTAAAAGACACAAGAAACGGTGAAAACACTCGATGAGAGGTCACAGCAATTGGGTCTAAAAATACACAGGGAAAAGACAAAAATAATGAGAATAAATGCAGGTAATGATAACAGGGTTGAACTTGAAGAAACACCAATTCAAGATGTAGAATCATACACATATCTTGGCAGTAATATAGACAAAGTTGGAGGGACAGACAGCGATATCAAAATAAGAATACAAAAGGCAAGAGGAGCTTTCATTGCCTTGGGAAATATATGGAGATCAAGAGAAATCGGATCCAACACGAAAATAAGAATTTTCAGCTCAAATGTGAAGTCAGTCCTATTGTATGGCTCGGAGACATGGAGAACAACAAAGACAACAACCAAAAAGCTACAGACTTTCATAAATGGGTGCTTGCGTAGAATAGAGGGATTAAAATGGTATGACAAGGTTACCAACGTGGAACTGATGACAAGAACTAGACAAGTGCCAGTGGAACAAGAGATGAGAAGAAGACGATGGCGATGGATAGGACACACACTGAGGAAACCTGTTGATAGCATTACAAGGCAGTCCTTGTTCTGGAACCCCCAGGGCAAGAGAGGCAGAGGAAGACCAAGAAGTACATGGAGAAGAGAGTTGGAAACAGAGGTGAAAATGATGAAGAGAACATGGAAAGAACTTGAGATGATGGCACGGGACAGGAGGACTTGGCATGTGTTTGTTGAAGGCCTATGCTCCTTTGGGAGTGGAGGGTTATGAATGAATGAATGAAACCAAATTGCACGTGATCACCATGGTTGTCGGTGAGTTGTTTTTATGCTTAACGTGCATAGAGGACTGTCAGAGGAAGATATTGCACCCATTTTTACTAAAAACTTTCTTCATTTAATCATTCTATGCGCTTATATAAAAGTGTATTGAAAATAATAGGGTGGCCCTTGACTTTTGACGAGTAGTATATTTGTCATATTTTCACATAGGTGCTGCTGACCTTGCCTTGGGAACATTTCGAATGTCTTGAGAAATCATCTCTTTATATTCATAGCCATTTCGGCAAAATTAACACAGCGATAATACACTTACTTTTGAGTCAAATCCAGACTCATGAAATACACATATAAGTAGACTATGTTACACTGTGTTAAGTGGACTTGGCCACATATTCTGACACGTCTGTACGCTGTAAGGCGTGGACACAATTTCTCTTTCGTCATCTCTAGATACCCCCATTTGTCATAGCTACTGGTTCTAATTTTATGCGTTTTGGTGAGGGGCATCATGGTGCACAACAATCCATCTAAATATAACTTTATCAGGATTGCCCTGCCCCATGATGTGCTCTCAACAAACGAAGAGCGTAGTTTTTTGGTTCTGGAATATTCCATCCTTGAGAAATTTCTTGAATTATGGTTTCGAGGGGCAATGTATGATCAAATTCAATCAGCTGCCCTGGCTGACACTCCCAGTTACTTCTCTGTCAAGCATTGTCACTGCTACTTTCTTAATATCTGCGCTCTGAATACGGAAATTCTTTGGCGTTGTTGGCAGTGTTTTACCAAGGCTGGTACCTGAAACAACGCTTAAGCGATCTGAAGGCATTGTGACTGTTGAATCAGTCTGTCTCTGAGACACTGTGCTTATCAGGAATATGGTTGGGAGCCGCGCTAGCGTAGTGGTTACAACACCGCTCTGGCGACCGGGTGATTCAGGATCAAACCCGGGCGACGGCATTTGAGGATTTTTCGTCGACCGGGAATTGGACTGGATTAACACCAGATCTGGCGAGAACATTTGAAGGAGTGTCGTCGACCAGGGATTGGCGGCTCCTGAGCCGACCCAGCTCTAATGCGTACCTCCGAAATCGGCGAGTATCTGCCTGAATGGCGAGGGACACCTGTCTCTGTAAAAGAAAAGGGATACTCACGTAAAATCAATGTCAGGTTAGACATTAATAATAACCTGAGATTTCGCCTTGAGTATTAGCGGGAGTACCCAAAAAAAAAAAAAAAAAAGGAATATGGTTGCGGGAATACATTTAGAACAGACGGATATGTCCTTGGGAGCCAGCGTTAGTTTTACACAATTATCACTGTATAGCTGTATTTCTATTTAATAAATCGTTTAGTTCTCCACTTACTCGATAAAATTATCTCTCTTCCCAATAAAATCAATCAATGTCAATTTCGTCTCTTATTATGATCTTTCTGTTTCTGTGCGTGGTTCGCTGAATTAAGGACCGATTTCCACCAGAGTTGTTATGTATCACAACATAATGGAAAGGGTCAACTTACAGTTCTCTCCTCGAATTATAACATATTTCTTGAGAATCTGTACAAGGCAGTGAATATATCTCTTGAAACGTATCATGCTCTTGAAATGGGTTCTAGTAGAAACATAGGTCGACAATACTCCTTATTCTATTCCTGGAAATATCTGAGACATAACCAAGTCTTTCTGCCATCAATGGTACCTATACCTTGTAGCGGTATGGCAGCTTGTGTACCCTGACAATTCCCAGAGCTATGCCAGTGGGAGATTTACTCCTGGTAGGTTCTACCAAGCTGGACTGGTCTGCGTTGGTAGGGGTCAGACACAAGCTGGTACTCTGGTCCTCCAGGTTGAGGGTTTTAGCACAGGGCCGACACCCCTGTCTATGTAAAAAATCGCACATGTTACGGAAACAACAATAAATGGAAAAACTTTGCTTCGGGACGGACATCCGGAGTCTCAGGCTCGTATGACTGACAGTGGTGAAAGCCGAAAGGAAGCCACTGGCATGAAAACGGATGCCCCGACCGCAAGACACGAAAACAGAATTGGTTTTTGGAACGTCAGAACTATGAATGAGGCAGGAAAGCTGAGACAAATCACAGCAGAGATGAGGAACTACAAGATACATATCCTGGGAATAAGCGAGAGCAGATGGACAGGTAAGGGGAGAATTAAAAACAGCTACAGGGGAAACAGTACTTTATTCTGGCAGAGAGGATGGTCAGCACAACGAAGGTGTAGCCATTATCCTGAAGAAAGGAATGGAAAGGTCTTTACTGGAATGGACACCTGTTGTAGATTTTTGATAGGTGATTAAGACTTAGTTTGGTCCCTCCTGAATAGATTAGAATGAGTGCTAGTCACAGTGAGAGATGATAAAATAGGAATAGATCTCCACGAGGGAGATGGTAGAAATCAATAGAGGCTGTCTCTGAAAGAATCGAGAAACTTCTCTCTCTCTCAGCCTATCTTCTACAACAGATTTAGATGAGTCAGACAGTCTTTTGACTACAGATATTAATATATCTATATATTACCACTCACGTGCACACACACCATTGACGACAGTGAGACACACAGACGTGGGAAAACTATACAATGATTATATAGATATTTCGGAACGAGCTGAACCGACACACTGATTAAGTTTAATTGTGAAGTTTAATGATCAAAAAATAAACTTCATCACAACATATAAAATTACATCGAGCATATACAAATAGTAAAAAAAAATCAATAAGATGCCACAAGAATGATAGACCCACAGTATGATCCTTTCCCTCGATGTTTAGCCCACAGTCCTGTTAAAAGAAAAGAAGGTAGCCCCAAAAAGTCACGGATACATCTGCTGTAGTCTAATGATTTTCCCCGTTAGAGGTATGAACAGACTTAGATATGAGTATGGTCTATTCTAAGGAAAATATAGTTAGCAACAAATCTGGCATAAGGAAAGTTATAAAGTGGGTAAATCAACAAAGAACATCTCTCAGTCTACTTTCACTCGGCTCTTTCATCAGGACCCTGACTCACACAACCTTACCTACACTCGTGCTGCTGTTCTTTAGGACACTTCTCTACAGTGAATCTGTATTCTTTGGATAAAGAGAATCCCAGCTCTGCAGATACAGGTTTCTTCCACTGATCCGGGGAGCATTCACTTCACCAGTCTATTTTAAGATTACTGTTAAGGTCACTTGAATCAGTTTGGGTAAGACAGTTTAAACAGGCTCACAGTGTCAGAATCACGAGGTTTCCACTACTTAGGGAAAAATGTCAGGTTGGTAACTTCTCTCAACAGATAGTCTTGGTTCACCACACACTTGGTCAAAAATGTCGGAAAAAGTTAATGTTTTTCTGTAAATTATTCTCGCCACAAGGCAGCATGTACATTAGAGTTTGTGAAGAAATATGATCTGGCTCAAAGGCCCAGTATAAGCATTTAGTCTTTAACAACCGTTAGTGGGATTGGTATTCTGTCTATCTCTGAAGGCACACGCACTGTCAGACAGGTGTTACTTGAAAACCCACGTGGTTAAAGATGTCTATGTTTCTCACAGGTATGTATCTGTACTAAACGTTGGCAAAGTTTGGGTTAACCCCAGTTTTCACTGCATAGGGAAGAAAAACCGCATTTAAAATACTTATACATACTATGTACTCGTTATAACTTACATTTTAAACTGCAAGCGTACAGCTTGACTTATCATTTAAAACTTCCCTTGAAATAAGTTATATTCATAAAATCAGTCATCATGAATTAGAAATACATACGTATTTCGTCAATACTCAATGATGAACAGTTATAAGTTAGTTTAAAAATATTCTCGTCTGATTATTAGCAGTTAAATTAAATTCATTTATAGCTGCATGATTTTAAGCTAGAAATATAATTTATTCTGCTTTCCACTGAAACACGTCAACTAGAGAATATAACAAACTTATAAATTATTCACTCTGCACAAAAGAAACTAGGGAAATAAAATAGACGATTTAACTCTTGATCACTCAATACTACTAGATTATTAAATATAATATTTACCTCCGCACAGAACTACAGATTAATACCTACTACTACTACTTAGTCGTTCCCCTTCTACCGTGAGGTGTAGAGGTTTGGAAGAGAGAGCGCCAGACTATCCTATCGGCTGTCTTCCTCCTGGTCTGGTTCCATTCTAGTCCTCGGTCCTTCAAAGATTGTCTAATGTTGTCCTTCCAGCGGACTCTGGGTCGTCCTGGGGGTCTGGATCCTTGGCTCTTTGTTTCCCATGCTTGTCATGGTAGCCGATCTTCTCCCATTCTGCAGACATGGCCAAATCATCTTAGTTGGGACTGTTCTACTTGGGTCTGCAGGGGGTGGGATTTAAGGCCTTGTCGTATCGTCTGGTTGCGTACCATGTCTCTTCTTGTTACTTCAACCACCTTCCTCAGATACCTCATTTCTGAGGTTTGGATCTGGCTTTTGTGGGTTGTAGTCATTGCTCATGACTCGCATCCATATGTCAAGACTGGGACATAGGTGGAGCGGTATACAGCCATCTTCATTTTCTTACCAACCTCTCTCTTGCTGAGGAATCCTAGATTTATGGCCTGAAAAAGTCTCCCAGCTGCTGCTTTTCGAGTGGCCAACTCTTCTTTGATGCCTCCCTTTCGGTCTATAATAGCTCCGAGGTATTTCTTCTTCTTCTTCTTCGTTCGTCCTGAAAAGGACGGTGGTTCCGTTGTGTCTGTTTACGCCTAAGCTGTGATATCTGCACCTTTCGGTCGACACATCCGAATTTTGCACGGCAATTTTTAAGACCGGGATTGCCTTCCCATTGCGATCCACACTCGCTCAGCCAGACTGCACTGCTGCAGACTGTTTCCAGGACCACCACGTGGAGGTGGAGTGCGGTCTTGACCAGCTCTGGTATTTAAAGTGGTCGACCTGCTCCAGGACCTGTTCTCCCAGCTTAATCTGATGTCTTCTTTATTCTCGTGATATCACCATGGATTTTGTTTTAGAGCTGCTTATGACCATCCCTCTCTTCTCCAGCTCTTCCTTCCAGACTTGCAGGTTGGATTGGAGATGTGCCTCTGATTTAGCAATCAGGGCAACATCATCAGCAAATGCCAGCTCCGAAATACAGACCTGTCTCATCTTCCAGTACCCCACTGAATACTTTCTTGTTCTTTCCTTACATGCTTTGATGACATCGTCCATGAGGAGTATGAAAAGGTAAGGTGACAGGATATCACCTTGTCTTACACCAGTGGTGGTCCTGAACTCTTCTGACTTATGGTTTGCTGTCTCACATAATTTATGCAAGACTTGTAGAAGCTCTGTATAGCATGAATCAGATGTGCTGGAATGTTCTTCCTTGCCAAACAGTCCCAAAGTTTGCTCCAGGGGACCCTGTCAAATGCCTTTTCCAGATCTATGAAACAAAGATGGATCTCACTCTTATACTCAAGGGCCTTTTCACTCAGCTGTCTGAGTGTGAAGATTAGATCTTGAGTACTTCGGTTTGCTCGGAATCCGCACTGGACCTCATCCAATTGTGGCTCAGCTAGGCGTCGGAGTCTCTGTTCTAGGATTCTAGAGTAGATTTTACCAGGGACACTGAGAAGGGATATGCCTCTATGGTTTCTACACTGTCGATTGTCACCCTTTTTAAATATTGGTGTTATGAAGGCAATCTCCCAGTCCTGTGGTATCGTCTTATTGTACCACGCTGCCTGTAGAACCCTTAAGAGTAATAGGTCGCCTGATGCTCCCATGTACTTAACCATTTCTGGTGTTATACCATCATGCCCTGCTGCTTTGCCCATCTTGATTTTCTCCAGTGCTGCCTTCAGTTCTTCCATCTTTATGTCATCTTTACCATCATTGGTTTTCTCTTCTGTGCTAGTGGTTATCATTTCTGATGCTTCACCATGCTCAACATCCAGGAGTTCTGAGAAATATTCTTTCAATCTTTCCATTACTTCCTTCGGGGCAGTAAGCAATTTGCCCTGCTTGTCCTTTATAAATTTGAGAGAGCATTGTTTTTCCTTCCTCATGTTCTTTAGGGTCTTATAGAACAATTTCTGGTTTTCTTGTGCATCTTTTTCTAGCTGTTCTCCAAATTCTTCCCAGGACTTCTGTTTTGCTGCTAGCACTTTGTTCTTTACTTCTGTTCTGAGTGTCACATATTCTTTATATTTTTCCATTTGTCCTGTTGTGTTTTTAGCTCCTAAGTATTGTTTCCATGCCATTTTCTTCTCTCTTATTTTCTCTTTGACTTATTCTGTCCACCAAGGTGTCCTCTTTCTCTTGTTCCCAAGTCGGACTTCACCGCATGCTTATGCAGCAGCTGTCTTTTACGATATCCTTGAATTTAATCCAGAGGGTTTCCACGTCATCATGTCGTTCTTCTGTGTTGCTCACCGCTGCAGCAATAAGCCCCTGATATCTGGTCTTAATTTCTGGATCTCTCAGCTTGTAGGTCCTGATGCTCATTTCTCCCGTTCGTTTACTTGGTTTCTTGTGTGATGTTGGGCAGTTCCTAGGCTGAGCAACTCTTTCAGTTGTTCTCTTGATTGTTAGCAGGTAGTGATCACTTCCAATCTCTGGCCCCCTCCAGACTCTAGCATCCCGGACATATTTGAATGAGCTTCTCCTAACAATGGCATAGTCGATCACTGACTTCTCATTCTTGGTTGGTTCACATCTAGTGTATGCATGTATGCGCTTATGGGGGAACTTTGTGTTTGTAATGATCAGATTTTACTCACTGCAGAATCTAAGGAGTCGCTTTCCATTGTCATTGAAAGTATCTTCTCCATATCTTCCGATAACTCCACCCCATCTAGCATGGTCATTTCCAACTCTGGCATTAAAATCTCCGAGCATGATAACTTCATCTAGGCAGTCATCCATTGTCCTTTGAAGCAGCTCAAAGAATTCCTCCTTGACCTCTGCTCTCTCATCCTCATTTTGTCCATACACTATGACCAGGTTGACTATGGTTTCTCCTTCTTTTAGTTTTACAACCATAATGCGCTCCGAGACAACGTTCAATCCCTTGATACTATCTTTCTGGTTTTTGGCCACGATGCAACCCACGTCCCCTTTAGCTCTTTCAGATGTGGGTACACCACTGTATAGCAGCGTGTTGCCATCGAGATCCATGACTCCTTGTCCCTTTTTCTTTGTTTCCGTAATAGCCAGAATTTCTAGTTTTGCTTTCCTCATCTCTTCCACTAGCTCCTCTTCTTTCCCATTTATACTTCTTGTGTTCCAAGTTTCATAAGTCGTAGTCCGTAGTCCGTTCCAGTTCGTCGCCTTTAGAATCAGTCTGGTTTTCTCTCTTATATTACTCGTAATCTTAGTTTAAAGCAAACAGGGGATTGGCCTGTTGTGCCTTTGCATGGTGGAGGGGCTGCCTCCTTACGGCCTCCATGCAGGCCGCCTTCCTCCTTTTTCAGCCTGGCTTAGGACCGGCCTTGGCGGAGTTCAGATTAATACCACGAACTAGAATCATTAAATATAATGGTAGTCTAGAACTCGGCAAAATGTTGCCCAGAAACTAAAGACTTTTCAATACACAAGATATTTCTTCTAGCCTAGCGATCTGTCTACTGCAGATTTAGGAGTAAGAGTGAAAATCTAGTTTCAGACTCTGGTTAATATCTTAAACCAGACAAAGGATCCCACTATTTCCAAAAACCCGATCTCTCCCCTTTCCTAACACCTACGTACCGTAGACGCTGGCCATAACATGCCAAACGCGTCTTAGACACCTCACGCTACGAAACTGGTCGAGAGTGCCGTGACAGAGGAAAAACACAAGACAAATGTCTCATTCTGCGCCGTGCAGATGTCGGTTTTCACACCTCACACCGAAGAAACGCTCGTGTCAGGTGAAAATGCTAGACCGAAAGTCTGCTCCTATGTCTTACAGAATGCATTCTCACACGTTTACGTCGAGAATCTAGCTCAGAGCGCCGTGTCATGAGAGAAGTATAGACACCTGTCTGCTTTCTGTGTCTGACCAGAATGCATAATCACCCTATTCGTTACCATGACATCTTATGCAATAAATGCGTGGCTAACATGAGCAACAACAAAAAAAAAACCAACGGTAAAGTCAGAATGGGAAAGACATATATTTTTCACAAACGAACGAATGCGAAAAACACAGGAAAAGGATACAAGAGCTATAATAAGGTAGAGGACACGGGTAGAAAAAGAAAGGAAAATATAGAAAATGTATTGATCATAATCTCTATGCGACAAAACCCATCAACAACAGACTGATAAGAGCAAGACTGAGAGGGAGGTTCACCAACACCACAATTACACAATGCTATGCACCAACAAACGACAGCGATGAAGAGATCAAGGACGAGTTCTATCAACAGGTACAAAAAGAAATGGAAACTACACCCAGGTACGATCTCATTATAGTAATGGGAGACCTAAATGCGAAAGTGGGAGCACACAATAATTATAACGAAAGAGTAATGGGGAAATGCGGCAGTAGAACAGCAAAAGAGAATGGGGACAAATTAATAAGCTTCTGCAGTATCAACAACCTGGCCATTGGAGAAACACTTTTTCCACACAAGGAAGTGCACAAGTTAACATGGGAATCACCAAACGGACGAGACAGAAACCAGATAGATCACATAATGATGAATGGTAGATGGAGACATGCACTACAAGACGTGAAAGTAAGAAGAGGCGCAAATGTGGGAAGGGATCATCACCTAGTAGTAGCAAGACTGAAAGTGAAACTCAGAGCTGCTGGACCAGTTGCAGTCAAACAGAAAAGATACAACATCACGAAACTGAAGGATCCCCTCACCAGAAAAGCTTTCGTAGTCGACGTTAAGAGAAGATATGAGATTATCAAAAGCCAGGAAAGAACAGAGACCGATGATGTTGACCAGAGATTCAACACCATCTCAACAATATACAAGGAAAGCAGCAAGTCATGCTTGAGATTCCAGGAAAGAAAGAGCCAATACTGGATAACACCAGATACGCTAAACACCATAGCGAAGAGAAAGGAAATGAAAAGAAAGAAAACAGAAGCTAAGTCTCCCAGGTTAAAGGCAATATATAGTGAACAGTACAGTCAGCTGGACAAGGAAGTTAAACGTCAAACCCGTGCTAACAAAAGAACATTTCTGGATGACATTACAAGACACGCAGAAGAGGCAGCACTGAGAATGGAACAAAGCACAGTATACAAAATAACTAAAATCATCAGTGGAAAACGAGGTGCAAACAATATTACATTAGTAAGAGATAAGCACAGAAATCTCATCACGACAGGACAGGAAACAAGATGGGCAGAGCATTTCCGAGAAACTCTGAATAAGGAACCACCAGAGACACAATTGAATGTTCTTGGGGCTGATAATGATCTAGATGTTAATACAGACATCCCACGAAAAGAAGAAATCATCACTGCAATCAAAGGGTTAAAGAACGGCAAAGCTCCTGGTCATGATAACTTAAATGCAGAGCTATTTAAGACAGATCCAGAGCTAGCAGAACTATTAGAACCACTATTTGAATAAGTCTGGAAAACAGGGACAACACCAACAGAGTGGAGAAAAGGAATAATTGTCAAATTTCCCAAGAAGGGAGATCTTGCAGACTGCAATAATTGGAGAGGAATAACTCTTCTCTCAGTTCCCAGCAAAATACTATGCAGGATAATTATACAGAGAATCTCAAAAGCAGTAGACCACAAACTGAGAAAAGAACAAGCAGGATTTAGAAAGAACAGAAGATGTGTAGATCATATATTTACCCTCAGGAACATTATAGAGCAGTGCTCAGAATGGCAAAGACAGCTGTACATTAATTTCGTTGATTTTGAAAAGGCTTTTGACGGTATACATAGGGACAGTTTATGGAAAATACTGAGGGCTTATGGAATTCCAAGCTGCATAGTGTCAATTATAAAAAGCCTTTATGCCAACTTTACGTGTAGCATTGGGCAGAGCAACCTAACCTTTGAAGTGAAGACAGGAGTACGACAGGGATGCCCCTTATCAACCACTCTATTTTTAACAGTCATAGACTGGGTGATGCGCAAGACAACAGAGGGCAATCCAGGAGGAATAAGATGGACTACATTTTCTACATTGGAAGATCTGGAATATGCAGATGACATTGCACTGCTAGCACATTCACATCAACACATCCAGGAAAAAACGGATAGACTTAATAAGTATAGCCAGCAGGTGGACTTGAACATCAACCTAAAGAAGACAGAGGTCATGACGCTCAATGTGAGCAACCCTGAGCCAATATCAGTAAGGAATCAGTACTTGGAACAGACAGATGCCTTCACATACCTAGGATGCATAGTAACACCAGACTGCGGAGCAAGCAAAGACATCAACAACAGAATGAACAAAGCAAGAACAACATTTTTTAGTCGAAACAACATCTGGAAGTCCTCTCAGTACAGCACAAGCACAAAATTATGATTATATCAGAGCTGTGTGTGTAGAGTGTCCCTAGGATATGCTAAGGCTGGCCACTACTGTAGAATAAACGTGTTGTTGTGTATTGGCCACTGTTGAATGAACCTGTCATGTAGACCTTGAGTGGGAGTGTCAAGTAACGCCAATGGTGTAGTAGTTCGGTATAACAGACCTCTTGGTAATAACTCTCACACACTCTCATGTAATGCAATGACGACTTGAACTGCCTCTGACATTTCAATAGTTTAATGAAGGCACGCAAACTGGACAGCACGGATACAGTCATGGACACATGTTGACATACATTCATTGGTTATTTGAATCGTGGATGATACATTCATGTAGTAGTGAAATATCATTCAACCCAAGGTGGCATTCACTGTTCTGGTAACTAATCGCCGTATCCTCTACTGACTGAACGCGTCAATGAGGATCGGTAAACATACAAAAGTCATTGGCCGAACCTTCATTTCATAGCTAAGTTCTTAAGCTGAAATATATCCAATGTTTGTATAACACTCATAAACCACGATAGTGGGTTTTCACCTCATAACAAGATCTCGATACCACTGCCCGATAGTAGGATACATAATCTGTTCTCTTGACAGTGATCAAAAATATGATGACAGGAATATAACATGGCCGCCTTCCTGAGTTGTCGCTCACTCACTCGTAGGAAGGTAGATATAAGTCAAAGTTAATTTATAATGTGCATATAAATAATTTCATAAAGTTTTCCATACAGCTCTACAGTAATCAAGTTAATTCACGTAGACATAACTGCTGTAGGAAAGCCTGTCATCTTCGTCGATACAAAACACAACCCTAGCGATACGAAGCACAATGTTCCATCTAGGTCTAATCGACTGGAGATCATCAAAATTAGGGTCTGGCATAACTGGAGTCCGAATCACACATATGAGGAGGATCTCTGACAAATAGACTCTTGCAGAGACACAAACTTCTCCTAGAAAAACATCTATGAATCACTGTTAAACCTTAAACAGTGCCAGCCCTGGAAAAAGCACTCAGCCATTTCTTGGCGACATTATCGGAACTCTTTACAACCCAGTAGGACTACGAAAACCTGCGCTAGATTCTGGCAGAAAGAATATAGTCCGACCTGAACATACAAAGGTATACCATATACGACTGAATCTACTTGCACTAGACAAGTAGTACACATGAATTCAGGCCATAAACATAACAAGCAAAATTAATCTATTTTCTGGCCCGAACAAATAAGAACGGACATGAATACAATATCCATGCGCCGATAATATCAAGAAAGATCACTCATATAATCAAAAGTGTAAATCAATCATGAATTATCTAGCTTTACCAGAGGAAGCATTTTCATACACAAATGAATGCAAATATATATTTTCCATATTAAATAGCCATATCGTATTTTTGTAATATGTGCGTCAAAATATGCACGCAACAGATTACCACACCCCTCGGGGAAAAAAAATGGTACTTTTTTTTTTTGAAATACATCTAGGAGCAACATACAATAGGCTCACAACGCACCAATAACAATGCGCAGATGATAAGCATTGATAATATATTTCATGAACTTAGAGAAAGTATTTCTCTAAGTATAAATATTTCCAGAGAGGTGTCACCAACGCATACTACAATACTTGCAATGCCACACTTTCTACATCAGTTTATACATAAATTTCATCTTAGATACCTTAACATCATGATCATCAAAGACGAAAAAACATTGAAAGACCAGCGGTGAATAAACATCAGTGAACCGCTAAGTAGTGTTACAATCAATATATGATATATTCCATATGTGTACACATTTCAACATAGGAACCCATACTGGCCACCACATTGATAAGGTGTAAATTCTGGTACAGTCACATTGATACCTTATCATAAAGCAGCTGACCGTTCACTTGTTTACAAATATAAAGGGCACAGCACTGTGTATGTGAGTGTAGAGGTCAGGTCAACCCAAGCAGTGCAGGAACGTGAATGTAGGTCAGCCTGTTCGTTAAGTCTTGAGGCGCTGGCTAAGTGCAGTGTTGACATAGAGTATGAGTGTAGATGTAATATACGCGAATGCATGTACAGTTCTAAAGCCTGGCTCAGTACTCACACTCAATCACAAGTAGAAGTCAGTGAAGGTTGTAACAGCAACTGACTTTTTTTCTCAAACTTTAATGTAGTACGACGACATCAGGACATGATCATTTAACAAGACTCAGGAACGTTGTAGACATGATCATTTAACAAGACTCAGGAACGTTGTAGACATGATCATTTAACAAGACTCAGGAATATGTAGACATGACGATAGTACATGGATAGCATCATATATCACAAGTCAGTAAGCTGGGCCTAAGCACGATTGTTGCCCACAATCTAAGTTCCCTTCCAAACAAGCCTCAGCAAAAATACCCCGCATTGCTCGCGGGTGTTGATACACGAGTTAACCAACTCTTTTCCTGACATGAGTTCATCAGATGTGTTGCTTGCATGCAACAGGCCTTAAGGTAGCAGGCCTATAAGTTTAACTAGCCTCTGTGACTGGCAGGCAAGGTGGGTCAGACCTTGACTATAATATTTTACCGCTGAAACAGCGGGATGCATCAAACTGCAATGTTTCCTGGGCGTACACAAGCCCTCAGCTAATAAAGTCAGCCTAACTTAAGAGCTTAGCTCACGTAAACTGTTAGATGCTTTCCCACCCTGGGAAAAGTCAATGAGCTGACAAATATATGTGGTGCGACACTGATAGGCAAGGAGAATAACAAAATGTCCATTTACCTTGATAGACCATCAGAATGCACTAATAACACACATACATACACGTCTCAAAGGCGTAAGAAATATATCACTATCATCGGGGAATATCTTCAAATACTTCTAAGTCTATCCACAGAGGTTTTCCATTTCCCCAGGCATGAAGCCGAAACACAAAGACGTCGAAAACACGTCTTGACCCTCTGACAATTTTCGTTCCACCTCCAGATCGGAAATCTCGTTTTACCCCTACTAAACCGCGCATGCGCCTAGACGCTACGCTTCCTTGAGCGAAAACTCAAACGCAGTGTTTCAACACATTCCAGGTAAAGACTGACCATTGAAGCCTTATATGGTCATGAGTTAAGACCTAAGCTCTAGTTGCAAACATTCTTAGAAAAGTTAGCCATAAGCCCAAATATGGACATGCAACTAAACCTCGGTTCTCGTTTTAAACCGGTAAGTTGAAACCAGTGGACAAGACAACCACTGTTAAAGACTCCTCCCAGTAAAATCCTGGGTGATATCCCTTAGGTCATGAATCAAAATTAATATACACATTTTTATTAAAGCAGAATATTATACACAGCGCGAAACTGCACGCTACAGTGTGCTTTATGTGCTTCTCTATGGCGCGGAGAGCTGGAGAGTTACAGAGAAGAAAATGCCGAAATTGTCCTCTTTTCACACAACATGCCTAAGAAAAATTATCCGAATCTTTTGGCCGAATACCATCACCAACCAAGATCTGCTTACTCGGAGCAAGCAAGAGAACATGCACACCAGCATAGCTGGCAGACGCTGGAGCTGGGTTGGCCATGTCCTCAGAAGAGACCCTGATGCCATCACAAGAACAGCTATGCTATGGACCCCTGAAGAAAAACGAAAGAGAGGCCGACCAAAAACAACTTGGCGGAGGACTGTGGAGGCTGAGATGCAAAGAATGAACCAGAGTTGGGGCACTGTACGAAGGATGGCCGCCGACCGAGCAAAGTGGAATCAATTTGTTGTTGCCCTACAAGACGCCACCAGGCGTAATGGCCACTGACTGCTTTGACGGTCGATGGCTAAGGATCAAAGGAGAAGAAGAACCAAGTCTTTCATAATGGTTCCCATCAAATAGGGCGTATTCTGGGACGTTTTCAGAAGAATGAGGTTTCTCCTAATGTGTTCTCTCGATAACACAATGTCTCTGCTAATGCGTACTCGGGGTATTCTACTTGTATTATATATACTTGTATTATATTGTTAAGAATATCATCAAAAGCTGGAGAATGGGATTCTTCAATTTGTATTATCGGATCTAAGCTCGAATTATTTATGATAAGGTCTGGTTCATCTACACTGGGTTCATCTTCTTAAAATTCCTTTATTACTTCCCAAGTTACGGGAATAGATTTAGAACAGAAGGATATGTCCTTGGGAGCCAGCATTAGTGTTACACAATTATCATTGTATAGCTGTATTTCTATTTAATAAATTACTCGATAAAATTGTTTCTCTTCTCAATGAAGTCAATCAGTGTCAATTTGGTCTCTTAATATGATCTTTCTGCTTCTGCATGTGATTCGCTGATTTCCCACCGGATCTGTTAAGTATCACAAAATAATAAAAACAGTCCATTTACATTTCTCTCCTCGAATTATAACACATTTCTTGAGAATCTGTACAAGCCAGGGAATATATCTCTTGACACGTATCGTGCTCTTGAACTGGGTTCTAGTAGAGCTAGTAGGTTCTTGTTGTTTGTTGTTGTTTTGATGAGTTGATGGGTGGAGATCGGGCACTCAAAATCAGATCGTTATTGCCTCTTCTCGTTCCATCTTGGTCTACGCTGTTCAACCTGAAAGTTGGTTATAATTGGGGTATTTAGTGTCATTTTATTTACTAATTTTGTATTCAATTTAAATAACTGTTGTCTTTTGCAGTTACTGATTTTTATTTATATTAGTATTTGTCAATTTTTTTTATTTTTTTTTTGTATTGTTTATAGATAACTATTGTCCTTTACGCTTGGTTTTAATTTGTATTAGTATTTGTTCATTTTGAGTTATTGTCCTTTTTTTTTTAACCTTGTTGTCTTTCCTTGTCCTATGAGTAGTTAGTTTTTTGTTAATGTTTTGTTAGTTCTTGTTGCTTAATTTCTATTTAGTTGGATGTTTTTCCTGGAGTACTAACCTTATATGTTTTCCTTTGTTTTATGTATACATCTTTTAAGTATTGATTGTGCATCTCTTGGGGCATCTATACTTAAAACCTTATCACCTGTTAAGTCTATATTGTGATTTCTATAGTAGGTTTTTAATTCAAGCCTTTGTTGTTCATACTTTTTACAGTGGATCAGGTAGTGGTCTATGTCATTCTCTTCCTGACATTCTTGGCAGTGTGGTTCTTCTACCATAAAGTATGCTGCACCGAGACGGAGACGCCACAGTTTTTTGTTTGATGGTATCTTTAATTCTTCTCTGACCTGGCACGTCCTTGTTGGTTCTTTCAGCAGTTTGAACGCGTGTCTGCCTTTTCTACTTTTCTTCCATGTTGTCTTCCATTCCTCGTTTATAGTTATCTTCACTTGGCTCTTGATCTCCGACCTTCCTAGTCCTGCTTTTATATTGTTTTTACTTGTTCTTCCATTCTTGGCGTTCTGGTCTGCCAACTCGTTGCCAGCAAAACCTATGTGTGCTGGAACCCACACTAGCCTCACACTACATCCTCTGTGTCCTAGTGATGTATTAATTGCTAGAATTTCCTCCTTTATGTCTGGCCGGCTACATTTACCTGGGTGTTCTAGTGCTTGTAGTGATGATAGTGAGTCTGTAAATATCGTAACAGCTTCTGGAGGGTTATCTTCGATTATTTCTAAACTTTTAAGAATTGCTACCATCTCTGCGGTAAAAATCGAAGCCCCTTCTGTTACACTGTAGCTCTTTTTTATTCCCCATTGTGGTATTACAACTCCGGCACCTAGTTGTCCACTATCTCCCTTGGATCCATCAGTGTATACGGCCAGACTTTGTTTAGTTAGTTGATCTATGAACTCTCTACTTATCATTCTGGCTTCCTTATCTTCTATGATTTGTTTGATCTTTTCAGTAAGTGAGTAGTCTATGATTGGTGTTTTTAGTTCCCATGGTGGTATTTTGCTTCTGTATTTATTACTATTTTCAATTGTGTTTGATAGTTCTTTGAACTGCGTTAGGTCTTCTATCGTTCTCCACCCTGTTTGATATCTATCTTTGTTTAAGGGGTCGTCCCATACACTTGTTTGGTTTTTGACAAATGCTTTATGTGCTGGGTGGGTCACTTCTTGTGCTACTTTACTCCAATAATTTATTCTCAGTTCTTTCCGTCTAAGATCACGGGGAGGTATGCCAAGAGCTACTTCTAGAGCTTCTACTGGTGTCGATATAAATGCACCTGTAATGGTTCTCATGGCTGCATTTTGAATCCTGTCCAGTTTTGCTTTGTTAGAAGCTGCAGCTGAGTCATAGACTATGCTGGCATAATCCAGTTTCCCCCTGATGAAAGACTTGTTGAACATAAGCATTATTTTATTGCTGGCCCCCCATCCATTACCTTTGACAATCCTTAGTATATTTAGGGGTCCCCTACAGCTTTCTACCAAATAGTCTATATGTTTATTATAATTTAGTTGTTTATCTAAAGTTACTCCCAGAAATCTTGTTGTTGAGGAGGTACATATTTTCTGTCCTTTAATGGTTATATTGATTTTGTTATTTTTAAAAAAAATTCCTTTACTGAAAATCATACCTACTGTTTTGTTTACATTAATTTGGAAGCCCCAACTTTTCATCCACTCTGAAACTTTGTCTATTTGATTTTGAAGTTTTTTGAAAACATGGTCCAAGTTTTTTCCAGATCGCCAAATGGCACAGTCGTCTGCAAATTGAGATACTGCATTCTTAATGTCGTTAAATTCATCTGCTAAGTCATTTACAGCTATAGTGAAAATTGTAGGTGAAATCACTGATCCCTGAGGAATCCCAGAGCTCCATCTCGCCAGCATTCATCATATGCTCTTGCGACATCTAGAAAAACTGCTACTGTTTTCTCTTTTCTCTTGAACCCTAGCTTTACATCATGTTCTAATCTTACAAGCTGGTCTACTGTACTTCTATCTGCTCTAAACCCTGACTGGTTTGGGCTATATAACTGATTTTTTTCCAGATAGAATTTTAATCTTTTGTTAACTACAGTTTCCAGTATTTTACCTAGTTGTGATGTTAAGGAGATAGGCGTATATGAACTTACATCATGGGCTTCCTTATTGGGTTTTAGGATGGGTACTATCATAGCTACTTTCCATGCTTTTGGTATCTTTCCTAAGCTCCAGATTTTATTATAAAGGGAAGTTATTATGTTTATAGTTCTTTTCGGTACTTTTTTAAGGATTTCATAACTAAGTATATCTTGCCTGAGGCCGTATTAGATTTATCTTTTATTGCATTAGTAACTTCTACCTCTGTTATATCAGCATCTAAATAGTTTGTTTCGTCTATCTGGTCTGGTAGTTCTTTTGAAAACTGTATCCTAAGTCTTTCTCTTCTCTCATTTTCTTCCTGTCCAAGACTACTTTTTGCACTGACTTTATAGAAATACTCGGCAAGGGCATTAGCTTTTTCTTTATCTGTTTCTGCTCTCTTTGGTAGTTTGATTGTTGGCATTATTGTTTTCTTATTGTTCTCATGAATTACTGTACAGCTTTTATTCCACCAGGCAACTGGTTCTTTATTCCACTGAGTTTTTCTTTTCTTGGTAATGTTATTTATTGGTTTAAGGTGTTGTGGCATATTTTTATTTGGTACATATTTTATTGCTATTTTCAGAATTTCATTGGTCAGTGTTTCTGCCCACAAGTCAGTATCATCTGATTCCATGTCTTTATATTCCATCACCTCCAGCTCTGATTGGAAAGCTTCCCAGTTTGCTTTTTTATAGTTGAAGGTAGGTTTCTCTGGTTCTGGGTTGGAATGACATTTTCATGCATGGTTATTATAATGGGCAGATGATCTGAGTTTGTGTCTTGTAACACTTCCCAATTTACATTCGCTAGGTTGTTAGTTGCTATACTTATGTCTATTGCTGAGTCTGCCCTATTAGCTTGTGGATTAATTCTTGTTGCAGATCCATCATTTAGTATTAGTAGTTCATTGTTTTCTATGAAGTCAAGTAGGCATTTTCTTGCATTATCTGCATGTTGTCCACCCCAAGCAGAATGATGGGAATTAAAATCGCCTACTATGATTGTTTTGGGGCCTAGTCTGGTGCTTATGGCTAGTATTTCTTCATCTTTAATTGTGCCATCTTTAGCATATACATTTAGAATTGTTAGATTGTTTGGTTCAGCTGCTATAGTAACATTGATACCTTCTATATTGGTTGTATTAAATACTTCCCAGTCTATGATTTTAAATTTTTCGCTAACTAAGACTGCGACACCACCTCCTCTACCTTCTTTCTTATCGTGTCTAAGTATCTTAAAGCCCTTACAACTATATCTACTATTTGGGTTTAAATGGGTCTCTTGAAGAGCATATATATCAGTATTTCCTCCTGTCTCTGCAAGTAGGGGTGCGAAATTTTTTTTGATACCCCTACAATTCCACTGTATGATTTTAAATCTTTCTAAATTGAATTTTAACATCATCTAGTATACCTTTCATTTTTGATAGCTTTCAAATTTGCTCTTATTCTTTATTTCCTGTACTTGTGGACCCATTATCAATCAAGTTCTCAAGAAAATCCTTATTTATACTTGTCATTATATCCTTAACTTCTTCCGCTAAGTGTGGTAAAAGTGCCTCAAATTGTTTTTTGAGAATTTCTTTGATAGTTTCTTCTATGTTGCTTTTGTTTTCCTGTTGCCTTTTGTTCTTTTTGACCACTTTCCTATTTTCATCCAATGCTACATTCCCTTCTCTCCCCATGTTAATCTCCTGTCTTTCACTTTCCATTCTTTTTATTATTATTTCACTTTCTTCTTTTATTTCAGACAGTTTGACTAGTATTATTTCATTTTCTTCTTTCAGTACAGTCAGTTTAGCTATATCCTGGGAAATTTGGTGCTGTATGACTTTCACTTCTTGAAGCAATGCCTCTGCACTTTTCAGTGCACTTGTGTCGTTCGAGGATGTAGTTGAATCATCTGACTGGTTTTTTGGTACTATTTTATTACTTTCTAACTTGTTCTTACTTTCTTTTGCCATCTGTGATTTAATCATTTTGACATCTTCTTGCTCACTCTTAATTGTTGTTATAACTTTAGTGCTCGTATAGGTATCGTTTTCCTTTAATTCTTTAATGACAGTTTTGAAAGGGGTTTGGGTTGTTATAGCTTCCTTCAGTGCTTTTTTGGTCCGCTGATAAACTGGGCAGCCCTGGAATCTGGCGCTATGGTTTCCTTTGCAATTAATGCATTTTCTGTTTGCATTTTCCTTTTTATAGTCAGTATCTGACTTTGCCTTTTCGCATTGTGTGAAAGGGTGTGCCCCCGCACAAAACCTACATACTGCCTTCCCCCTGCAACTTTGTCGGCCATGGCCAAACTTCATGCAGTTGGAGCACTGCAGCACTGGTGGAATGAAGGCTTCTGTGTTTTTTTGTGCTTTCCTAAATAGTACCGTCTTTGGGGGTTCCCTACCTTCTGTTGTAATCACTATCACTGGGGTTACTATACTCCCTTTCACTTTTATACGTTCAACGTGCACCAGCTTTAAATCTGGGTTCAGTTTGGACAGATTGTTTAACACTTCCTCCCCTGTCAGGGTTTGGTTTATGCCTTTTATCACACTTTTTCTGGTTTCTTTTAACATCTCTATTTGTATTTTGATGTTGTGGGCCAGTTGAATCATCCTTGGTTTGTCCCGCAGTTCTTTCAGTAAATTTTTGGTTTTTTCTGTTACATTTAGTGTGAGTATTATCCCACTGTTATGTTTCTGCAATTTGGCAATGGCTTTTTTGTCGATGATTTTTTTTCTAGGATCACCAGAATTTTGTCGTCCGGGAGAGATCTAAGCGTGGCTTCCGTTCTAGCTATTTGTGTTATTTTCACTTTTTGGGGGTTCCCTTTCGGCTGGAGTCTTCTTTGTTCTCTCTTCTGGTTTCATGACTTGTTTTGTCCACGTTTACCTGGCTGTCCTGATTATCCTTTTCCCTCGGTCCTTTCTTTCCGTTCGCTGTGCTGGTTCCTGATCTTTCTCCTTTGTTGATTCTGCTTTTTGCTGTTTTTCCTTCCGCGCCTCCTTCCCGATTTTCCATTATTGTTTCACTCGTGTCCTTTAGTTCTGTTTTTCTGATTTCAGGGTTCGTGGTCTTGTTTCTTTCTGTCCGGTTTAAAGTTTTGTCTTTTTCTGGAGTTTTGGCCATCGCTTTTCCTTCCCCGGACTGTTTTCTGGTGAATACTACCATTGGTTATTTTCCCTGTCTTTTAGTATGCTACTATTTGTTGTCTTTGAATTATATTTTGATGATTGAATATTATTATATGTAATCTTTGGCTTTTTTTGTTATATATATCTTTTCCCCACTACGATTCTTAAATTAAATAGTCCCCTAATACTTAACCTTAACTACAATAGGCCTACTCTAATACTAACAACAAAAGTATAAATTATTCACCACTTAAATATGTCTTTCAAGATGGCTGCCTGATCTCACTCAAAGAATTGCCACGTGGCGCTATTTAATTTCTATTATTTTTAATTTCTAAAATTAACTGCAATAAGCTAACACTGAAGATGGATAAAAAATATCAACTTATCTGAGAACTTGGGTAGTTCGAAGGATGTTTTCCTTGTGTCTCGTCCTAAAAAGGACGTATCAGGCTTGTGTGGTTTGAGGTAAGCAAAAATGCGCGTTACCCCTGTAGTAGACGGAAGTGATGGTAGGTTCTTGCTCAAATAACTTCCTTTATAATTACTACAAGTTGAGGTATGCAAAGTTTTAATTGGCTGGTTGAGGAGGAATGGGTGGAGCTTCTGCTGGGATAGGCACACCCTCGGTGTCTAGCATTCTCATTTTGATCTCCATGGAAAGAAGAGTTTCAAGATCCTTGCTGACCATCTCATTTCCTAGCAATGGTTCAGATCATCTGTCTACATGTCAGACTCATTCTCTGATGCTGCAGTGAAGCAAAACACATCTGCCTCTTGCTTATATTTGAAAGAAAACACCAGCATGGAACTTGGATTAGTCCTTTCCCCTTGGCTGTTACATGCGGACAATCCTTTCCTGCCTGTTGTCGTAGATTTTCGATAGGTGAATTAAGACTCAGATTGGTCCCTTCTGAATATATTAGAACATGAGATGACTCAGTGAGAGATAATAATAGAAATATATTTTTTTCACGAGTGAGATGGTGGAACAATAAGTAAGTCTGTCTCTGAAGCTCGAGAAATCTCTCGCTCAGCCTATCTCTCTATAACAGAAAAATGTATGTCAGACAGATTACTCAGTTATAGAGATATACTCTATATCAACCACTCACACACCCGCACACACAGGTGACAACGGTTAGACGCACAGACGTGAAAACTATATCTATGGAATATGAATATTTGTTTGGAACAAGCTGACCGACACACTTACATAAGTTTATGAAAATTTTATTTATCATAAAGAAATTCACAACAGAAATCAGTAAAATATCAAATCTCATACAAATACACGTACGTTGATGAGTTAACTAAAAAAAAAACAAAAGAGATTGACCTATAGGTGTAATCCTTTCCCTCTATGTTTTGCCCACGATCATGTTAGAAGAAAAGTTATAGCCCCAAAGAGTCACAGATTTAAACGCTATGGTCTAAGATTTCCCTATATATATAGTTAAGAACAGAGTTTATATGTTGATCTATTCTGAAAACCAAAGGAACAGCATTAGCAAAAACTTGCATAATTAAATACAGAGTATTCAATGGGTTGTTACATAAAAGAATTATTTTTCCTGCATTTGCTCGCTCTGACAAACAAACAGTGATCACAGAAACACACACAATCAACCATACCTACAGGTTGCATTCACCACCTCTGGAAAATTATTGATGGACACTGTTAAAGTCATATTTTTATGAAGGGGAGTTAAACGTTAAAAGACTTGTATGTACAGGTCGGATTTTTGTAATCACCCTTGTAAACACGCTTAGTTTGTTTTTTAAATATATGATTAGGTACAACAAACTGCCTCTTTGCCGCAGTCGGAAAATTCTGTAACGCGCAAGCGAGGCCCAGTTTGGGCCCTTTTCAACCTCGCTCTGCCTAGTAATTAATTTGCCTTTTCTAAATAAAAATTATATCTTCTGGTTCCCTGATCTTTCTTCTTTCATAATATGTCAATTATAACTTTCTGCGTGTCATTGAAATTGAGTGAGACAAAAAACAAAAACACCACGAAACCGCTTTTACCGTGCGCTGGCTGACCGGCGCTCACGAAAGCGAAATTTCTTGAAAGGACCCCCACCTCATTCATAGCGTCCGCGCTATGTCCTCAAAAATGCTACACTAATACGGTTTTCACCATTGAGAAGAGCGGAAACTGAGGTTTACGCACATGTAACACAAGGTACAGATTTTGTATAGGAAGATATAGTAAATTCGAAGTGAATGAGAAAGTTTGAATTTTAATACACATCTGGGAGGCCTACCTACACTTGTGTTACATCAAATAAATGAGCAGCTATACTGCTAAAATCGTATCAAAGTTTTAAACACCGTCGTTATTTGAGCAAAGAGCGAAATAACGTTAAAACAGAGCACCTCCAACACATTTCGGCGTGTAAACATAAAGGCGGATGTTCCATCTGACAAACCCGGACACGACGGGCCGGCTGTACGAAACACAGCACGAAATGACTCAGGCGCTGAAATGAAAGTTTCACCAATGGAAGTCGACTTAATATGTGTTCTGAGTAAGTTTTGAATTTTGTTTTATTTCTACTCATTTCAGACCTATTTTGTTTATTTGCAATATAGCAACGGCAATTGATGGAGGGCGGATGTATTAGTAAAAGAACAGCCAAATGTGGCTGCTCGATTCACACATTTAGACAGAAAGTTTTTCGTTTTTTAAGTAATTTTGGGGGTTGGGTATTGTAGTTTATGTAGCTGTTTGGTTGTTTTATCGGACCATCACCATTTTCTAAACATTCGGTATCAGAATTAAGGTCTAACACTTAGTAACAGCTTGTAAAGCCGCTGACCTACTTTCGATAACGTTATGGATGTCAAAGGTCATGTTTAGAATTTAGCTTGTGAACGTTAATCTTTTTTTTTTAATTGCCTCTCTCGCATAATTAACCTTTTTTTTCCTCAGTTATTTCAGGGGACAATCGTTATGATGCACATTTTTCAATGACGGGAAGAGGCAGACGTCCGGCTCTGCCACTGATTTCTACTGTGACAAATCTATTGGCACAGTTCTGTCTTCTGAAGGACTAGGAAAATGCAACATCGGAGCTAGTACGTCTTGTTGTGTAAAGTGTATATATCATATTATTTCCTCTCATTCTCTGATATTAAAAATCATTAGGCTAATGAAATTATGTAGTTGAAGCTTTCCTGGAAGTCTCTACATGTTTTGAGTTTATTTGCAATTACAAACATAAAAGACAAATGACATAATCCATGTAAAAGAGACTTACAATCTACTGTATAATTAATATAATGATTTAAATGGTAAATGCAGTAAAAATTAATGCCGCAATAAATGCTTAATGATTAACAAAGGGAAAGAAAAAATAATTTGGCCGACATTTTTTGTATTAATAATAAAATAACACAATCATGTAATTTGTCCTCTTCCCGTCCCTCCCAACAAATTTCTCTCAGGTGACCTCTTGGTTTCTCTGTGCTACATGAACAGAATGTGAGTAAAGGACAGCTACAATACAGGTGCCAGATGTCAGTACAACAAGCCAGTGCCCTGAGAGGAGATTCACTTGAGGAATTTTGATGCAGCTGACCTCAAGTGACAGTGAGTTGGACACGGACTAATATGTAATGTTTCTTTGTTTATAAAAATCAAATTTTAAGCAGTAAAGGTTGTTTCAATCAAGAAAATAACCATCAATTTGAATTGTACAACTCAAATTACATTAATATGGAAGTTTTCAGCTCTATCGCTGCAATATTCATGATTTTATGACAACATTTGGAATTTCGTGAGATTTTTCTTCCGAACTGCAAATTTAGCCTTCGATCCATTTTCACATAATGCAGTTTTATAGTATTCAGTATTTCATGTGGCTCAAAAAAATTAAGCATCAAGTATATATTGCTCTCTTTAAGCTCAATAAATCTTATAGCTTTCCTGTGTGAAGTTTTTGATTTATGAGTGCATGAAAATGCATATTTGCACTTTGCGAGCACAACAATGAGACTTGCTACTGCATCTTTTGTCAATTTTGATGGACCATAATTCATTTAATTGATTTGTTGTACTTCCCTTGTTTCTTTTCTGCAATAAGGACTTGTATGACTTTGTACAAAAAGCATTATTGACTTGGTAAGTGTTTGTTGACTGTAGTTATGATTGTGCAAAGTCAGGCAATTTGTTCGGTGCGAAGATGTTTGAAAATTTTTGTAATTCCCCACAATTTTGAAATGCTGTAACTCGGTTGTTTGATGTGCGATTTTTAAAATTTAAAAAGGAAATTTCATGGCTTAAAGAGATCCATTAAGATCTATAAACAAAGACACTGTAAAAACAAAATGAAAAATCAGTTTGTGGTACCTAATATGATAGAGAATTTACTCGAATGTTCGAGATACAGAAAGTGTTAGAAGGCGGATGAACGCTACTCACATTCCGGGGCGAATTCGTGCGGGGATGGATTTGTACTGAGCAGTTTTTTGAGCGGGGGAATGTTTCGTGACAGTTGATACGGACAGAGCTCCGAAGATGGATGTTTGACGATTTTTCGTCAGTGTGTCCCGGGATAAGATATTTGGTGTGAAAGGAATGTTTGATACTTCTTAATGTATTTCCTAAAGTCATGGATATGCGGGTTATTTATGTACGTTATTGAAGATTTCTCAGGCCATGGATTATGTATTATTTCAGGCCTTGGAGTATGTTGATTTAGGCCATACACATATTATTGTAAACTGCGACATATGCAGTTCCCCTTTCTTGAATGGACATTTTTTGGCCATGATGTTATGATTATGAGCTGCGGTGCTCTACAGCCTTTGTGCTGGAGAATTTTGTACCAGTACTGATGACGGATGATCTGTTATGAACTGATTTGATGATTATATACTATTGGATTATACACTCAATTACCTACGGATTGGTGCGTACTTGATGTATCATAATTTGCTCGTGAACTGTAACCTGTGACAGTGTGCCGTTTATGATGTCTTCGTGACTGTATAGTTAATAAACAGTGTAGAATGTTATTTGGAGTTACAACGTTTCCTGACTCCTACATGTGCTTAGGTGTGTGTGATTGTTATTGACTTAATAGTACTACATGGCATTCGCGTCCATCGATATCTACACACCCACACGCCTGTCGGCCATCCAGTAAGCCCGACATAAGCTGATTGCTTATATCAGCGGAAAATAATAATAACATTTATCATCCTCTCTTACAACACATTATATATCACCAAAGTAACAGTGGTCGCCAGTGATATGGGGCTATTATGAAAGGATGCACAAGAAGTTCTACAGTGTAACCAGTTCAAATTTTTTGTGAGCAAGTTTCATCTAGGAAATGAGTTTTCTATTCAAGTTATTCAAGTCAAGAGTTGCAGTGTTCCAGTCCTTCCTCTTGAGCGCCAACTTCTGATGTCAGCACCCGATGTTTGGAGTTACGTTTGGAAGCCGCTATTACATTGGAGTTCCAGTATCGATCATCATTGGATTTCTTTAGACTGTGTTATCTATGTACATCATTGCTGCTGCTGTGGAAGCTGGGATTTTTCCTTTGAAAGATAAGTGGCTGTTTTGTATGTGTAAACTGTACCACTGTTCGGTGTAACATTGAGCCTTCCACAGAACATAATCCATTTATTCTTTCTCGTATTCTATGTTACATGTTTTATATTTCTGCGGGTTTGGTTGGGTGGATATATCCCACTTAACCGAGGGCCTACGAAAGCGTTCTTTAGGGACTGTTTGACTAAGTTCGTTTCGTAAAAGATCCCTTGATATAATTCTGGGCATACTCTGTTTACGCCGGATTCAGTCGTCATTATAATTGCTTAGGTGTGACGAAACGTCTCAGTGTTGTTGTTGTTATATTTTTTCTCTGTTCCTTAGTTTACTAATTAATGTGTTTGTGAGTGTCCTTCTCTCCCTCCCTATCTTTTAGTTCTATACACATTTTTCGTTTATACACTGTTTTGTCACTTGTATTATTATACTATTCGCAGCTGTCATTGCAAGCTTTACAATATTCGTTGCTTTATTTCTGCTTTCTTACTTTAGTAGATTCCTGCAAACGTGGTCATTTGTTCTTTATATCTTGTCTTTGTCACTCTTGTCTGTACTGTCTATTTTGTCATGCACTGTCAATATTATAATGTATAATTTATAGATGATTAACTACACTATTAATAGTTAAAGGTAATTGTACAAGCTCTTAAGCAAGGACTTGTCACCAACTGAGTTGGGATAAGGGACCCCAAGATGCAGCAATAGTGAATGCAGTCAGCGACCCATAGCTTGACTGCTTGCATCAGGATCAGCGAACCAGAGCTGATCAAGACCGTACTCCACCTCCACGTGGTGGTCCTGGAAACAGTCTGCAGCAGTGCAGTCTGGCTGAGCGAGTACGGATCGAAATGGGAAGGCAAACCCTGTCCCTAAAAAATGCCGTGCAGAAGTCGGATGTGTCGACCGAAAGGTGCAGATATCACAGCTTAGGCGCAAACAGACACAACGCAACCACCGTCCTTTTCAGGGCGAACGAGGAAGAAGAAGAAGAAGAAGAAGTTGGGATAAAGTGAGGTTCTTCATAAGTATATTGACATAAGTTATCTATATCATATAATTAGACATAATATCTATTTTAGATTACTTCATTGAGCAAGGGAAATCCCTTATTATGACTACTGATGAAGTAAGAGAATTCGCACTTGTCGAATATGCCAAGGCGCAGAAGTCAGAAGAAAAGAAACAGAAATTAGAAGTTGAAAGACAGAAAGTGGAAGCTAAAGATAGGAGATTGCAGATGCAGGCAGAAGAGAGAAAATTTCAAATGGAAATGGAAAGACAGAAATTAGAGGCTGAAGAGAGAAAAATTCAACAGCAAATGCAAATGTAGGCTGAAAAACAGAAATTAGAGGCTGAAGAAAGAAAACTGCAGATGCAGATGCAGATGCAAGCTGAAAAAAATATGAGACTGCACGAGGAAAAGATATCGTCTATAGAGCTGGAGAGATTGAAGGTAATGAATGATGTTAATACTCATAATACTACAGACACACAACCTACTTCTCATAAGACAAAGAGTCATTATTTTAAGATCGGATTACTTCAATTTAAACCTACTTCTGACGATGTCGTATTTTACCTAAATAGATTTGAACTTACATGTGAATCTCAGAAGATAGACAAGTCGGAATATTGTGCTAGACTTATGAATCTACTTACGGGTGAAGCTATGAATGTTGTAAGTATGTTGGAGGGGCCCAACAAAAATAACTATGATACTGTCAGGGCTGTTTTGTTAAGGAAATACCAACTTGATGAAGACGGTTATCGTCTGCGCTTCAAGACTCTGTTTCCGGAGACTGGTGTAGATTTTTCAGACTTTATAGCAAATATTCGCCTTATGTTTTCACGTTGGATTGAACTTTATAAAACTGAACACACATATGAAGCCCTTATGGACTTATTGCTTCGTGACAAAGTCATGTCGTCAGTTAATGAATCTTTTCTTTCCTTTCTACATGAGCGAAAGCCTACAAACTTAAAAGATATGGAACAATACTGTCGCCAATATGTCATGGCACATCCAAATGTGACTTTTATCAATTCTCAAGTCAAAGAAGGTTTACCCGTGGCTTCAGCAATACCCTATGGTCCTAATTTGCGCCGTAGACCTCAAAGTGCTGATCGCAATTTTGGTAGGAGAGATAATCGTAATTTTGGACAGAACCAAAGGGGTCCATCACGTAACGATTCTCCTTCTTCAGGAAACTGGAGACAATGTAACGGTCCTCAACATTTTAGTTCCAACAATTATGAAAATTTTGGAAGGGGTAACTACAATAGAAATTATCAACCCTACAATAATTGTTTTCAGAGACAGCAAAATCCATCGAATAGAAATTTTGATTTTTTTTTTTTTTTTTTTTTTTTTTTTTTTTTTTGCGTACGCCCGCTAATACTCGAGGCGAAATCTCAGGTTATTATTTATGTCTAAACTGACATTGATTTTACGTGAGTATCCCTTTATTTCTTGTACAGAGACAGGTGTCCCTCGCCATTCAGGCAAATACTCGCCGATTTCGGAGGTACCCATTGCAGCTGGGTCGGCTCAGGAGCCGCCAGTCCCTGGTCGACGACACTCCTTCAAATGTCCTCGCCAGGTCTCGAGTTAATCCAGTCCAAATCCCGGTCGACGAAAAATCTTCAAATGCCGTCGCCCGGGTTTGATCCTGTATCACCCGGTCGCCAGAGCGGTGTTGTAACCACTACGCTAGCGCGGCTCCCAGAAATTTTGATCAAAGGGGAAATAACAATCGCAACAATGCAAGCCGGGGTTCAAATCAGAACAATAGTTTCAATAGAGGAAATAGCAATGATTACAATAGAGATAATAATCGCGATAGATCGCGATATGACGGTAGATCATCAAATAATAGATCGTATCGTCATGCTAACTCTGCTCAACAAGAGCCCCAGGTTATTAATAATCAAGGTAACAATAATAATAGTGTTGCTTGCTCTGCTTTCGATTTCGAGAGAGCATCTCAGTGCCCGGAGGGCACAACTTTGTTCCAACCTACAGCTATAACTACCTTGAGTTGCAGTCATCCTCTACCCGCTCTAACTGCCTTAGCTGCGCATGACGGAAGAGGATCTCTTACTCTACATAAAGGATTGGTGAATAATAATCCAGTCTCAGTTCTTTTTTATTCTGGATGCACAACTGTTGGGATTAGACAGTCTCTAACTTCTTCCATCTTGCGCAACAGGTAAAATGGTGAAATGTGTGAAATTCGGTGGGACAGTTGAGACTTTTCCGACTGCCATAGTCCACATTGCCACACCGTTTTTCACTGGTTATATACACGCATGTATGCTCAGAGCACCTATCGCCGACCTTATTGTCGGACAGATACATGGTATAAAGATGTGTACGCCGGTACAGTTTGCTGCTTGGGAACGGCAACATAATCTTACTGCCGCCACTATGCCAAAATCTTTTCACCAGGTACATTCTGCTAACGCAATACATTCTGCTAATTTGGTGCAATCTTGCAGTGTTGATGATACGATTGTTCATCATGCTAATTTTGGTGCTTCTTTTAGCCTAGTTCGACATACTTCAGTACGTCGTTACTCTAACTTTGATTATGCTTTAAGTACCATTGTAGAAGAAGATCCTTCTGTATTGTCTGATATACACACTAACTCTATCGCTACGACTGAATCTACATCCAGTCACGTTAATTGCAACTTCTTTGCTGCTATGACTAGCGTTTTTTTTACCACATCTATGGACTTAGTTGTTAGTATGTACCTTATGAGTTTCTTTAGCTTTCTTGCTGGACCGGTTAGCTCGGTATCTTCGTCTTTCACGACTTTCTGTCGCACTCACTGCGCTCCTTTTAAACTTCGACGTTGGTCCAAGTTTACTACTGTATGCTTTTACATCTTTATTATGTCTTTCTTACTTTTTTCTTTGCCCATTACACAGGCTATGACTTCAGTTCAGCCTTTAAGATGTACGACTTTGTCTACCGCATTTCCTTTGTCTTGCGCAAAACCTCAGATTGTCAACCATCATGACACTCTTGGTCATTATTACCATCTTATGGATTTGCCTATTGATGTCGGCATCTTGTATATTCATAACTTTAACATACATTATTGCACACTGCTATTTGTCTCGGACACTTTTATCACTCTATATGATTGTTATTCCAAGTTAGACTGTGCTACTTTCCCTGTTACCCTTTCTTGTGTAATGGAGGAAGGTTTGATTATCACCATACAGGGGCCGGAAGTTTACACAGCCACAGTTGGTAGGTTTACTGTAAAATTAATTGTTGTATATCATAAAATCTTACCTTTACCAAACAGAGATTTTCATTTGTATATTTTCACAGCGTATGCTTTTCCATGAGAGTCAGTGCTGCTATATTATTGGTTTGAACCGTTTTCCGATGATTTATCGCAAGATTTGCTGTTCCAGTTTAACCATTTGACAGTTGACGCCACACTAGATGTTTTGGTGCCTTCTTGCTTATAAGATGTTCTAAGACTACGGGACTCATCTTTTATATGTAACGTATTTGAGATAGTTGAGAATTTTGTATATTAGTATAGTATATAATATATTAGTGAGTATTGTATTAGGATATGGTATAACTTTTTTATGTTAATATGTTGGTTCATCTTTATGCACCATTGCATTACTATATTGTTCGTATACTACTGTGTTTTGAAATGATGAACGTATTACAATTGTAATGATTATACTATTTGACGTAACTGATTATTGCGATACATTTCGGTATTGTATTTTTTTTTTGTTGGGGAAAAAAATTGAAGATAAAAGAAAAGATATTTTTTCAGTCATTGTAATGTTTTTCTTTGCCCAGCGCTCGATTGTGCGCTAGGGGTAACTATGTATTGTGATAGGAAAGGGAGAGAACTGGGATAGGAATATGTAAGAATAATTTATGAGTAGTGGGACTTCGTTTTAGGTCAAACAATGTGTCACGAAAAACCCGTGAGGGAAGTGAAGAGGGGAGATCACTCTTGTCTGGTCGGTTTGGCTGGGATGGTGGTGGTAATCCAGATTATTACTTCGAAACCATACTGCATTTATTGTGAACAGCCCATTAAGAAGTAGTGTATAGTAGACAGCATCAGAAGTGAAGGGTGTTCAGTATTCAACGTAGATCAAGAGTTAGTCAAGTAGTCCATGAACAGTGAGTTACATGATGTATGAAGGACATTGTAGAAGTCTCATGTATGCTATTACCATTTATAATCAGGCACAGGGTTGCCAGCTGTGAATATGTTACTTGACAACAAATAAAAAACTTTTGTTGTCTACTCTGAGTCGTCAAGTCATTTCAGGCATTGGAGTTGTCTGATAATTTACTACCACTCATCATCACATAAACAAGGCAGGCAGTTATTAAGTGAGATATTTAAGAACAGACAAGGGTACACTAAGACGAGAACATACACAAGGGTCAACGTAGCAACAACCCCACAAGCAAAAAAATCTGGGTTGAGAATCAATGGGTTGAAACTATCACACATTAATGATATTAGTACATTGAGAAAATGTTTTTTCGGAGGTTGTGATGTAGGTTTTTTCATTACCCGACGCCTAATAGTGCGTCAGGAATAGCTAGGTATAACGGTATTGTTAGTTTTGATACTTGTATGGGCTCTTCATTGGTACTCCATGAGTCTATTAACTTGGTTGTCATGCACATTATGCTATTTATTATAGATGATAGCTAGTTATTTGTGCGTTGATTTACATATGCATTGTTTAATGTAATTGTTTACCATGATATATCATTGTTTTCTCTATTCCTATTGCACTGCTTTCTTTCTTTACTGCTCATTCTTCTTGTACTTCATCTGTTCTTTTACTTTTCTTTTATGATGTCATAGCTAGTCTATACTCCATATACTCCATATTTCTTTGAATTTGTTGATCGTCGTATGCTTATTTCATTATCTGTCTATACTTTTTTTTCGTACTTTATACTTACTCCTATCCCTCTTTTGTTCATCTTTGTTAACTTGACTTAGCATAGTGTATCCTTATATGTAGATATTAGTATGCTACCGACCTAAAATGTTTTCTTCTTCTTCCGTCCTTAGCCAGAGACCGACCAAGCAGTCAGTGGCCATTACGCCTTGCGGCGTCTTAGGGCAACAAGAAATTATCCGTTGTTCCGTTACGCCTAAAGGCGTTTATTGGTACAACAGAATATTAATTGTTGTTTCCGTAATCAATGTGACAAGCAAGCGGTTGATCAATCCGCTGTGCCCTGAACTTGCCCTCGTGTGTACTGCCGCTATAAAACCACTTCGCTACCGAGACGCCTCCAGCCAAAATTCTCTCGGGACCGAAGGTCCGCGAAAAAGAGCAATCTGGTACTGGCACAACACCCATTTGCTGCCTCCACTTCGCTGGGAGGACCCGGCAACCGGGACCACACACAGCCTTGAGAGGACAATGGTCGCCTGAAGAAATAAAATGTTTTGTTTGGTGTATTTTTTCAAAAAAAAATGATCAAACCATTTTTTTTCCCCAGGGGGTCGGTGTAGACTGTTAAAGTCATATTTTTAGGAAGGGGAGTTAAACGTTGAAAGACTTGTATGTATAGGTTGGATTTTTGTAATGACCCTTGTAAACACGCTTAGTTTGTTTTTTAAATATATGATAGAGAATTTACTCGAATGTTCGAGATACAGAAAGTGTTAGAAGGCGGATGAACGCTACTCACATTCCGGGGTGAATTCGCGCGGGGATGGATTTGTACTGAGCTGTTTTTTGAGCCGGGAATGTTTCGTGACAGTTGATACGGGCAGAGCTCCGAAGATGGATGTTTGACGATTTTTCGTCAGTGTGTCCCGGGATAAGATATTTGGTGTGAAAGGAATGTTTGATACTTCCTAATGTATTTCCTAAAGCCATGGATATGCGGCTTATTTATGTACGTTATTGAAGATTCTTCAGGCCATGGATTATGTATTATTTCAGGCCTTGGAGTATGTTGATTTAGGCCATACACATATTATTGTAAACTGCGACATATGCGGTTCCCCTTTCTTGAATGGATATTTTTTGGCCATGATGTTATGATTATGAGCTGCGGTGCTCTACAGCTTTTGTGCTGAAGATTTTTGTACCAGTACTGATGACGGATGATCTGTTATGAACTGTTTTGATGATTATATACTATTGGGTTATACACTCAATTACCTACGGATTGGTGCGTACTTGATGTATCATAATTTGCTCGTGAACTGTAACCTGTGACAGTGTGCCGTTTATGATGTCTTCGTGACTGTATAGTTAATAAACAGTGTAGAATGTTATTTGGAGTTACAACGTTTCCTGACTCCTACATGTGCTTAGGTGTGTGTGATTGTTATTGACTTAATAGTACTACATGGCATTCGCGTCCATCGATATCTACACACTCACACGCCTGTCGGCCATCCAGTAAGCCCGTCATAAGCTGATTTCCTATATCAGCGGAAAATAATAATAACATTTATCATCTTCTCTTACAACATATATATATATATATATATATATATATATATATATATATATATATATATATATATATATATATATATATATATATATATATATATATATATATATCACCAAAGTAACAGACACCCAGCCCATCCAAAATTGTGTTTTGGCGAAGCAAGCACCAGTTTTCTCCAAGGATAATGAATTTAAATCTTGGGAAAACGCTTTCTTCACAATGGTACGTAGGATGCTGTTAACTGTCTCTTATAATTTTGTCCAGGTAGTAAAACTAAGTAAGCGATCTAATGTTCACAAGGGTACAGTAGCGGGAATTCTTCAATCGTTTCGTCGATTTCCAGGTAAACAAATTCTATTACAGGGTCAATCTTCTTCACAACACGTGGTCGTTATATAAGTACTGTCAGTGTTTGATTTAGTCGCCACCACATTCTGACTGTATATGAACTTTGGAAAAACAAGAAATCTGGATATTCTAATAGTCCAGTTAGCATTTATTCTTAATAAGTCTTTTGGGCCGGTGCTATGTCTCTATCTGGGTGTAAACCACGAGGCCGGACAAGTCACCTTGAAAACCCTATACGTTATTTAGAATGTTCTTTCTTTGTAAAAATATATTCAGTTCATATGGAATGGAAGCCGCTGGTAAGGTTATAGGTTTTTTTTTTTACCCAGAACTGAATAGGGAGAAAAATGCAAAACTTAACATCATATAGCATATTCACAATCCTATCCTACCCGCGTAAAATATAACATAGTTATCCACTTCGGTTATAAGTTAAATTCTAAACTGCAAGCTTAGAGCTTGTCTCATCGTTTAAATTCCCGTGAAATAAGTTATAGTCATTAAAAATAAATAATCTACCCTTACTAGATGGTTAACTGTTCTCTGACTGGTTACTAGCAGTTAGTAAAATTTACATTATAGCTAGAAGAGTTACCTAGACTATATTTATTTATTCTGCTACCCACTGTAACACAATACACTTAGAGAAATATCACTGATGGACAGGTCTAGTAAATACTCAGCACAAAATCTAGAGAAATATAATAATTCGAACTAGCAATTATATCACTCGACAATACTAATCAGTATATTTACCTCCCACAGAACTAAAACTTTCTCCAATCGACCAACTTATGATACTTCTATTTACAGAGATCTTAGGAATCGGAAGCTAGATGGTTCTAGACTGACTGCAGAGTCTGAATGAATTGAAGTCTAAACTGCTGTGGTATAAATATCTGAAACTCACAAAGAATGCTACGCTATTTTCGCGAACCAGAATATGCCCGACTTAACGCTTTTAGCACCTACGCCCAGATTACATATTCTAATCTCTTCTCTACGAATCAAACGAATTCTTCACACTGAGACCGACAGACTCAGGCAAAACGAGCGGACAGTCTCTCTCAGATCTTGTGTAACATGATTTACCAGACCCGGCAAGAGATTCTTCGCTCGAGAATTCACACTATTTCTGCCCGCAGACTAAGGCCATAAAACGCAATATGAGCGACTCGTCTTTATCTCAAGTCTTTCACCTTGAATAATTAACTTATAGGCGAGCAGTTCAGAGAAGAATGGTAGACGATAATCTTCCTTCTATCCCTGTCGAGAACGAAATAGCAACGATTAGATCTCATCAAAGGATCTTAGCTAACAGCCATAAACTGCATTGCTAAGTTTGAGAAGAAAAGATACAGGTAGAATTCCTAACAATCTAGTGTATGCGAAAGAAAGGTAATACTAATCGAGCGTATGCAAAGAAATGAAAAAGAGCGAAAGAAAGGTAAAAAGACAAGTGTAGAATAAAGAAAAGATATCTGAAATTTATTAATCATAATATCTTCTGCCACATCTGTAATTTCTGTATATCTGCTATGATTACTTCATTTGGAAGCTGCTTCAGCGGTAGAATTGCTGACTCACCACAATCACCATAATAAAGAGCTTTGTGGTTAGGGGGCCAGGCGCCAATATCAGAACTTGTCTCTGATCCTGCCACTCCAGGCGTTGTATTTGGCAAACCTTGTGCAGACCATCAGGTAATTGAGTCTCTGCTGCCTAATCAAATCAAGCATCTCAGGATGTATTGTGACTCTATTATTGGCTTGAGTTGTGCCCCATGACCTTCTTTGACCAGACGTTCATTTTCCCACAGTCTGTGGACGTCTGTGTAGGTCCTTAAAGTATCAAACGATGTGGGCGTCTGGTCCAACACTCTGACAATCTGCTCAGGCACCACATTCAGTACCTTCTGGAAATCTAGGGCTGTTGCTTTCATCTCCTTCCGTGTTTTATTGAGCAGCTGAATGCATGTACAGAACAACTCCTCAACGATTTGTCATTGGAAAAAAACATTGTATAAAATGTATCCCCATCTTCAGGTCACTATCCTACCCCCTACCCGTTTTTCACCCCCCACCTCCACTGCTAATTACGAGGTACTCCATCACCAGTGTTTTTTTCTTTTTCTTTCTTTTATTCCTAACTTCCCTACCCCCTTTAACACACAGCCTCATCCTCCCCGTCTCCTCCCCACACACACAACGTTAAAGGTGAGGTACTCCATCACGCAATTTTTTTTATCTTAAGTACCCAATATTTTTATCTTAAGTACACGTGTGAGAGTATGTGCATGCTTAAAATTTATCATCCTCCTTTTTGTCATGTCTGCAGAGAGAAGCCTGCCTTTAAATTACACTGACAAACAACATTTTTCTTTCTTATATAAGAATAAGTGTTCTTAGGTCAGTTTCTTGCGCTGATTTCAAATCTGAAATCCGTTTATCTCTATCACGTCGGGTTCTTAAGATATTTGGGAATAAATATATTTTTGGGAAACCGTTATTTGCTCCGTTTCATTTTTACTATATAACTTATTAAAAATTAATAAAATGCAAAATAATTCTACTTTTTATACTGCTAAAAGATGCATGACATATGTTACGCTATTTTTCAAATAGTTACTGTATTTTGAAATAATTCTGAGCGAAATATGGCTTCTAGAAGTTGTAGAAATTCGGCTGATCTGTTCTGTTACGTGTGCGGATATTTTACCGATCGTGTTCACCAGAAAAACTTTACACCATTACTAAAGAAAGCATATGAACGTTATTTCGATTCGAAAGTTGATGATGCAAATAAATCTTGGAAGCCAAATGCAGTTTGTTCGACTTGTGCAAATACATTGGCAGGTTGGTTACGAAAATCGCCGAAGCATAAGTCGATGCCTTTTGGAGTGCCAGTAATATGGCGTGAACCGACAAATCACGCTACTGATTGTTACTTCTGCTTGACAAATATCCATGGTTTCACTTTTAAAACTAGAAAGTCTGTGGTTTATCCAAATATTGAATTGGTTTCGAAACCAGTGCCTCATGATCCAATCACATGTCCAATCCCATTTCCACCAGAACAATATCCGTTGGACGTGAATGAACCATCAGAAAGTGATAGTTTATCTGCTTTAGAAACTAATTCTGACTCGGATTATATACCGGTGAATGATGGTGTTCACTTAATTAACCATTCAGAACTGTCAGATCTAATACGTGATCTCGCTCTTACCAAAGGACAAGCGGAATTACTCGGTTCGCGACTCAAAGAATGGAATCTTTTAGCGCCCAATACTCAGATATCTAAATTTCGTCGTAGACACAGAGAACTTGTTCAATACTTTGAGATGGATGATGGCATTTGCTATTGCAAAGATGTAAACGGTCTAATGGTGCACCTCGGTCATGAGCACATAGTCAACGAATGGCGACTTTTCATCGACTCTTCCAAGACTAGTCTAAAAGCCGTGTTATTGCATAACGGAAATTTATTTTCATCAATTCCAGTCGCCTACTCTGTTCATATGAAAGAAACTTATGACAATATGGCTATACTTTTTCCCAAAATAAAGTACAATGACTACCAATGGCGGATTTGTGGAGACCTAAAGGTCATTGCAATGCTCACGGGCATGCAGACTGGGTATACTAAATTTTGTTGCTTCCTATGTGAATGGGACAGCCGCAACAGACAGGAACATTATGCAAGAAAGGTGTGGCCTATCAGGGATCGTATGCAGCTCGGGCATAAAAATGTAATACATGAGCCATTAGTTAACAAAGACAGCATCATTTTACCACCGTTACATATAAAGTTGGGGCTCATGAAGAATTTCGTAAAAGCGTTAGATAAAACGAGCAAAGCTTTCACTTATCTTCGAGAAAAGTTTCCGCAAGTTAGCGATGCAAAGATAAAGGAAGGTATCTTTGTAGGACCTCAGATTAGGAAAGTTATTGCAGACAAACAATTCGAGAACTTGTTACATGGTAGTGAACTTCGCGCATGGATGGCATTCAAATCGATCATCGATAACTTTCTGGGAAATCACAAATCTGTCGACTATGTGCATATTGTTAAGCAGTGCATAGATGCATACAGAATTATGGGCTGTAACATGTCCCTCAAAATCCATTTGCTCGATTCGCATCTTGACTTTTTCCCTGACAACCTTGGCAAAGTCAGCGATGAACGTGGAGAACGATTCCATCAAGATATCGCCGTAATGGAGTCACGCTATCAAGGACGGTGTAGTGTGACCATGCTTGCCGATTATTGTTGAATGCTTCATCGCGATGTACCACATGTCATTCACCGACGCAAGTCGACTGCAAAGAAATTCAAGCCTACATAACTGTTACACTTCTTGTATGAATGATGTTGTAATACTGTATGCGTTGTTAAAAAACTTGAATTGCGTATTTCTAGAGATCCCGACCTGATAGAGAAAAACGGTTTGCAGATTTAAAAACAGCGCATTAAAATTGACCAGAAAAACATAGAAATGTTGGAGAAAGAAAAAATAAATTTTTTTTTGTTAGTCAGTGTTATTATTATTTTTATTTTCTAAGTATCTTTTATTATTATTACATTTTTAATGCATATGTACGTGTGTAGTTTATTTATTTTATTATTATTATTTTATAAGACGGATGATGCAGAAGTAAGCGTTTTATGAGATAATGTTGTTCAAGTGAAAGCACACCGTGTGATCTTCGGTCAAAATACGTGGGTGTCCACAATAAAAATAAAACAGAGTTGGAAAATGTTCTAAAGAAACGTTAATGCTGTCCCTAGCCGCTCCCACCAGTTTCTAAATCTATGGAGCACTGTGACACGAAGATTTACAAGCAACTGTGTCCGACACCTGTAATTACGGGACTCGGACAGTCAGGAATGCCAGCATTGAAAGTCGTCAGTGGAAAATCGGTTTAAGTGTGCATAATTGTGCGTGAGAGCGATGGGTACTTTATCGTCCACTGTGAAATATTTTACAAACCGGAAAATCCTATTCTTTGACATTATTTGAAGCCACATTTAATTTTGCTCTATTCATCTTGAGAAATCGAATAAGTAAGCCTAATAACATAAGGGTGCAAGTATAAATGTGTATGTGAACGAATATATACAGTAGTTTTTGCGTGTTTGTGTGCCAATAAAAGTGTAAGATTGAGTATGTATAAATATTATGCAATGTACTCTCCCTGTATTCCATTTTGCAAAATGCACATGGTTTTGCATAATTGAAAAGAAAAAGTCAGAAGAGTAGAGGAAACACAGAATAGTGATAAACAGATAGCGCTGGAAACGCTTAGAGCCAAAGAAGCCACGAGGATGACATTTTTGGAGATGAAGTGAAGAAGTGAGGTAGGGAGTAAGGAGGAGGAGGCTATGTGAGGGAAGGCATAGCATATGTTATACGGAACAAGATGGCGGCGGCAGCTGAGTCTTGAGAAGACTGAGTATAATTGGTCTATACCGCACACATAAAGCAAACTGAGTACACCTGACCGATAGGGTACTGCAGTACAGGAGGAGATGAGTAAAGGAGATTTGAGAAACAGTTGGGGTGGGAGGCCACGATAGTATGGCATAAATTATGTGAAAAGCCATGGTGACGACGGAAGAAATAATGGGATACAGATTTTGAGAAGCTGTAGAGCAGGACGGCAGAAACAAGGAGTATTATGGGGAAATGTGGAGAAATATGGAGGTACAGATTTTGAGGAGTCGTAGAGTAGGACGGCAGGAATACGGAAAATAATGGAGATTGAGAATTTGAGAAGCCGTAGAGGAAGAAGAGAATAGGAATGGCCAAAGCTACATTCAACAACATGAAACATATACTGACATCCAAACAGTTATCTCACAAATTAAAACTGAGAATCATAAAGTGTTATATATATTCTGCATTTCTGTATGGTGCAGAAACATGGACGATGAATAAGCATTTGGAAGAAAGAATTGAGGCTCTTTAAATGTGGATATATAGAAGAATGGGGCGTATCTCATGGAAAGAGATGAAAACAAATAAGGAGGTCCTAGAAAATCTAGGTATGAAAAGAGAACTAATGAGGGAGGTCAAAGTTCGGCAGCTAAAATACTTTGGCCACATAAAAAGGCATAACACCTTTCAGAAGACCATAACAGAAGGGAGAGTTGAAGGCAAACGTGCAAGGGGAAGACAGCGCTATAAGTGGGAAGATAACATCAAAAGATGGACAGGAAAGAGTCTATCAGAGTGCACCACCAAGACAAGAGACGTTATTTATAGTTAGACGATACGGAAACGCAAGTAGTTCGAATTAGGGGACCATAGATTTTGTTAGGTCCAAAGAGAAGTGAAGCGTTGAGCCGGGGGGATAGCAGTAAAAAAGAATCAGTGACACCATGATGTTTTAAATGGGTCACAAACAATTATATATATTGTAAATAAGTGTAACAGGCAGTAACAGTACATTACGGGAAAATGTGTTAACTACAGAAGAAGTAAATAAGGAAGTGAGTACGGGTATGATGATGCTCGGTAGGTCATGATGGAATGACTTACAATGGTAGACAAATAGACCTAGATATGACAGAATAGTTATAAAGGTTGACTTCGGTAACAAAGTAGAAAATGGAGAGATAAAGAGTGAAAATGGAGTGTGAAAGGTATAATAAATTGTGGATGAAAGAAGCGTACAAGGTATACAGAAGTAACAGTGAATAGTGATTACATATTATGTTTTGTAGTCAGTATGATAGAATTACAATATGTTGAGGTAGTCGGAAGATGATGATAAACAGATAAGGGTTTATTCCATGTGGGTAGAATGATGATGTATATTTGATTTAGGTGTTTATGTATAGTATTACTGGTCAATGATATATATATATATATATATATATATATATATATATATATATATATATATATATATATATATATATATATATATATAATAAATTCTTTAAGCCCCAAACACGGCGCATAAGGCAGAAACCAGTGCTCTCCAGGTTGTTCGTTGTGACGCCACTCCTCTTAGCTCTTGCACATTATTTAGGCCCAACGTTCTTCCTTCTCTTATTATTGTTCTTCTGAGTGTTTCTTTTGATCTTCCTTTTTTCCTCTTACCCTCAGGAACCCAAGTGAGCGCCTGTAGTGGTATTCTGTTGTTTTGCATTCGTAGGACATGACCGATATATGACCATCGTCTTTTCCTTATATAGTCGGAGACATATTTCTGCCTAGAGTCTTCTCTTATTTGTCGATTAGTCTTGAATATATATATATATATATATATATATATATATATATATATATATATATATATATATATATATATATATATATATATATATATATATATATATATATATATATATATACGAGGGGCGTTTAGAAAGTAATGCGCCACGTCGTTTTTCTCAGGAGCTGTTTATTCAAAAAGCATGAAATTTATACACAATATACATGGATATGTCATGTAAACATCGGTGTTATTCAACATAATCCGCATCAACTTGTACGGCTTTATGCCAGCGCGAAACAAGTGCATGTATTCCTAGCCCGTACCAGATTTTGTCTTAATCATGTAGCCATTTCTTCGCTGCATGAAACACTCCTTCATCATCTTCAAACCTTGTCCCACGGAGTGCATCTTTAAGGGGACCAAATAGATGAAAATCAGAGGGTGCCAAATCGGAACTATAGGGTGGATGGGGTAGTACAGTCCAACCCAATTTGGTGATTGCTTCCCGTGTTGCCAGACTTGTGTGAGGGCGAGCATTGTCGTGAAGGAGAAGCAGGTCTGCTGGATTCTTGTGCGGCCGAACTCTGCGAAAACGTTGATTGAGTTTTTTCAATGTCTTAATGTAAGCTTGCGAATTGATTGTCTCTCCTCTTGGCATAACGTCCACAAGCATCACACCTTCAATGTCCCAAAAGACAGTGATCATGACCTTTCCAGCGGAAGGAATTGTCTTGAATTTCTTTCTTCTTGGTGATTGCGGATGATGCCACTCCATTGACTGTCTTTTTGTCTCAGGTTCAAAATGATGTGCCCAGGTTTCGTCACCTGTAACGATCTTAGCCAAAAAAGTTCTCTCCATCAGCATTGAAACGCTCCAACAATTCAGAAGAAATTGCTTTCCTTTGCAATTGATGGTCATTTGTGAGACTTCGAGGAACCCATCTTGCGCAAACCTTAGAAAATCCGAGAGTTTTTATAACTGCATTTGCACTACCAATGCTGACTGACAGCTGTAAGGCCAATTGTTGAGTAGTGATTCGCCTATCAGTAAGAGTAATGCCCTCAGCGCAATTCAACATTTCTGCGTTGGGGGCTGTGGCAGGACGTCCAGGTTTCTCGAAGCGGCAAGACGTGTTTTTGCAAACCTCAAACTACACAAGCCTAATAGTCCTTTTTAGGACGAGACTAAGTGGAGATTCTTCATCGAATTACTCAAGTTTCCAGCAGGTTTAAAAATGTTTCTTAAATAATATTATAAAATTAAAAAAAAGAAAAGAAAAGAGAAAGCAAGAATATTCAACTTAGGAACTCCTTTAAATACGCTTGATAGACATATTAAATATAAGTGGTGATTCCTGTTGTAGTTTGATTGAAGTAGGACTATTAGCTTTTAACATTTAATATCAAGTATTTGGTGACTAGTTAAGTATCGTTTGGAATAATAAAAAAAGAAAAGAAAAATAAATTAAATAGACCCAATCGACATGTGGCATTTGCTTGTGAGATCTAGCAGCCACCTAGACAGACATAAATTAAGTGGGGATTTCCTTTGTAGTTTGGTGTAAGTATTAGATTATTACAGTTAATATTAAGTATTAGGGGAATATTTAACTATTAAATATAATTTAAGTTAAAACTCATATAGGCTAGTGACAGGTTTAAAAGTGTTACTTAAATAATATTATAAAATTGAAAAAAAAGGCTTACACAACTTAAGACTAAAGCGGCGAGATTAAGGGCAAACTTTAAAAGTTCAGACAAAACAAAGCAAAAATTAAAAAGAGTAGTAGCAAACTAAAAAGACAGGGAAAATAACCAATGGCACCAATAACCAGGAAACAGTCCGGGGAAAGAATGGTGTGGGCCAATGAAAATGAACTAAAAACACCAAACCTGACAGGAAAAAACTGGACCACGAACAATGAAGTCAGAAGCTGGTGCACGTAGAACGTATAAAAGTGAAAGGGAGTATAGTAACCCCAGTGATAGTGATAACAACAGAAGGTAGGGAAACCCCCCAAAAAGTACTATTTGGGAAAGCACAAAAAAAAAAACACAGAAGCATTCATTCCACCAGTGTTGCAGTGCCCCAACTGCATGAAGTTTGGCCATAACCGACAAAGTTGCAGGGGTAAGGCAGTCTGTAGGTTCTGTGCTGGGCCACACCCTTTTACGCAGTGTGAAAAGGCAAAATCAGATACTGATTATAAAAAGGGAAACGAGAACAGAAAATGCATAAATTGCAAAGGAAACCACAGCGCCAGGTTCCAGGGATGCCCAGTGGATCAGAAGACCAAAAAAGCACCGAAGGAAGCTATAACAACACAAACTCCTTTCAAAACAGTCGTTAAAGAATTAAAAGAAAACAATACTTATACGAGCACTAAAGTTATAACAGAAATTAAGAGTGTGCAAGAGGAAGTCAAAATGATTAAGTCACAGTTGGCAAAAGAAAGTAAGAACCAGGTAAAAAGTAACAAAATAGTACTAAAAAAACCAGTCGGATGATTCAACTACATCCTCGAAAGATACGAATGCACTGAAAAGAGCAGAGGCAATGCTACAAGGAATGAAAGCCATACAACACCAAATTGCCCAGGATGTAGTTAAATTGTCAGCACTGAAAGAAGAAAATGAAATGATGCTAGTTAAACTATCTGAACTGAAAGAGGATAATGAAATTACACTAAAAAGGATAGAAAATCAGAGACAGGAGATTAACATAGACAGAGAAGCATTAGAAAAGGAAAGTGGCAAACAAAAGCAAGAAGCTAAATGGAAAGAATGGGTAACAAAAACTGTCAAGCACTTAGAGAGATTTATGATAGAGGAAAGAACAGAAGAATCGTCACAAACCCAAGTATTGAAAAAAGTCTTTAATTATATTAAAGAATCACCACGCAGAGTAGGCTTTATGCCTCAAGCAACAGATAGAGCCAATACAAACTAAGAGCAAACTAATAGTTCTAACACAAAACAAAAGGGATACTAGTTAACTTTTAAATTCAATAACAAAGGATATAGAATTATACAGTGGAATTGTAGGGGTATCAAAAATAATTTTGCACTCCTACTTGCAGAGACAGGAGGAACTACCGCTGTATATGCCCTTCAAGAGACCCATTTAAACCCTAATAGTAGATATAGTTGTAAGGGCTTTAAGATACTTAGGCACGATAGGAAAGAAGGTAGAGGAGGAGTGTCGCAGTCTTAGTTAGCGAAACATTAAAAATTATAGACTGGGAAGCATTTGATACAACCAACATAGAAGGTATCCAGGTAACCATAGCAGCAGAACCAAACAATCTAACAATCCTAAACTTATACGCTAAAGATGGCACAATTAAAGATGAAGAAATACTAGCCATAAGCATCAGACTAGGCCCCAAAACAGTTATAATAGGCGATTTTAACTCCCATCATTGTGCTTGGGGTGGACAACATGCAGACAATGCAGGAAAGCGCCTACTTGACTTCATAGAAAATAACGACCTGCTAATATTAAATGATGGAACTGCAACTAGAATTAATCCACAAACTAACAGGGCAGACTCAGCAATAGACATAAGTATAGCAACTAACAACCTAGCGAATGTAAATTGGGAAGTGTTACAAGACACAAACTCAGATCATCTACCCATTGTAATAACCAAGCATGAAAAAGTCATTCCAAACCCAGAACCAGAGAAACCGACTTTCAACTATAAAAAAGCAAACTGGGAAGCCTTCCAATCAGACCTGGAGGTGATGGAATATAAAGACATGGAAACAGATGATACTGACTTGTGGGCAGAAACACTGACCAATGAAATTCTGAAAATAGCAATAAAATATATACCAAATAAATATATTCCACAGCACCTAAAACCAATAAATAACAACAATAACATTAATAAGAAAAGAAAAAGTCAGTGGAATAAAGAACCAGTTGCCTGGTGGAATAAAAGCTGTGCAGAAATTCATGAGAGAAGGAAAAGGGCCTTACAAAAATATAGAATACAGGCTTGTCCAAAGAGCTGTCATGAATCCTAAGACGAGAAGCTTCGGGAGGAAGAGCATTACTAGTGATGAGCTGTTTAATAGTGTTGTGTACAATGCGATTGTTAGAGACAGTCGCATCGCTGGTCCTGGGCCTGTAAAAAGAGCCATTGGTCAACTGGTTATTACCTTCACTTAGGTGTAAGTCCTTCTGCCAGACGACAATGGCTCTCTTGCTCTATTTGGACTCTTTCCACTCTTATCCTATTCTTCTATTTTTATGCCATCCTCCATAATATGTATGGATGTACACGTTTTCTAATTTGTCTTGATTTTTTATTTCATATTCATTTATCTCCTACTTATTCTGTCCTCTTCTATTTCCAGTCCCCACTTGTATTATATTTGGGTAGTTTTTTGTTCAGTTTCGTTTTTTAGTTTTTAGTTTCTTAGTATGTATTGTGTACATCCGGGGTCAGAAGTCACTTCCTTTTAAGCCATGCTTCGCCTACAGGGAAGTACCTAGGTTTTATTTTTATTTTTATTTTTTTTATTTTTTTATTTCTTTAAGTTCTTATGTCTCCTATCTAGCCTTCACTTTCTTTCTTTTCCTGACGAAGGCCTTGTGGCCGTAACGTAGACTACTTTCTTTGTCTTTTGTCCTCGTAAGACGAATCACCTTTTTTCGATTTTTTTTCAAACCCACCCATTGTATTATTTAAAGAAGAGTACAGAAGCGTGAAACTAATGAAGTTCGAAACTGTGAGATGCATTGGAATGTCAAATACTACATAGGAAAATCGCTAATATCTGTTCCGAATCATGAACCAAGACGAGATATGCAGTAAGCTATGAGAGGAGCAGGTTCGTTTTCATAAAAATAAACATCAGACATCTCTCATGCTGATACATCATCATCTTTTTGCTCCCTATGGAACATGGAGTCACCACTTCAGCTGGCAAAATAGACCAAAAAACGTTACGACCACCTTCAGAACACAACTGAATTGACAAACTCACTGAAGGAGAAATTCTGTGGCAGTATGGATCTAAAGATATAGAGAAGGCTTCTAGCACACATTAGTGTGTCACACATTATTAGTCGCACTAGTAAAAGCCATTCCGACCTACTAATTAACAACACGTAAACAAATGCACGAATTGTTTTGGCCGAGTACCATCTCCAACCAGTAACTGCTTACACGGTACAGTCAAATAGGTCATGTACACCATCATTGCCGGCAGATGCTGGAACTGGGTTGGCCGTGTCCTCAGAAGGGACCCTGACACCATCACCAGAACTGCTTTGCTACTGACTCCAGCAGGACGGCGAAAGAGAAGCAGACCAAAGACAACCTGGCGAGGAAAATTGGTGGCTGAGATGCAAAGCATGAACCAAAGTTGGGGCACTGCACGAAGGATGGCCACCGACCGAGAAAAATGAGGACAGTTTGTTGCTGCCCTACAAGACACCACTACGCGTGATGACCACAGACTGCTTTGTCAGTTAGGGGCTAAGGATTAAAGAAGAAGAAATGAATGCACAAAGAGAGAAACTCTCATTCAGATTTAAAAAAAAAAATTGAGAATTGAATGTCCAGCAACGTCATCGTTTCCTCTTCGCGCTAGCAGTAGAGTGGGTCTTGAAAATAACTACTCAAGATTTGAGAACTAAAATCCAGTGGATACCTTACGTGTTGAAATTATCCACTAGATACATTCCAGCTAGAAGACCTACACTGTGTTAACCACGCTCATCTGATCACTCGTAAGCTCTGGCAAAAAATGCATTTGCCGTACAGTAAACATCTTTATTGTAAAATCATCTTTCTTAAATACACCAGTTCTTTCATCATTCATTATTATGTTCCTGCTTGCTCCTCATGGAACATGGAACCACCACTGTAACTGATCCTCTTACAGGAAACCTGTATCAAGCATTCACATGAACTTGTAGTGGTGGTTTCTGTGGCAATTTATTTTACATGATTAGGTTTCCAGCCTTATGCACAATCTTATATTACTCGCCTTGTACGACATGCTTGAGTGAGTAGTGGTGCAATGTTTTCTTTGTCTCATATAGACACCCGGAAACTACACGAGGCAGTTTTGTTCTTGAGGAGTTCTTTAGCGCAATTAAAACGTTGGGGCAAAAGCCACATAAGCTCATAATGCGCAGAGAAAGGCTTTGGGAAATACGTATTCACGAGTAAGTAACCCGTCAAAATATGGATTTTTTTTTTTTTTAGTTGGTGTTTTTTTCTTCTACATGAGCAATAATGTACGAAGAAAAACATGCACGCACACACAAATGCCTTTCCTAATAGATCTTTTATTACTTCGTTGCCGAATCATCATCAACTTTGGCTATTAAATCGGCCGACACATCAATAAATATGAGGGCGAAATGGAACATATGCCCCTTTTCGAATTCTTTTCAACTCTCTTAAATTTAAAAATTGTGATCAGTGTTTACTACAGCAATGTTTCGCGTCATTGACTTCACCCAACAGAAATGGGATCCAGCGGAATCTGACTAAACAGCTGGATGATCAAGATTTTGACGACGACTTGGCTTTTCTGTATCATACCCGTAATCAGATGCAAGACAAAATGAAAATATTCGAAGAGAGGTCACAACAAGTGGGTTTGAAAATACACATGTAAAAGACACAGATAATGAGAATAAATACAAGACATGATAACAAGGTCGAACTTGAAGAAACACCACTAAAAGATGTAGAATTCCCAACTAACATAATTACCGATGTATGTTACGTCGGTCGGTCTCACTCAAAATAGTAACTCGCGCCAGAAAAAAAAGTGCGCAACGAGCGGTGTGCAAATTGCGCGGCGTGGGTGTTATATAAAACAAATACTTTGGTTTTTTTTATTTTTTTTTTTTATTCTTTCACGAAATTAGTAGCGCTTGACGAAGAAAAAGTGCGTAAAAATTGGTGTGCATGAGCTCTCACCCGATGTACAAATTATAAAACTTGAAAGTTTTTGTTAAAACCACTTATTATCAGGGAACACTCTTTGAAAACAATCCACGCACTTTCACACGAAAGGTTGTCATCAAAGAACTTTTAAATTGAATCTTAAACAACATAATTCTCGCCGTGTGTACTTTGGTCACAGCTGAGGAACGTAACCGTGTTGAAAAATTGTATTGTTTCCAATATATATGCTCTCCCGAAAAAAAGTTACAATCAACAAAGAAAAGCGTTCAAATGACGGTGCTCATGAACAGTTTGATTACACTGTACAATGGAAAGAAACCAACAAACTCTAAGCATGTACTTCTATCTGCTGATCCGGGAACGGAATCAGCACACTATAATTAAAACGTTTGACGGGTTATTGCTAGTCGTACACATAATTTGGCAGCAATATAGACAAAGTTTTGTTGCCCTAAGACGCCACTAGGCGTACTGGCCACATACTGCTTTGCCGGTTGGTGGCTAAGGATGGAAGAAGAAGAAGATAGACAAAGTTGGAGGGACAGACAATGTTATCAAAATAAGAATTAAGTAAAAAAAAAAAAGCAAGAGGATCTTTCATTGCATTGGGAAACATATGGAGATCAAGAGAAATCAAGTCCAACACGAAAATAAGAAACTTCAACTCAAATGTCAAGTCAGTCCTGTTGTATGGCTCTGAGACATGGAGAACAACAAAATCAACAACCAGAAAACTACAGACTTTCATTAATAGGTGCTTGCATAGAATAGAAGGATTGAAATGGCATGATAAAGTCACCAATGTGGAACTGATGACAAGAACTATAGAATTGAAAAAAAAAACAAACACACACACAAATAGTGATACGTATTACTGGGAGAAAGGACAAGAAAAAACCTACGTTGCGATGACAAGGCTTTCGTCAGGGACAGACAAACGAAAAACAGTAGGGAAATTAAGTAAGAATTAAGTAGAGAACATAAAACTATAAAAATAAGAGAAAACACTCCCTGATGTGTGTCACATGTTGGAAATAAAAATCATATACCTCATATACTCATGACGAGAACTGGACAAGTGCCAGTGGAACAAGAGATGAGAAGAAGACGCTGGCGATGGATAGGACACACACTGAGGAAACCTGATGATAGCATTACAAGGCAGTCCTTGTTCTGGAATCCCCAGGGTAAGCGAGGCAGAGCTAGACCAAGTAACATATGGAGAAGAGAACTAGAGACAGAGGTGAAAATGATGAAGAAAACATGGAAAGAACTTAAGCTGGTGGCACGTGACACGAGGACTTGACATGTGTTTGTTGAAGGCCTATGCTCCTTTGGGGGCTAAAGGGTTCTGGTGATAAATGATTTCTTTGGGACATTCACGTAGACAGAAACAATCCTGTAGACCAACTTGTGCCAACTAAAGCTCGCCATGCTTATAAAGCATCATTTTAAACAAGACGTTTCCAGGAAAATGAATAACAGCGAACAAGATCTCCTGACAGACAAATCTTTCAGTGATGGATGGGGGCGTGAGGCACGCAGACATATCGTCCTTTTTCTTACCTGTACAAGTGTGATAAATAAAGGTATGTTGGTTTCTTTACGTAACCTCTGTCGTTTTGGGGGAATTCTATGTGTGAGGGCGAGGGAAATATTTTTGAGCGGTTTTCACTGGGTGGTTCTGTCAAAGAGAGATGGCATGAAAAGCTGAATATTGTTAATTTGTGAATAGTGCTACAGATTGTGGGCTGAAGGAAACAAAATCTATCTATCTATCTATCTATCTATCTATCTATCTATCTATCTATCTATCTATCTATCTATCTATCTATCTATCTATCTATCTATCTATCTATCTATCTATCTATCTATCTATCTATCTATCTATCTATCTATCTATCTATCTATCTATCTATCTATCTATCTATCTATCTATCTGTCTATCTGTCTATCTGTCTGTCTGTCTGTCTGTCTGTCTGTCTGTCTGTCTGTCTGTCTGTCTGTCTGTCTGTCTGTCTGTCTGTCTATCTATCTATCTATCTATCTATCTATCTATCTATCTATCTATCTGTGATGGGGCCGTAAAGACACCCTGGAGGCCCCCCTCCCCCTTCATGTTCAAAGCATATTTATCGCCCATATATTTTCGGGCAGCCCACGTGACTGTCAGCCCACGTGACGGCGCGAGCAAGCATTGCTGGGATGTGAAAAGTCTGATGAAATAGATGATATATTAGTTTAGGCCATAATAAAGCCTAAAAATTAGTTCTGTTGTATAGTCGTGTGTTATATTTGATAGTTTTGGGCCATATCTGTGTTTTCGTGTCTAATAGAGCAATAAAGGCGAGTGTTATTTGCGTGGCGCAATTACTACGCGCCGCGCAGTAAGTTGAGTGATTAGCCTAGTGCCTATATAAAGCATGCGATGGCCAGCAGCGGCCTATTTTGCAAAAGCCGCCCAGACAAGAGAGAAACGAAGTTAGACACCAGAATCAATCTGTAGATGCCTTGAGCACGTGAGTTAATTTAGATTAGCATTAATGTTCTATAATTCTGAAATTATATTCAGCGTGAGGCTGTTTTAATGTTTAATGAAATAATTAGATTGATGTGTTTCCAGGACCTGATAATTTAGTCTTGAAATATAAAGGAGTGAAAATAATATGCGTGGATTGATTTTAATAATGCTAGCCCAAATCACAGATGTGAGAATTTAGTAGGAGAGTATTTCATACATGAAACCAGACAGAGAAGCGATTTACTACTTTAATTAAGAGAATATTAACTAGTTGGGAAGATGGCAACAGGGAGGACCACGTGTTGATGACTGTGCGTAAAAGAAGGCGCCAAGGAGTCTGCATTTAACACTCTTAGTTATCACTTAATGTTACGCAGTTTTATATCGTGTGAATTGACACGTGGGTGAAAGTAGGTTAAATGTAATTTTCCCCAGTAATAGAAGAGAGAGTTTTCATGGTAAATTTCCTTTATGTGATGACTTTATGTGACCGTAAAGTGGTATTTCAAGAAAACATACTAAGAAAGATAACTCATTAAAAATGTATCACTTATAGGCACTAAATAAAACAGAGGATAGATCGGAAAGTAACAATTTGCTAGAAAATAAATCGAAACTTAAATAGAAACAGACTATATCCATTAACTTAATTTTAAAAAAATGATAAAAGGAAAAGGGATGATGAGGAAAAATAGCGTAGATTGATTTTTGACCAATCGTGAGCTGGTAAATATGGACCACGCACGCCAAATTGAGCTGAGTTCCGGCAGAAATGCCCGTGTCAGAGTACGTGCCCAGCTTGAGAGACAAGCAGATGTGTCTAGAACGCAGTGGTTTACTGCAATCAAGATTATTCTAGTTGTGGGATTAGAAAATCTGAAGTTGATAGTGCTTTAACTTCAAAGTGTAGGCTACTTATCTGTGTTTAAATTCCGAACTGGAAGACAGTAAGTAGTTGCCATAATTACCCTATAATGTTTGACATGTCGAGACAGGATAGTTTTTGCAGATCCAAAGGAAAAATCATGGCTGTAGGTTTAACTTCAAACAAATATGCAGAGTTGCCCCGTCATGTAGAAGCACTGGCATTTTGGTAGGAAACAAAGCTATTGAATAAATGAACAAGCAGAGTGATTAACTGCAAACATGCACTTACTCGTTAAATGGTATTGAGCAGGAAAGAATTTTCCTCAATGTTGAATCTGAGTGGTTCATATGAAGTCAGAAGCCCATGTAATATTATTGAAGGCATTGTGCTTTGATGGATAAATGAGATATGCGAAGTATGAATTTTTGCTACGTCTACTTGTAAATAAGTTGTGGTCAATAAAGATTACGTTGAGACCAAAGGCCGGTCGTCTTTCAATTACTTTGCCACACACATATTTGGATGGAAGAAAGGTATGTCTGCTGGAAACTAATATTGATCAATCTACTGCTCCTTACCTAACTATCTTAGAGGATCATCCCAGAACCTGGTAAACTCCTGTAAGTCTGTAGGAGAGCAATTTCAAACTCTAGCGGACAAGCTAGTTTAGCAATCTAACACTCTCTGAATAAACAGCAACCCCCAACACCTTGCCCGGCCACATAGTACAATATATGGTGCCGTGACCAGGATTGATAAATTGGACTTATATATATATATATATATATATATATATATATATATATATATATATATATATATATATATATATATATACTTTCAAGATAATAGTCCACAGGGACTATACTGTGTTGACAGTGAAGAAAAGAAAATAATAAAGAAATAAATCTATCAGTGATTCTACATAACCAAATTCTCAATGAACAAGATCACTACGAGACGCATAACTTGTATGGATATTTGAAAAAAAAGACACTGAATAATTTTGAAAGAAAATTAGAATATTTTTAAGGTGTTAGATAGTGAATAAATACGGACAGGTCATGAGATTGTCAAGCATTGTTATTGTGTACATTATAATTGCTTATCAAAATGAATTGGTTTAAAAATGTCTTTATTTATTTCTAAAATTGTTTCCCATATATAATAATGTGTAAGCGAAAACATGATGAATCACCACGGATGAATTAACTGACTTATACAATTGGATCGTCATTGCAAGGATGATGTGGATATTTGGAATACTTTATACTGGAATATAATTGGAATGCATAATCAGTAAATAAGTTAGGCCCAAAACTATTGGAATACCAAGATTGAAAATAACATAAATCCTTTTGAACTACTCGGAGTCTTATGACATGGAGCAAATAAAAGGAACGGAGAATATATAACATTCTTTCCTCACCATGTTTAGTAGAATATTTTCAACTATATTTCTGAATGAAATGACACTGAGTTATGACAAGGACATATAATATTGCTCATATTTCCCAGTGTTGCCACTCGTCACATTTTTGGTGACGATCTTATGTAATACATTGGATAATAGAAATATTTTGTTGCTCGGTGTTGCCAGTTGGAAAATTTGGTGAAAAATGTTGTGATATGCTGGATAGTTTAAATTTTTTCGAAGTTGATGTCCATCACTAAGTTTTTATAGAAGTTGATCTCATATAGACATAAGACCCCAGTGTAGGAATGTGATTAAATTTTTCCGAAACAATTTTTGGATTTAGAAAATTTTTGGACTTTAAATTTTTCTGAAAATTTTTTAAATTAGAAAATTTTTGGGGATAAATTTCTTGGATTATTGATAGTACACAAATGCCTCTCTACGGGATACATTTGCAGAGCCCGGGGATCTATATGTGACCGTAAAGTGGTATTCCAAGAAAACATACTAAGAAAGATAACTCATTAAAAATTTATCACTTATAACTAAAACAGAGGAAAATTTGCTAGAAAATAAATTGAAACTTAAATAGAAACAGACTATATCCATTAACTTAATTTAAAAAAATGGTAAAAGGAAATGGCAAGATGATGGAAAAATAGCGTAGATTGATTTTTGACCAATCGTGAGCTGGTAAATATGGACCACGCACGCCAAATTGAGCTGAGTTCCGACAGAAATGCCCGGGTCAGAGTACGTGCCCAGCTTGAGAGACAAGCAGATGTGTCTAGAACGCAGTGGTTTACTGCTATCAAGATTATTCTAGTTGTGGAATTAGAAAATCTGAAGTTGATAGTGCTTTAACTTCAAAGTGTACGCTACTTATCTGTATTTAAATTCTGAACTGGAAGACAGTAAGTAGTTGCCATAATTACCCTATAATGTTTGACATGTCGAGACAGGATAGTTTTTGCAGATCCAAAGGAAAAATCATGGCTGTAGGTTTAACTTCAAACAAATATGCAGAGTTGCCCCGTCATGTAGAAGCACTGGCATTTTGGTAGGAAACAGAGCTATTGAATAAATGAACAAGCAGAGTGATTAACTGCAAACATGCACTTACTCGTTAAATGGTATTGAGCAGGAAAGAATTTTCCTCAATGTTGAATCTGAGTGGTTCATATGAAGTCAGAAGCCCATGTAATATTATTGAAGGCATTGTGCTTTGATGGATAAATGAGATATGCAAACTATGAATTTTTGCTACGTCTACTTGTAAATAAGTTGTGGTCAATAAAGATTACATTGAGACCAAAGACCGGTCGTCTTTCAATTACTTTGCCACACACATATTTGGATGGAAGAAAGGTATGTCTGCTGGAAACTAATATTGATCAATCTACTGCTCCTTACCTAACTATCTTAGAGCATCATACCAGAACCTGATAAACTCCTGTAAGTCTGTAGGAGAGCAATTTCAAACTCTAGCGGACGAGCTAGTTTAGCAATCTAACACTCTCTGAATAAACAGCAACCCCCAACACCTTGCCCGGCCACATTTAGTTCTAGTGTTAAGTCAAGAGTAATTTTATTTTGTTCTTTAATGTAAGAGTAATTAAGTGTATTTCACGATTATTGATTATTCTACTGTATATCTTTAGTGGGTTACTTTGAGTGAGGTGAGAATATGTATTTATAGTTCTGGAGAGCTCGAGCCACTCCTTGGTGCGTAAGGCACGTTGAGACAGGTGTTTCTCTGTTTGCTCCTTGCGGAGCATAGAAACACCAATGCGGCTGGTGTCCATTACAGAAGCCTGCATGAAGCATGTATATGCTATGGCAGTGGTGTGTCTCTGTAACAATGTATTTTATATGATGAGTTCCCAATCTCATCAGGGGTCATATACCACACGCTTGTGGCCAGGCGCACCAGTCGTCACTTACGATATTGCTCAGAGTGCAGTGACGAATATTGAGATGGATCAGTTGCGAGGTGGTGGTTTATGCCCATTAATGAGAGTATTGGTTGTACATATTGTTTAATTCTATTTTGATACATATTTTATTATTATTTAATTATGGTTATGTGTAGAATGGTTTGTGAGAGCACGTGGGCTCACTTGGAGATATATATTTCTCTTCTCCGCTCCTGAGGGAGCATGGGGCCACCAGTGTGGTTTGCCTCCGTATGGAGCATTCAGATGCTCGTGCAGTAATAGTTTCGGTAGCAATCTGTGTTACATGGGGAGATTGCCAGCCTCATGCACAACACCATACTAGTCTCATTGGACGACATGCATGAGTGTGTGTGTGTGTGTGGTAACTGAGTGTGTGCTCTTGTAGTAGTGGTTTCGGTAGCAATCTTATGTTACATGGTGAGATTGCCAGCCTCATGCACAACATCACACTAGTCTCATTGGAAGACATGTATGAGAGCGGAAGAAGGACAATTTGACAGGTGAGAGCATGGTGTTTCTGATTATTTAACTACCATGATTTTAACTAGTCGTTGCTTTGTTTGCATCTTCAGATTAGCAATCGAGCACATGCTGGGTGTTTGTTTGTTTGGTGTTTGGTTTGTTGGTTTATTTGTTTAATGTTTGCTTCAGTGTGCTCTTAGTCACTGAATGGGTTGTAAAAATAAATACAGCCCCTGCCTTAAGAATCAAGAGTTTTATTGTTGAATCGGGTTGGTTGCGAGTGTGTAAGAGAGTGATCAAATATCCCAACATCACCATCATCATCTCGCCCACCCTACCACAATTGGCGTCGTCGGCAGGATAGGCAGACAGTGACATTGAGCAAACAGCAAACGAACAAATATTGTAAACACCCAGCGGTTCGGTATTGCAGCAAGATGGCTTCGATCAATGCGCCTGTGAAGGTAGTGTATGTGAAGGGGCCAGAGTTAAGGCGATTTGATGGAAAGGCAAGTCCCACTTGGCAAGAGTTTGTGGAAGATGTAGAGGCCGCGTGGAAGGTGGCGCCCTTTTGGACAGAAGACAAGTTAGACATTATCTGGAATAACGTCACACCAATGGTCTCTAGGGAATTACGGATACGTGGCGGAGCCAAGGCCAGCCCTGAGCAGCTACTCAAGATAGTAGAAGAAGACTACAGCGAGCAACCACCAGTCAGTGATATGACCAGGAATTTCCAGGCCGTGAGTCAGGGGCCTTGGAAATATGCTGTTTTATGTGAAGGTAAAAAGCCTGATACACTGGTGCAGATAACAAGTGCAGAAGCTCACAATGAAGAGAAGGCACTCAAAGCAGAATTATCTCTCCTAAAATCCCAGCTAGCACAGCTGTCACTGGCCAGTTTGCCAGCACAAGAGGAGGTGCAGAGAAAGAGAGCACCATGCCAACCACGGAAACAGCCAACGCAAGACGAGGAGGTGTGTCCGCTGGAACCTCAACTAGACCTTCTTGTATGTGAGAGTCAGGCTGTTGTCAAGGAAAGCTGTGAGCTGACAGCACCAACAAACGCAGTTGCAGCGACAAGGCAAAAAGGGATGTGCAAGTGGTATAGTGTCCACAGAAGATGGGGTTCATCACGCCAGACGATGGAGGTATTGATGTATTCGTACATCAGACCAAGATCATCAGAAAGGGATTCCGGAGTCTGGCGAGGAATGAACGAGTAGAGTTTGACAGCAAACCATCGGCCCAGGGCATGGAAGCAGTTTATGTATGCGGCATTGGCGGTCAAGAGTGTAAAGGTAGTAGGAGGCGTCCCATGGCACAGAGAAAACCTACAAAGATAAGATGCTACAATTGTGGAGACCTTTCAAACCACATGGCAGCCAAGTTCCCTCAAGGCCCGCTTCCGAAGAGATGTTTTCAATGCAAGTCTATTAAACATTTGATATCCACCTGTCCCTCAAGGAGCTCTTTCCCGAAGCGTACTGCCACAACTAGGTTGCCTTTAGGGCGCAAGCCAAGAGATGGCCACGACAACTGTCACACTAAGGGCGCCGAGAAAATTGGCCATCGTCTAGGGCAGGAAACCCGTCCTAAGCAGATAGGAGGGAGTGCAAATCAAGGTTCAGCAGAGGAGACTCATCAAAATCAGATTGTGGGGAACGTAAGCCACCGTCCACACAAAACGAGTGTTAAGCACGTCAGGAGCGATCCCCCTACAAAGTCGACAGCTGCATGCACTGACAGGCAGATGTCACGGGCAGGAACGACGCGGCACAGGTGAGCGAGTCTTCTAGACCACAGCGACTGACAGCCCGACAACGTACAACTGGGGACATGACGACCAAGAGAGTCCCCAGCCGGGTTGTACCTAATACAGAAGCTCAGCCCAAAGCATCGCCGCTCAGAAAGAGTCATGCGCAGCACCAACGATCTGAGAGGTTGCAATTGAAGCGCCAGAGGTAGTGATGTTGTCGTGACGACAACAAAATCAGGAGGGAGATATGTGATGGGGCCGTAAAGACACCCCGGAGCCCCCACCTTTCATGTTCATGGCATATTTATCGCCCATATATTTTCGGTCAGCCCACGTGACTGTCAGCCCACGTGACGGCGCAAGCAAGCATTGCTGGGATGTGAAAAGTCTGACGAGATAGAAGATATATTAGTTTAGGCCATAATAAAGCCTAAAAATTAGTTGTGTTGTATAGTCATGTGTTATATTTGATAGTTTTGGGCCATATCTGTGTTTTCGTGCCTAATAGAGCAATAACGGCGAATGTTATTTGCGTGGCGCAATTACTACGCGCCGCGCAGTAAGTTGAGTGATTAGCCTAGTGCCTATATAAAGCATGCGATGGCCAGCAGCGGCCTATTTTGCAAAAGCCGTCCAGACGAGAGAGAAAAGAAATTAGACACCAGAGTCAATCTGTAGATGCCTTGAGCACGTGAGTTAATTTAGATTAGCATTAATGTTCTATAATTCTGAAATTATATTCAGCGTGAGGCTGTTTTAATGTTTAAGGAAATAAATAGATTGATGTGTTTCCAGGACCTGATAATTTAGTCTTGAAATATAAATGAGTGAAAATAATATGCGTGGATTGATTTTAATAATGCTAGCCCAAATCACAGATGTGAGAATTTAGTAGGAGAGTATTTCATACATGAAACCAGGCAGAGAAGCGATTTATTACTTTAATTTAGAGAATATTAACTAGTTGGGAAGATGGCAACAGGGAGGACCACGTGTTGATGACCGTGCGTAAAAGAAGGCGCCAAGGAGTCTGCATTTAACACTCTTAGTTATCACTTAATGTTACGCAGTTTTATATCGTGTGAATTGACACGTGGGTGAAAGTAGGTTAAATGTAATTTTCCCCAGTAATAGAAGAAAGAGTTTTCGTGGTAAATTTCCTTTATGTGATGACTTTAGTTCTAATGTTAAGTCAAGACTAATTTTATTTTGTTCTTTAATGTAAGAGTAATTAAGTGCATTTCACGATTATTGATTATTCTACTGTATATCTTTAGTGGGTTACTTTGAGTGCGGTGAGAATATGTATTTAGATTTCTTGAGAGCTCGAGCCACTCCTTGGTGCGTAAGGCACGTTGAAACAGGTGTTTCTCTGTTTGCTCCTTGCGGAGCATAGAAACACCAATGCGGCTGGTGTCCATTACAGAAGCCTGCATGAAGCATGTATATGCTATGGCAGTGGTGTGTTTTTGTAACAATGTATTTTATATGATGAGTTCCCAATCTCATCAGGGGTCATATACCACACGCTTGTGGCCAGGCGCACCAGTCGTCACTTACGATATTGCTCAGAGTGCAGTGACGAATATTGAGATGGATCAGTTGCGAGGTGGTGGTTTATGCCCATTAATGAGAGTATTGGTTGTACATATTGTTTAATTCTATTTTGATACATATTTTATTATTATTTAATTATGGTTATGTGTAGAATGGTTTGTGAGAGCACGCGGGCTCACTTGGAGATATATATTTCTCTTCTCCGCTCATGAGGGAGCATGGGGCCACCAGTGTGGTTTGCCTCCGTATGGAGCATTCAGATGCTCGTGCAGTAATAGTTTCGGTAGCAATCTGTGTTACATGGGGAGATTGCCAGCCTCATGCACAACACCACACTAATCTCATTGGACGACATGCTTCAGTGTGTGTGTGTGTGTGTGTGGTAGCTGAGTGTGTGCTCTTGTAGTAGTGGTTTCGGTAGCAATCTTATGTTACATGGTGAGATTGCCAGCCTCATGCACAACATCACACTAGTCTCATTGGAAGACATGTATGAGAGCGGAAGAAGGACAATTTGACAGGTGAGAGCATGGTGTTTCTGATTATTTAACTACCATGATTTTAACTAGTCGTTGCTTTATTTGCATCTTCATGCTGAGTGTTTGTTTGTTTCGTGTTTGGTTTGTTGGTTTATTTGTTTAATGTCTGCTTCAGTGTGCTCTTAGTCACTGAATGGGTTGTAAAAATAAATACAGCCCCTGCCTTAAGATTCAAGAGTTTTATTGTTGAATCGGGTCGGTTGCGAGTGTGCAAGAGAGTGATCAAATATCACAACATCATCATCATCATCTCACCCACCCTATCACATATCCATCCATCCATCTATCTATCTATCTATCTATCTATCTATCTATCTATCTATCTATCTATCTATCTATCTATCTATCTATCTATCTATCTATCTATCTATCTATCTATCTATCTATCTATCTATCTATCTATCTATCTATCTATCTATCTATCTATCTATCTATCTATCTATCTATCTATCTATCTATCTATCTATCTATCTATCTATCTATCTATCTATCTATCTATCTATCTATCTATCTATCTATCTATCTATCTATCTATTTATCTGTCTGCTTGTCTATCTATCTATCTATCTATCTATCTATCTATCTATCTATCTATCTATCTATCTATCTATCTATCTATCTATCTATCTATCTATCTATCTATCTATCTATCTATCTATCTATCTATCTATCTATCTATCTATCTATTTATCTCTCTGTCTGCCTGCCTGCCAGTCTGGCTATCTATCTATCTATCTATCTATCTATCTATCTATCTATCTATCTATCTATCTATCTATCTATCTATCTATCTATCTATCTATCTATCTATCTATCTATCTATCTATCTATCTATCTATCTATCTATCTATCTATCTATCTATCTATCTATGTCACGAAGTGGATTTAAGTTTATAGAGTTTGCCTGAATGAAATCAAGACCCTAGTATGAGAAAGTCTGAGAAGATAGAATTTAGATGAAAAAGGACATGCGTGTGGACAGATGAGACTATTGGCTCAAGGGCTAGAACCAGGATTTGACTCTCCCCTTGCCGCTTCGTTACTTCAGAAAAGCTATAGAATCACTCCCCTCTAACTACCTTTAAACACAAGAAGATAAGGTGTATAAAACGACCACAGACACCACAATACAGACAACATAGAGTAAGTATAGTAAAGTGTAGAAGCTGATCCAGTATATAGATATTTATTTACACAATCAAACATAAAATTTCATCATACATCAGTCAAATAAATAGCGTGCACTGTTGCACGGCCTGAAAACCAAAGTAACAATTAAATTGATAGACATTAGAAAAAAAACCCAATCACATTCACTCTTTCTGTCACCCTGCTGAGAAACAATAGAAATGGTTAGGGATTTAAACACTCTAATCTTGTGGGGGCTGTCAACCGTAGCCTCCACTCTCTAATACAAATAAGATTTCTACTGTTGCCGTCCTGTTGCCTCTTCCTAAAAGCACGTCTACACAGCTTCCAACTTGGTAGGCGATATGCTTCGCTAACTAACACCACTGAAAATGCTACAATAATAGACTTGGCTTACAACGATGGCTCAGTGTCTATCCATCAAATTGCTAATGAACAGACCCTACTGGTCCTGTCTATTTTTTCCCTCCTTCTCTCTCTCTCTCTCTCTCTCTCTCTCTGTCTCAGTGTCTCTCTAACACTCGACGACTGATGATGCGGCGTCTCCGTTACGCTCTTCTCTCGTTACTTTCAGGAGCCAGGTATTTTAACCCTATCACCTGCTCCTGAATTCGGTGATGATGCTGATGTTCGGGTATCAAGCATGAGGTGCTTGATTAACTGTCGAAAAAAAAACTTATCTGCTGCTGAATAGCTTCTTTACTTCCCTCTCTTAACCCGCTCCAGATTTAGAGGAAAACCACAGCCTTGATTTCTGGCTGTATGCAATTTAAACCAGTCTCGCTGAAGAGTTGAACTTCACTGAAATAGACCGTTTAGGTTATTTTCTTTTCGCTGCTGGCGATATCTCGAGTCCTCTGACCCCTGAGATATGTCCTGTTGCCGTGGGTAAGTTTGCATATGGGCAAATTTACGCTCCCCCACTGTTCGCCGGGACTCGCTGAAGTTAAAAGGAAATGCGTCTAAAGTACACCAACTCCAACACAACGCATCTCTAACACATACCGCTCAATAATCTTTACAACTCCCTCACTCAGTACTTCACTCGTTGTGTACAACAATACATAAATAATACTACCCACGTGGCACTTAAATCTCACTCCTCCTACTCCCCTTCTCTCGTTCTGAACAACGATACATAAAATAATACTATCCCACGTGTCTCTTCAATCTCACTCCTCCTCCCCCTCTTCAACTTAAATCTGCAGGTAAGTAAACACAAACTCCCGACCTGTCTGCCTCTTATCTATTTGTTACGCATAGCTAACCACGTGTCCAAACATTTCAACTAGGGAACTCCTTTGTCCGACATTCCCATTACACCTTGGGTTCCCGACTTAAGCCCCAATTTAAATTAAACCTCGTGCTATAGGAATACTTTACTCCCCTAAGCCGTATAATTCACTGGTAACATAAATCTGTACTCTCCGACTGCATTTCTCACATTTAAGGCCCAATAAGATTAACGTACACACAATGGAGTTTCCAATAAAATTACATAGGTGAATACACAGGAATAAATGTTGGTTTTACACAACATTCTACAACTTTGAGCACACGTGTATCTCATAACTTTACACGCTCCTATCTACTGCCAAAATCCTAGAACGACTTATGCACACTTTTACATTTACATCGTTCTTCAAAGATAATAATGGATGGCGCTTGACGTTTTAAAACTATAAGTTAATGTCCCCGATGAAACTTTACTTACGGGCGAATTTCTCAAAGAAACCTCTAATAAGTAAAACGATAATAAAATTACTACATACCAATTACCGCTGTTTTTCCCCGCAAATGGAGACGATAATTCGAAGTTGACCGGCAGGCAATTATTTCTTCATATAGAGACTTGCCCCCAGTTTAACAACTGAATATATACAAGAGAAAAACCCCCGCGGATTACCTCCTACGTATCTGCTAGCTATCCTCTTGGACCAATGGAAACGCTAGAAAAATAAAATAACTAGTGACCTACGTCAAATCAGATTTGAAAACAACGCGAAGACGGCGTGTTCAAAAATTTCGTCACGTTATGTGACGGCCGCGTGTTTTTCTGAAAATCTGCGTGATTCGCGAAAAAGAATCTAGAAGAAAAGAAAACTGGGGCGAGTGTGAAATAACCCTACCATCATAAAACGAACCCATTATTTTTCCTACACAAAAATACCAAACACGATATATTCAAATGAGAAGAAACATGGCAAACACATATAGTTACAAAGTGAAGAAGAAATGGTGAAAACTCAAAATAGAAGAACAGAATTAGGCCTGTTGAAAGACAGAATTACAGTGCAGCATCACAACCTACCTACCTACCTATCTATCTATCTATCTATCTATCTATCTATCTATCTATCTATCTATCTATCTATCTATCTATCTATCTATCTATCTATCTATCTATCTATCTATCTATCTATCTATCTATCTATCTATCTATCTATCTATCTATGTAATAAGGCATATCTGGAGTCATCCTTATTTGACCCCCATCTATGCACAATGCTACAGTATATGTACGTGGAAGTGAACCTATGTCTGTGAGGCTAAATACAGTACAATCCTACAGATAACCGTACTATAAAAGAATATGATTGTGATTTAACCGCAAACACACACGAGAACAACAAATAAATATTAAAATACATAAACAAACAAATAAACGAAGTAACTAGTGTGATCAGTTTTCTATCCTACACATTAACATGCAGCCAACGTACGTGAACGTCGATCTTTGTAAGCACAAGAAACATCCAAAAGAGAGAAAACGAAAGACAAAGGCATTTCCAGGAATCGAACCCTATACCCTCTCCATTACATGTTTAAAAAAAGTAACCCCATAGCAGATATTTCTGTAGTGAGTGAAGAGATTTTACCATACAAGGTCCAGCTCCGAGAGGTGTGGTGACTGATTTCTTTCCTCGCCGCCTTTGACTTCCCTAACTCAACAGCAGAGTCAGGTATCCATTTACAGCTGAGTAGACTGGAGCTTGAAGCCACCGAATTTCGAACCCGGTACCTGTGCCGTGAGAGGTCAACGCTTTAACCACTCTATCAATCGGACGTTCTCCATTACTTAGATGTATTATTTCCTGTCTTATGTAACTCGGTTTTATTCTTTTCCCCATCTCTCCATCCTTCCAAATGATATATTGGTGCACTATGCGTGCAGATAATGAGTGGCAGATGGAGAATACATAAAACGTAATGTCACATGATGTAGAGATGGGTTCACAGGACGCCAAATTGAATTGATTTTTACTTGATCCGAGTTCAAAGACTGGGAGCGCTTTTGGAGAGCTATAAAACAACACTAGGTAATCAGATCAGGAGAAATGGCCCTATCCGCTCTCTTTTCCCAGGGAAGAATTTCTGTCCAGTTAGCTTTTACATGAGTGGCGGAGTGGTTAGAGCGTGTGCTTCTCGAAATATAATTGCCAGGTTATAAACCTGGTCACACTCCACTCTACCCAGGCTGTAAATTGGTATCTGACGTGTGTTAGCGAAGGCAAAGGCAGTGAGGAAGGGAACTGGTCACACCACCTCATCAAGTTGAGACTTAAGATTGTCAAGTTTCTAACATCAAGTTGAGACTTAAGATTGTCAAGTTTCTAACATCAAGTTGAGACTTAAGATTGTCAAGTTTCTAACAGTACTTTAAAAAAAAAAAGCCGTGGCACTCTAATAGTAGAGTAGGGTAAAGTCAATACTCTTAAGCGTCCTCTTCTGTCAGAAACAACAACTACATCAACAACTACTACTATTACTTCTTCTTCTTCTTCTACTACTACTACTACTACTACTACTACTACTACTACTACTACTACTACTACTACTACTACTACTACTACTACTACTACTACTACTACTACTACTACTACTACTACTACTACTACTACTACCATTACTACTACTACTACTACTACTACTACTACTACTACTACTACTACTACTACTACTATTATTATTACATCTACTACTACTACTACTAGTACTACCACTACTAGTACTATTACCACTACTACTACCACTACTACTACTACTACTACTACTACTACTACTACTACAACTACCACTACTACTACTACTACCACTACTACTACTATTATTATAACTACTACTACCAATACTACTATTATTACTACTACTACCACTACTACTACTACTATTATTACTACCACTACTACTATTATTACTACTACTGCTACCACTACTACTACTACTATTAATACTATTACTACTACTACTACTACCATCATTACTACTACTACAACTACATTAACTTCTTATACTGCCACTTATACTACTACTACTACTACAACAACAACTACTACTACTACTACTACTACTACTACTACTACTACTACTACTACTACTACTACTACTACTACTACTACTACTACTACTACTACTACTACTACTATTACTACTTCTACTACTACTACTACTACTACTACTAGTACTACCACTACTAGTACTATTACCACTACTACTACCACTACTACAACTACCACTACTACTACCACTACTACTACTACTATTATTACTACTACTACCATTAATACTACTACTAGTACTACTACTACTACTACTACTACTACTACTACTACTACTACTACTACTACTACTACTACTACTACTACTACTACTACTACTACCATCATTTCTACTACTACAACTACTTTAACTTCTTATACTGTCACTTATACTACTACTACTACTACTACTACTACTACTACTACTACTACTACTACTACTACTACTACTACTACTACTACTACTACTACTACTACTACTACTACTATTACTATTACTACTACTACTAGTACTACCACTACTAGTACTATTATTATTACTACTACTACCACTACTACTATTATTACTACTACTACCACTACTACTACTACTATTATTACTACTACTACTACTACCATCATTACTACTTCTACGACTACTTTAACTTCTTATACTGCCACTTATACTACTACTACTACTACTACTACTACTACTACTACTACTACTACTACTACTACTACTACTACTACTACTACTACTATTACTATTACTACTTCTACTACTACTACTAGTACTACCACTACTAGTACTATTACCACTACTACTACTACTACAACTACCACTACTACTACTACCACTACTACTACTACTATTATTACTACTACTACCACTACTACTATTATTACTACTACTACCACAACTACTACTACTATTATTACTACTACTACTACTACTACCATCATTACTACTACTACAACTACTTTAACTTCTTATACTGCCACTTATACTACTACTACAACTACTTTAACTTCTTCTACTGCCACTTCTACAACAACTACTACGACTACTACTACTCTCTCTCTGTCATGTGTGCGTGTGCGCGCGCGCGCGTGTGTGTGTGTGTATGTATGTGCACTGGGATCTCTGTATCCCATTGCTTCTGATAAAACTCTGGACGTCTTCTGAGATCTTGAAGTGAAATTTTGAGAGTCAAGGATTGAGTCTAAGCGGGCTTATATACACTTTCCCAGTCCGTATGAATTTGATAGAGCCATTGCATTGTCCTCAGAAGGGACCCTGATACCATCACAAAAACAGATATGCTATGGACCCCCGAGGGAAAGCGAAAAAGAGGCCGACCACAAACAACTTTGCGGAGAACTGTGGAAGCTGAGATGCAAAGAATGAACCAGAGTTGGGGCACTGTACGAAAGGTGGCCGCCGACCGAGCAAAGTGGAATCAATTTGTTGCTGTCCTACAAGACGCCACCAGGCGTAATGGCCACTGACTGCTTTGACGGTTGGCGGTTATGGATCAAAGAAGAAGAAGATTGCTTGATTGAATCTCCCTCGCATCAATTTAATTGGTTTAATGTGTCTCTAGTTGAGTCTCCTTTTTTCATTTCGAAGAGTTCTCTCTTTCGTTCCTCTGCGTTTGATTGGCGGTTTTTTTCGCACTTCTGATTAGTTGCTTTATTTTTCGTCTCAGAATGGTTAGGTGATTACCCCGTTGTGAATCTCAGATAAATAATTATCATATATATAAAATCCCAGCTTTTTCTGTCAGTGCGTTGTCACAGAACGACTGAACATGCTCTTTTGTGTGATCTCTCACACCTTCAGCTCTACGGCAGTATCATTTCTTTTTCTTCCTTGTTCTCACCAATCGCTTTTATTTGGCATAACTCATGCCTTTTCATTATTTTGCTCTATGCTGGATCTAGTAGGGTGAAGTCTCTAACACTCTACTCCCCTACGGACGTATCTCTTTAGACACACAATTGTTTACGTTCTGCAAGGCAAATGCGATAATACCAGGTAATTATACCGGTCATACGCTTATCTTTTCTCTCAGTCTGACCATCTTTTGAAACGCGTCGGTCCAACATTTGACCCCAGGTGACAAGCTGGTGACAACACGGTCCCGCCGATCGACATGAAAAGAACCCAAAATTGTCTGTCTGGGTTGCCGACGTCGGTGTCTGTTTGTGTGGCAGATTACACAGAGGGTAGATGCGTTTATCGCTTTTTGTGGGATAATCCCTTGGGATTGTTAGAAATAATCTGTCTGGATAGACATCTTGGCGAAGGCATTAGCCAGGATAGTTCACACATTTGGTTGTGAGAGGGCACAAGATGCCGGCGGAAATATTACCGCATGATTGAAAGAGGTCACGCGTTGGAATATTAAATTAAATATTTTAAAACACGTGGGGGATTTTTTGAAATTAGACACCCAAACCCAGTGCTAAAGAGCTTACGATTGGATTAAAGTAAGAAGCCGGAATAAACTATGGATCCTATTGGAACCTCCGACGGAAGCACCATCTATGATGTGAACTTAGAATTGGGGAATATAATCTAGCGAAATCAGAGACACAGAACAGAGAGACTGCAGCGCACGTCATATGAGCGACTCCCAGAAGCCAGAGAGACATCGGACTTAGAATTCCTATATTATAAGTGACAGATCAAAGTATTTAGGAAACTTAAAACCTTAAAAAGTAAGCCTGCCTTTATAAATACAGAGACTAAAAAACTTAAGGGACCAGGACTTAAAATACGAAGACTGGAAGCATAGAAATTGGATCACCCGTCATAAGAGAAATTATCCCAGACCAAGTGTTTCACAGATTCACCCGTCATAAAAGGGATTCAAAATTTCCAGACCAAGTGGTTCGTGAGCATATAACCTAAATTGCTTGTGTCCATTCTATCCTGCGCGAGAAGATTGTGTATTCCCAAAACTTTTGGGTAAGTGTAACAATCATTTTACAAATGTAAATTTGACATGTTTTCTTGCTAAGTGGTTATATATGAGGCTGGCAACCTCAGCATATGAAACTAGTATATTCATAAACCACTACTGCAAGCGCTGGTGATTTTTTCTAGCTAGTCGTGCAGAAAACCGACAGCAGAGGTGACCCCAGACTCCGAATGGAGCAGTGATAACTGATGATTACATCACATATGCCTAAAGTGTACAATACCTTGTGAGATATATGTACTTTGTTAATTGTAAATCAGGCAACTCATTATTCGCGCTGTCCAGACACATTTTTCCATTTCATACACAGAGGAATATGGTGAATTTTATTCATCTTCCGCTGAGGAACACTGTATACTCGGGAATTTAATTCTTCTGAGAGATTAACATTGGTGGGTGGACAGCGAGAATGCGCCTGTTAATTGCAGTCCACAAATGTACTTAGCAGAGGCATTTGTTTTCCTCTTTTTCCAAAAGTTCGTGGTTACAAGCTATCAGACGGTTCGAAGTACTGAAGTTACTAAGCCACGCGTGTGAGAGAAGTACACTCATCATCAAGAAGTGACGAAACCCACAGCTGCAAGACTCCCTTATATCAGTTAAGTGCTTATAAAAAGGCACCAGCAAAAAGGGACATAACTTTCTGACTATATCCTCACCTTAAATCTCCGTGAAGAGAAAATTTGATTTCAGTATAAAAGTCACCAGCATTTTATTTATTTTAAACTGTTAATACTAATTGATTATTAAATTTGTTACAAGATATTTTAAAAGTAAACAAAGATAATTGATGCAGTTATTACATGTATGAAAGCAAACGTATGAGCCAGAATATTTAATACATATATATATATATATATATATATATATATATATATATATATATATATATATATATATATATATATATATATATATATATATATATAGATAGATATGTATTAACCTCTAAACAGAGCTATACCATTATAAGGGGAAATTCACTGAATTAACACGGCAGGGGCTTAAACGGGCTAAAAATCTTTGCTTAAATCTTTTACAAAAGGCGACTTACAGATATAAGTTAACAAATGTTCAGCGCTAAGCAGCATCGTTCTTGACTTCTGAATTATCTTGTGAATTCCTCCCGTAAAGTAGAAGCGTCATTAACCTTCTATCTACAACTCTGCCAAGAGTAATCTTGTGCGAAGATAAACACCTTTGACGACCCAGTTAGATACTTTTGAGTTTTGGCCACCTTTGGACCACTACTGCATAGCAGGGGAGGCAATTCGTGACATGCGTAACGCTAAGGGATGCAACTTTGGTTGAAAGTTAGACATTAATTGTATTCTTTCCCTTGTATGTAATAGTAACACTTACCAAAATAACACATGAGGAAGGGAAACCCGAGGCCTGTAAACAGTAAATTAATATTAGACAAACATAAAGGTATGTTTTCAGGCACTCGTAAGAAATAAAGAAGTAGAACACTTGGACAACAGAAAAACAACAGACGTGAGTGGCTTACCCAGGGTTTGAACCCCATACCTTCCGTACGACAACTCCGCCTAGCTATCAAGCGAATCACACTGACCCCACGGCCAGCTAGGCATCCCCAAAAAAGGATGCTTTGCTGACTATATATCAGTACGAAACACACAAGATAACACCGGAAGTATACAGTGGGCAACTCAGCCCTTAAATGACGCAATCACTTCTGTTGTTCCTCTATTAACAGTATGTGTCAGTCCAAACAAGACAAGGACCTTCATACTGGGTCCAGTAAATAGTAGAAGACTTAAGGACATTAGTATAGAACAGAGGGTAGGTTTCTGGTATTGTATAAACATAAATAACACATAAGGAAGGGAAACCCGAGGCCTGTAAACAGTAAATTAATATTAGACAAACATAAAGGTATGTTTTCAGGCACTCGTAAGAAATAAAGTTACCTTTGTTATTGTTTACATTATCTTGTTATTGTTTGCATAGTTCTTGCATAGTTAGCTTTCACTATTGTTACATATATGCTCATGCACTATTGATCTATAGTGCACTTATCATAACTAACTGGTGGTTTGTTGCTTATGCACTATTGTAGTGCAGTTATGATAAATAACTGATGGTTATGCACTGATTTGGGTAGTGCACTGATAATTAAGAGGTGACTTGTGATATTATTGTACAACTGATAATACAAATTGGTGTCAAGTCTTGTTTCCCACAGAGATTGGAGTATCTCAACTGCTGATATTGCAGACGCTCTTTGGCTGATATTTTCTCGCTTGGGTTTTCCCGGAGAAATATTGTCAGACCATGGCACTCAACTGATATCAGACACTATGTCACAGGTAATGTCTATGCTACATATAAAAAGGTCTCTCAGCAGTATCTATCACCCAATGTCTAATGGGTTGGTCGAACGTTTAAATAGGACTCTAAAAACTTTACTGGGTAAAATAACTGAGGATCATCCTCAGGATTGGGACAGGGTCTTACCCGCGGCTCTCTTTGCGTATAGAGAGGTCCCCAATGAACATACGGGGTTTTCCCCTTTTGAACTTGTCTTTGGCGCGCAACCGCGCGGCCCTATGTCTTTACTTCACGATCTAATCACTGCCGATAATATTAGCGATGAGACTCAGTCTTCTTATGAGTACGTCATTGCTCTTAGGAAAAAAATCATTGAGGCATGCAGACTAGCAACTTCGTCTTCCGAATTTGCTAAAGAAAAGGCAAGGCAGTTTGCGAATAAGAATAGATGTCTACGACAACTTTGTCCAGGTGACAAAGCTCTCGTTCTACTTCCTTCAAGGGAGAACAGACTTCTAATTGCATGGAAAGGTCCATATGCAATAGTCTCCAAAATTTCTGATGTCGACTATGTTGTCGATATTGATGGAAAGCATAAAACTTTCCACATAAATATGCTCACGGAATTTCATGAAAGACCAGACTATTTGCAGCCTATTTTCCAGGCAACGGACAATTCTCAAGTACCTCATGGTCAATACTCATCGCTGTCAGTTATACAGGATGAGGAAACTACTTTTTCTGATGTCAATCTTCCTCTTTCTATGGTCCCACTTTATTCTACGGAATCTTGGAAAAAAGTGACCGTTTCTCCAAATCTTTCCGCTGAGGAACATCGACAAGTTTCTTCGATGTTGCAAACATTTCAGGATGTTCTTACAGACATCCCGGGACACACACATGTCATTGAACATGACATTGTGCTAACTGATCATAATCCTATCAGAGTCAGACCCTATCCAATACCTATCCATTTCCAGTCTCAAGTCGAGAAAGAATTGGATGAAATGATACGTTTGGAAATCATTGAACCATCCACTTCAGCATACTCTTCGTCTATGGTTATTGTTCGAAAGAAGGATAATAACATTCGCATTTGCGTAGATTATCGCAAATTGAACCAAGTTACGAAGTTCGACGCTGAACCTATGCCTTCATTAGAAGAGCTACTCAATAAACTTTCTAATTCTAGATTCTTTACCAAACTAGATTTGTCTAAAGGTTATTGGCAAGTCCCGCTAACTGAACGTGCCAAACCTTTTACAGCTTTTTCTACACCTAGGGGTTTATTCCAATGGAATTTCATGCCTTTTGGTCTTATGAACGCCCCTGCTACATTCGTACGCATGATGCGGCGAATTCTCGCATATCGTACAGATGTCATAGCATATCTAGATGATATCTGTCTATTCAGTGATTCCTGGGAAGATCACTATTTGGGTTTATACGAATTACTGTCTACTCTTCGCGAGTATAACTTGACTGCAAAACCCTCTAAAGCCTTTATAGGATTTAGTGAGATTTCTTTCCTAGGTCATCGTGTTGGTCATGGTCTTTTAAAGACAGAAGACCACAATGTTTCAAAAATACTTAACATTTCGGTCCCTAAGACAAAGAAACAAGTAAGGAGTCTATTAGGTTTGATCCAATTCTACGGACGATTCATTCCGAATCTGTCCTCCATTATGGCACCGCTTTCTACTTTATTGAAGAAAGGGTCGCCTAATTTGATCCGCTGGTCAAAAGAATGTCAATCCTCATTGGACCAGGTTAAAGACCTATTTTCATCTCCACCTATTCTTAGGTTACCTACTATTGAGAAGACTTTTGTTCTTCGAAGTGACGCCTCGTCAACTGGGATTGGGGCAGCACTAATGCAGGAGTATTCTGATACTCTGCATCCGGTGATGTATATCTCTAGGAAATTAAATGCTGCAGAAAAGAATTACTCGGTTTTAGACCGTGAGTTATTGGCTATGGTATGGTCTATTCTGAAGTTACAAAGATTTCTTCTAGGCGCACATTTCATTGTGGAAACCGACCAGAAAGCGCTTACTGCTATTCAGAGTAAAAACTTGAAGAGCTCGAGGTCCACTCGTTATGCCATAGCTCTTCAACCATTTCATTTCTCGGTTCGAGCTATCCGTGGTTCGGATAATGTAATGGCGGACATTCTGTCCAGATGCCCACACGATTCCACATGATTCTTCTGTCATATATATATATATATTTCCTGATATACAGTCCAATGTTATAATGACATGTTAGTAGATATTTTTTTTCTCACTTTTTTGAGGGGGAAATTTATAACATTGTACCATGTAATTATCTAAGAAGGCTTAGTTAGTGATATACGGGCCAAAAGATCACTCGGCCACATTTAAATAAATTATTTTCAGGATTGTATTGAGAGATTTACCAGTTGTCTTTAAGATTTGTGTTATTGATATTTTCGCAGCACATCATTGAAGATGCGAGATTGTGTCCATTGTGGAACTTTGAGTATATCAAGTCCTGTCCTAGATTGGGAGCGGATGATGTCCACATCTTCTTCTATTGAATGTTTTATGTCAACGAAGATCAACACATGTATTACTTATTAGTTACTGATGCATTACATAATGTAATAAAATAGTGCGGTATATTAATATATTACACAGCTATTTGCAACACATTGTATGATATCATAATAATATATTTGATTTCATATATTGGTATGAGAATAATTTGACTTTTATTATGATGTTGCCAGCATTGTGGTTTGTGTTGGTGGCACCTTCCTGGGATATATACGCGTATACTTAGATAAATTTTTCTCTAAGGACCTGGGATATGATCTCAGTTTTGCTCCAAGTGTTGAGCTATTTTGTTAGGTATATCCGCGCATCATACGTGCGTTAGGAGCCTAGATTTTTCCGGCTCCAGGATTTAAAAAAAAATGTTTCATTTTTTTTCCCGGGAGGGTGCGGTAATGTTACGCACAAATAATTACTTTTTTCCAAAGTCTTTGTATGTTCGTTTTTCGTATGTATGATCATTATTTGACTGAAATGCATGTTATATATATTTTATGGTCAAAGGGACAGAACCCGAAATATCGATACTACTATTTTTTATGGGTTTACCTCATCTTGTATAGAGACACGTTCGGTCTATAATGTCTTGAACGAAGCGTGACCATATCTCCTTATTTGGTAGTATCAGTCAACTGTTGTAGATGTTTGAAACCTTTCTTAACGCTTCTGTTCATGTCCATAAAAGGCGCGACTGTGTAAGACTTTTATCTCGAATGTTCTTAGAATCGTCTTATTGTGAACAGCGACTCAGAGATTGTCGCTCTGCGCATGTCTCGACTGGGTTGTGGTTTTGTTGTTCCGCCCAGGTCGGGGAGTTGAGAAATGGACTGATTGCGAGCGGACGCGCCTTGCGTCTTGTGATTCTCTGAGGGAAATACATTGTCTTTGTGAGTTAGTTAGCTAACTAGACTATTTCCGGTATTAGTCAAGCCTGCCTGGAGGCATATGTTCATGGTTGATTTTCCGAAATAAGGTAATTCCTCTTGTATCGAACTTTATGCTATCATCTAGAGGTTCGTCATTTTGTCGCCTTTTTGCTCGCCTGTGTGATTCAAAATGGAGAGGTACTTTGACTAGGATTAAGTCACCGGTATCTTTATACCTGAACTAATTATATATATGGGTCGCTCTAGACCAACAAGACTATTGTCTGTGTTCCAGGATTCGTTATATCAGAGATCACGTCCAAGTCAGATGGTTAGACTTAGGAAGGTTATAAAGGTCGAGCTGACCTGTAATCCATGTATGCTACTCACGTGCAGACAGTAAACGGACGTATTGTATACATCTGATCTGCTAGCATCAGGAAGGAATAATTATTATTGTCTATGAACATTAAGGATCTGCAGCTGACCACGGTTGCAGAAGTTATATGCATTATTTATCAAGCTTCGCTATGATATTTGTTTTCCATACAACTATTGAGTATTGACTTCTACATGACTGTCAGTTAACATAAGTTTGAATGCTGCATTCGTTGTACCTATGCTGACAATAACATAAGTATCATGACTGTTTTGTGGCGTGCAATAAATGGTATAAACCTAAAGCGAAGTTACCATTTTTATGACTCTACACGTCATGTTGCCTGTGGTGTACCCTGAACTGTCCTACTGCAACACACACACAGCAACAATCTAAACCAGATAAGACACCCACATCTTACATTGTAATACCTGGTGTCGATAGAGGTGGTAATTTGACGGCATCCTAATTCCACCCTTATCAGTTACGTTTCCAAAATTATGTTTCACAATATAATGGTTACTACATAGTGTCTTAGAATGTGCTAATACATAAACTAAACATGACATCAAAACACAAGAAAGAGTTTTAAATTTAGTGTGTACATAGACTCTCTGAAGACGACTACTGCACCATGTCTAGCTAATGATGTTGTGCATAGGGCTGGCAATCTCATCACGCATATAAAACAATCTTAGCAATTGTAGCTGCAAAATCACATCAATGTTTGATGTACCAGCTATCGTAGTTCAAAGCTCACAACGGAGCATAAAGGTCAACCATGAATGGACTAAATGGGCATAGTCTTCTGACTAGCGTGCGTAAATACCATAGTCCACTGCTTCCATCAAAAAGTTACATAGACAAGTCACTAGCAACTGATATATTACACCTCATTGCAATCATAATACATACAATTTTCGTCATAACACAATAGTGTAAGAATAGTATGAAAATAAATTGGTGCATTATCAAAACATCGTCATACCCAAAAAAAAAAAATAATAAATAAATATGAGCATAAAATAGTGCATAAAAAATGAGCTTACACACTATCTAATAGAAGTTATATGGTATCTTAATACAATTCTATATAATATCCTATACTTATTCGATACAATAATATCTATATCTTAAACAAGTTGACCAGGCAACAATTCCAGTTGTGTTGAACCGTATCATAAACTTGGAAAGATAACAGCATACAATTCAGAGTAATCATGCTTTTCGGCTTCACTTGATCAATCACCTGGGTGTAGGGTGGCATACATTACTCTCACAGTTAATGTATCACATGAGCACTGACTTTTATTGCTAAGCCGTCGCTGTGAAAATATACAAATGAAAAATTCTATTTTAATTCACCGTAAGATTTAACGAGGCAAAACGGAAATTAGCGTTACATTTACCTAAAACTGTGGCTTGTGTAACCTTCTGGCCCTTTATAATGATCAACAAGCCTTCCCTTGACACGTGTAAACACCACAGAAGGCTAATGGGGAAGAAAATGACCGCAGCTCAAGGTCGTCGCCACTGGATGCTGAAAAAAATTTCTACAGTCAAGAAAACGAGATACTCTCTCAAAATTACAAGTAGAACAAGCAGTAGTATTTGAGACAATATTTTTATTATTACCTTGTTTATTAATAACTTTAGGCCTTTGTTGAGAAAAGTTAACATCGTTGCCATTATTATTTACCTTTTGATCAGAATATCTATTACTATTTCTCTTTTGATAAAAATATCTGCCAGATTGGTTTTGTTGTCTTCTAGAAAAACTATTATCGTAAGATTGGTAATCTTTAATGTAATCATTTCTACTATGATTTTCAAAATCTTCAGAACCAAAATATTGATATCTGTTAAACTGTCTCTGGTTTCTTGGAGAAGAAAAATTATAATTTGATGAGCTCCCTTGGTAATGCTTATAATCTGGAATATCTCTCATGTCAAAATTGCTGTTCTTCTTTTCTGTGGCAATATGCTTAACACCTGAATCAGTAATGGGAATAATAAAATCCTTATGGCCACCAACATACTGAGTATTACTTTGGGCACAAGTACTAGTAGTCTTGTCCCTTATTATGTTTTTAATGAGGCTTTCCAACTTTAGATACAAGGTTGGTTTTTTGAACTTTGACTTGAAATTTTTCCTTGTCTTTACCGTGATGTAGAGAACTGACTGTCACAGAAGAATTAACTCTGTTGGTCTGCAGCTAAGAATCATTAATATTACCAGCATAGTCACTAATACGTGGAAAATTATATTTGCCACGCAAGGATTTTCGTTCACCATGTTTGACGTTAGTGTTGGCATCGAGTGTCTGTTGCTGACTTGCTGCCCTTATGACGTGTTGATAATCAACTTTATTTTTAACATTGTCAGCATTGACCGTAGACAACACCTTATTGCCTAAAACAATATCTACTAAACCATCCACTCTTTTTCTTAACTCAGCAATTTCAACATTTTTAAGTGAAATCTCTTCACTTTGTTTCTTAATTACGTCATCAAATGTCAAAACTCTACATCTCTATTCCGTCAGTGATTTCTCAATTTTAGTTACTTTCCTTTTCTCCATTATTAAATCTTCTAATCTCACCTTCTCATCCTTTTCTTTGCTTGCTCTCCTCTGTTGTGCCAATTTCCTTAATCTCTTTCTTTGCACCTCTTCTATCTGTGGCTGAAGTCGGGCCACCTGAGACTGAAGTCCCTGGATTTGAGCAGCTTGTTCCTTTAACTCATTAATATTTTCCTGGGATACAGTATTCATCTTCTTAAGTTGGCGATTGAGAATATCGTTATCATACAACACATTATGAAGCATCTATATAATTCTTCTCACGTACTTTGGTCTCAATCTTCAATTTCTCATACATATTCTCTCTTTTCCTGAACTTCTCGAGTGAGATTACCAATTTCGCCGTGATTATTTGCAATCTGAGTTTCTAACTCTTTGATTTTTCTTAATGCAGAATTTAATGCATCTTGTGCAATAGAAAGTTCCGAGTTTGATTCATGTATCTCACTTTTAAGCCTGTATACAGTTGCCTGTAGTTCGCTCTCTTTAGCAACACCTAGGAAATTCTTTCATTGCTGTAGAGCACTTTATTTGATGACTTCTATCTGCTCTTCATCTTCTACTCCTCTTTCTGGTGATCACGAATGTCCTTGAAAATTATCTCCTTTAAATTTCTCACTATGTGATCGTGTTTAATATCAATATGCTGATTCAAAAACACACGAAGATAATTCAATAAATCAGCTAAATCCTCAGACATTACTAAATGATGAACGGACTGAAAATTATTTTGAGCAAAACCTCTTAGAAAAAATGACGCTTTAGCCAAAAATCGATCCATTACATGTTGTTAGAGTTCTGGGCCTTGCAAACTCTCATTATTCTTCCCATCCTGAAATAAATATACTAACATAGGCCCCATATTATCCGGATCCATATCAGAATCCATATCAGGATCCATAGTGGTCCAAACACTAAGTCCACTATATATATATATTCACCACTTATAATTATCATAAGTTTATGTCCCTAGAAATTCGGACAATTACCTTTTCAGCTCACAAAGCTAAATATATTTTCAAGCAATTGCAAATATCAGTTAATCACTGTATACCATAGTAGCATAAGTTCCTGTGCATAGAACCTCTGTAACATATACATCAATATGAGGGATAAATTTACATCAATATGAGGGATAAATTTATATCAATATGAGTGATGTCAATATTATGTCACATAGCCATTAAACACTTATGCACTAAAGTCCTACAATAAGTCACAAACAACTAACATATGATATGGACAATAGAAATAACGGTTACAAAGACAAGGTACTAGAGAACAAATGATAACGTTCGCAGAAGTCAACTGAACAATAAAGCCGAACTAAAGCAAAAAAATTTACAAAGCATGTAATGATAACTGCGAATAATGACAAGACAATAAACAGCACCGTGTATAAACGAAAATGTGTTTAAAAAATGAAAGATAGGAAAGAGAGAAAGACACTCACGAACAAATAAATCAATAAACTAAGGAACCAAGAAAAAATATTACGATAACGACAATGAAACGTTAAGTTAAACCTACACAGTTACTTGTCCCAAGAGACAACTAGCGACCTAGACTTCGGTAAGGTTTGTAGCCTTAAACCGGAATTGTCACAGAATTGACACTTACAAACGAAATCCTAAAGAACACTTATGAAGCCCTGGGTAAACTGGGATGTTACCTTCATAAGTCGACATGAAACATAAAATATTCAACATAAAACACTGAATAGAACAAATAATGCATAATACAGGAAGGCTTGCTGACAACCATAAACTGGCACAGTTTCCACAACAAAAACCACTTATCTGTAAATAATCCCGTCCTTTATGCCAAACAATGGGTATCTCAAAGTCTGCTGAGGAAAACAGTCCACCGCATAAGGTCACTGGAACTTGACACCTCTCACTTCAGGTCCTTTGTCTTTGACACAGTATGATGTGTGCTCGTACACCGCACAGGTAAACAGGAACTGTATTACTGCAAATCATCTACTTGAGGCACACGTGTAGAATGACTGCAAATCAACTTGAACTCTCTCTGTAGTTGTAGGGGTACACAGTCTATCAATCTCGTTGATAATCCACATGAAAGGAGGTACGTGACATCTGTTGTATACTATGATGGTAAACTTCTGTAATCGCGCCACCAAAATACTGGCACAGTTTACTTGAAAACTTCAATTCAAAAAGCAGAAACTCTCTATCTTAGATTGTAGGGGTACACAGTTCTATCTGTTTTGGGGTAATCTCGTTGATCACATTGAGGTGAAAACCACCTCTATTGACCCTAGTTGAGATGTTATCAGTGTAAAGTTTGATAATGATGATGGATTCTTAAATGCGCCACACAGCGTAGAAGAGAGTCATATAACGCGGATGTCGTGTGCATCACGCCCGAAAGTTTGGTCCACCACTGTTGCAATCGAAAACCACTGTTGCAAACGACGAGTATTGATTGCTATATATTAAATAAATAACGCCACACAGGCCAATTATCAAAATTTGTACTGCTGTACTGTTACCGTGTCTGGAATGTTTGAAGGGTGCGTGGAAACAGTCACTCATACCACGATAGCTCACGTACGAGTCATGGAGTGTTGAACGACTAGTGACAGTTAATGAACAGTTTATTTACACCACAACACGGTCACGATGACATAAACGAAATACAGCATAATACACAGCTTATAATAGCACACCAAAAGGATCCACATCGTAGTACTAGCGTATAATAATAATCCATCAAGAAGACTGCTGGAAATCGCAGAACTGATAATTATTCGGCCTCAAAATACATTACATCTCAGCGCTATTTAATCCATCAAGAAGACTGCTGGCAATCGCAATACTGATAGTTATATGGCCTCCAAATACATTACATCTCAGCGCTATTTAATCCATTAAGAAGACTGCTGGCAATCGCAGTACTAATAGTTATAGGGCCTCCAAATACATCAATAATATCACTCAAAACACTGGCCTGTACACTCCAAGGCCTTAGGAACATCTCCTTAAATAAAGTACATCTTATCTGCAGATAATCACACATAAATCCATAAGCAATAATGCCTGTACCAAAATACCCACTGGTACACATCGAAAAACACTAAACATCTTCCCAGTACACTCGCTCGGGAACACACTATCCACAAATGATCCTTTCCCAGAACACCCCAGCCAATCACACATGCCCGGGGGTAACTCCCCGAGAACTATCGCTCACAGCTCAAAAATAGCTTCGAAAATTCATCTCACGCGGTAACTCAGCCGCAGTGAGAAGCGTTCTGAATCTCGAAGATTCGAATATAATTCGTTCATATATTTATTAAATAAATTAACAGCTAGACAAACGCTGTTCAAGTGGGATAACCACTAAAATCTCTTGTGCATCTCAGACTTATAACGATTAATGCCCTTGCTTAGAATTTCACTTAACACAGAGCTTTACCTTAATAATAAGAATTCCACTGAGTAAATCAGAGTGAGGGCTTGACGAGCTAACATTAATAATTGCTTAATTCTTCACAAAAAGCGGCGGACAGATATAAAGTTAACGATTGCCCTGTCAATGCGAAAGTGTTCTTGACTTCGGACATATCTTATGAAAACTCCCTTGAGATAGACGCGTCATTACCCTTCTATCTACAACTCTGCCAAGAGTAATCTTGTGCGAAGGTAGACACATTTGACGACCCATATTAGATACTCTTGAGTTTTATCCACTGTTGGACCACTACTGCAAAGCAGGGGAGACAATCCGTGACAACATCTAAGACTTTTTATTACTTTCTCATAAATGTGTGGTCTAAACATCTAAGACTTTCTATTACTTTTTCATAAATGTGTAGTCTAAACATCTGAGACTTTCCAGTACTTACTTATAAATGTGTGGTCTAAACATCTGAGACTTTCTAGTACTTACTTATAAATGTGTGGTCTTAGCACTTAAGACTTTGTACAGATCTCCATCATTTCCTTTTTTTCGCTCTATATTGAGCGTTTGTTTTCAAACATGTGTTAGCATAAAAACCTACTAACTATTCTGTATTTATTCTTCTATGATTTACTAGACACAGTATTACAGTCTTTGGCTTGTGTTATGTTACCTATACTGGTGAGTTGGAAAGTTATAGGAGTGTTTGTGTCTATAATTAGTCTGGGTCGTTTCCCTGGTCCAACTGAAGCGTGATCTGCTCGTGACAGCGACCGCTGTCTACGAAGCACTATTTTAGTGGTGCGTAGGTGGCTTTGAGGTTAGTCGTGCTTAAATCACGCAGCGAGGTGATGAGGCCGATCAGATAGTCCTGGCTTCGATTTCCGGTAAGCCTATTGTCGCGTTTTTTGTCTCCCCTGCTCTGCAGTGGTGGTGAAACAATGGCCAAACTGGTATAATGATGAGGGTGTTCAAAGGTGTCAACATTCACTCAAGATTACTCTTGGCAGAGATATAAATAGAAGAATGATGATTCTACTTCAGGGAGCCTCACAGGAATTTTAAGAAATCAAGCATAACAACACAGATCATCTAAACTTTCATGAACTTTTTATCTTCCCGCCCCCTCTGTGAAGAAAAAGAAATTAGCTCGTATTTTATTTTAGCCCGCAACTGAAATGATTCCGTAAAATATTACTTTAATAGCTCTGGATGGTTATGTATTTAAATTAACTGAGTCATGAGGGTGCAATCCACTCAATAAGGATGAAATGAACTATACTGCTCAAAGAAAGTTAAAGGCCACTTTCAATTTTTAGGTCATTTCAATAAGCTGTTTTTTTTTTCAAACCTGAACACTCAGTCAAAAAAGTTTTGCTGCATTTTGTTGCATGCTTAAACAATGTTTGTTAATCTGACAATAAATCAAATCTGTGTTACGTGTGTGTACCTCCAAGGCCAATCAAATGTACGTGGTGGAAAGGGAAATAATGCATGTTTGAAAATGCTTCCTATGGCAAAGCCTGTTGATAACATTCTGAAATTTGCTTTTCACATGCAAGTCATGACTATAGTGAACACATGTCACCCACTTTTCGGAAGGAATGGGCAATGGGTATGTTTGTAACATTTGCCATTTTCGCCATGGCTCAGCGAAGACGCTTGACCAATGTTGACAGATGGAGAGCGATGACATGGCTACAGGATGATGTAGGGCTGCGAGAAGTTGCTAGGAGATTAGGAGTTGCCGACTCTGTTATACAAACTCTGCGTGATCGTTATAATGCAACCGGCAGTGTCGCAGAACGCAGGTCAGGACGTCCAAGGTCTACCACAAGACGGCAAGACACGCTGAGCCATGGCTAAAATGGTAAATGTTACAAACATACCCATTGCCCGTTCCTTCCGAAAAGTGGGTGACATGTGTTCACTATAGTCACGAGTTGCACTTGAAAAGCAAATTTCAGAATGTTATCAATAGGCTTTGCCATAGGAAGCATTTTCAAACATGCATTATTTCCCTTTCCACCACGTACATTTGATTGATCTTGGAGGTACACACACGTAACACAGAATTGATTTATTGTCAGATTAACAAACATTGTTTAAGCATGCAACAAAATGCAGCAAAACGTTTTTGACTGAGTGTTCAGGTTTGAAAAAAAAAACTGCTTAGTTGAAATGACCTAAAAATTGAAAGTGGCCTTTAACTTTTTTTGAGCAGTATATTTCTATTTACAGAAAACAAATTTAATCATCAATTGTAGTTAACAAAGTTAAAATACAGTTTTTATGAAACAATGAATCACTGATGTTTTCATTACTAGCAGTGACTTTAAAGTGGCAATCATTAAAAAAAGCTCTTTTGCTGGGCCTTTTAAATGTAAACATATAAAATGATAAAATGTACATATTACAACTTACCCCAATTACCGGGAATGAATTGTACAGTCTTCTTTCACATGGAAACTTCTGAATAGTGTCGGACCTCTGGTTTTAAGAGGCTGTTTTACAGGTGGACGGGGTATTACTTTAATTATAATCCTGCTGTTATTCTGTATGTATGTTCCTAGGACTCGTGGTTTTCAGTACTATAGTTGAGTTTTATTTCTGTCTAATATCAGAAGATCCTCTAATATTTGGTTTTGTCCTATGATGAAATCGTATGTCTTTTCGTTATCCTGGTGTCTGGATGTATTCTTCTTGAGGAGATGGAAATGCAGTGAATCAGCCCAAAAATATTGCAGATCATAAGCGACATTTTCGCCCACACACCAATGTGGTTTTGTAGGAAAAAAACTCCAATCAGAAGTGATTTATTTTAGCCCTACTATGTCAACCCAACCACGAATTAGGATCTGAAATCGGTAGGAGTCTTTTTTTCCCCCACTACCCTCTTCTGTAGAACATTTTGTATGACACACACGATATTTTCTTTACATGTCATTTATCCAACTTCATTTGCCCGTCTTCCTTGACCATACAAAGTCTCCCTTCTTCCGTTTCGTCTGCCATGTTTACAAACTCACTACCTCACATTATAATTGCCGCCCAGATATCATTTCATTGTGATTTTTATTACAACAAGTTCTGGGCAGAAGCGATTCCGTATTTGTCCGTGCTCCAAAATCACTTTTGCTGTTTTACTGTCCGTGTCTTAATCTTTCTTTTTGATTTTGGGCCACAATGCAACCCACGCCCCCTTTAGCTCTTTCAGATATGGGTACACCACTGTAGAGCAACGTGTTGCCATCGAGATCCATGACTCCTTGTCCTTTTTTCTTCGTTTCCGTTATAGCCAGGATTTCTAGTTTTGCTTTCCTCATCTCTTCCACCAACTCCTCTTCCTTCCCATTTATACTTCTTGTGTTCCAAGTTCCATAAGTCGTAGTCCGTAGTCCGTTTCAGTTCGTCGGCTTTAGAATCAGTCTGGTTTTCTCTCTTGTATTGCTCGTAATCGTGATTTAAAGCAAACAGGTGATTGGCCTGTTGTGCCTTTGCATGGTGGAGGGGCTGCCTCCTTACGGCCTTTTTTTATCACCTTACCTCTTCATACTCCTTATGGACGATTTCATCAAGGCATGTAAGGAGAGAACAAGAAAGTATTCAGTGGGGTACTGGAAGATGAGACAGGTCTATATTTCGGAGCTGGCATTTGCTGATGTTGTTGCCCTGATTGCTAAATCAGAGGCACATCTCCAATCCAACCTGCACGTCTGGAAGGAAGAGCTGGAGAAGAGAGGGATGGTCATAAGCAGCTCTAAAACAAAATCCATGGTGATATCACGAGAAGAAAGAAAACATCAGATTAAGTTGGGAGAACAGGTCCTGGAGCAAGTCGACCACTTTAAATATCTCGGAGCTATTATAGACCGAAAGGGAGGCATCAAAGAAGAGTTGGCCACTCGAAAAGCAGCAGCTGGGAGACTTTTTCAGGCCACAAATCGAGGATTCCTCAGCAAGAAAGAGGTTAGTAAGAAAACGAAGATGGCTATATACCGCTCCACCTATGTCCCAGTCTTGACATATGGATGCGAGTCGTGGGCAATGACTACAACCCACAAAAGCCAGATCCAAACCTCAGAAAGCCACACCTCTTCTGTATTCCCCTATACATCCCTTTAGAGTAGGCGCATCCCAGAGGTTAACAGTCTCTGATACGAGCGCTAATTTTATCAGAATTCTTTCATTTGAAGCCTGATGTAACTTTTCCACTTAAACATTAAGCTATACAGACAATCTTGCAGACACAAAAGCAAGCTTGTTGGCTAGAATAAGCTATCAGTTCGCCTAATGGTAAAACCGGTCCTGTTTCCTACCCAGGTTGTTTTGACCTCTCATTAGTTACAGCATTGAATACAGCTGGAAATTAAGTAGAGCAATTGGAGATTGCAAGTGACGGCTTTCTTTAAGAAACAATTAAGAGGTATAACCTTAATTAATATGTCCACCACACTATTTATGATTACCGCGTTCACCGACTATTTCTTTGGTTTGGTTTGGTTTTAAGGACTTTCTTCATTACACACGGACAACGCCATCAGTGCTCCGATCTTCTCCCTTAGATCACACAAGCAGGATCTCAGTATAGTGCACGGACTCCGGAGCATCGGCAAGAACGCCAATGTGTGTACCTAGGAACCACAATTCTATAAATATTTTTGTGGTGGGTAGGTTTCAAATTTCTAAATTTTGCAAGGGCAGCAGCCATGTGGCCTACTCTTTACGACTTCCAACTGCCGTGCGATTTTTTAACTTGCATACGGGACCGCCTATTTTATTCGCCCGTATCCTAGAAAGCTAGGCATCCGATCTCACCACCCAAGAGACCAGGGCGGAGTATGACATCATTAGGACCAATGGCTCTGAAAATAATTTCCATAAATGTTATTCCCTCTACTGAGAATCGAACCCGGTACCTTTAGAATTCGAGGCGGACTCCATACCTCTTAGCCACTCCGATTCAACCCCACCCCCGACTAATTCTAATACTCACATAACAACCACTACACTAAAATGACCACCACTGTGTATCTGAATACCACTTTCAGCAACCACTTCTACTACTTTTATCACAACCATTATGATCACAGCGGTCACCACCTAATTCTACTATTCATTTCACTAATCACTATCTACTGTCACTACCATTGCTCACAGCCACTATCACTATGGGTCACGATTCACTGGCATTACCACAGTTTGTATTCACTACTACTATTCGCCTCTATTACTATTGTCCTCAGCTATCACTATGGGTCACGATTCACTGGCATTACCACAGTTTGTATTCACTACTACTATTCGCATCTATTACTATTGTCCTCAGCTATCACTATTCACCCTTCTACCACCTTCACAATAAACTAATATTATTAGACTCCATTTTACTGCGCCATTATTGCCAAATGCAAGCTACTTTCAAGAATGACATTACTAGAACAAGAAACCAGTCCCAACACAATCAGGGAACCAACCATCACCGAATCACCACATTTTTTTTCTAGTCCCGTAGCAGAATACTGCCGTAGGGGAGTGAAGTGTTAGAGACTTCACCATACTAGGTTCAGCATCGAGAGGTGGGGTGACCAGTTCCCTTCCTCTCTGTCTTTTCCTTCCCTAACTCAATGAGCAGTCATGTACCTATTTACAGCTGGGTAGACTGGAGCGTGCTGGTGCCGTGATTCGAACGCGGCACCTTAGCTGCAAGAGACCAGCGCTCTAACCACTTTGCCAATCGGGCGCTCAATCACCACATAATTACCACATAATTACCACAAAACTTAATGATCTAAATTCCCACAATTCCCATAACATTCATTGCATGATGCGTAGATGGCAGGGAGGATAGTGTGATTCGCTTGCATAGCTAGGCGGGGTTGTGGCACGGAAGGTCCAGGGTTCGAATTCTGGGTAAGCCACTCATGTCTGTTGTTTTTCTGTTGTCTAGTGTTCTACTTCTTTATTTCCTACGAGTGCCTCATAACATACCTTTATGTTTGTCTCATATTAAATTGCATAATTCGCCAACGATCACACAGTAGTTCACCACACAACCATCACGCCAATTTATCACATATTTCCCGGCAATCGTTACCCAGTTAACCTCAGACTCAGAACACCTCTCATCACTCAATCATCCCATGGTTTCACCACACAATCATTAACCAGTGAATCTTCCAGTGAGAAAAAAATGTGCGATAAAAGCTGAGAGATTTACGTTCGTGAAGAATGCCACGTATTGAAACTCCTGCTTTCTTCAAAGGTCACGGAACGAACACAACCTCACAAACAGTTTACACCAGAGGGAGGCGGCGAATCGTAATCTATTTCTTTTTTTATAAACATCTTCCACTGCGGGTTAATTCTGTATTTAATTTTCTTTTCTTTTTCTTTTTTTTTCCACCCAAAAACGCAATTAAAAATTTTTTTTTTCTGACTCGCCAAATGTTAGGGAAATTTGTGCTGCTGCTTTCCTTAGAATTTTTGGCATTTCTGGAAGGTGATGTGCTTTGTGTCTTATGTTTTTAGCCCTAATTAAATTTAGAAAGGTGCTTTCATCGTGACTGTGAACTGCAGATTTTCCTTCACTATATATATATATTAAGATGCATCTCAGAAGTCAGGAGTAGAGTAGCTCAGGCAAAAGTAGCATACTATAAAATCAAGCATTTAAAGCAAAAATTCTTTGCCTTATGGCAGTAAGAAAGACAGTTCATCATTGTTACATGGAACCAATCGTGACACACGAAGGTGATTCATGGAAAATTAGTAAACCAGTAAGAAAAGCACTTGAGGCCACAGAGATGGGGTTTTACAGAATAATGTTTAAATACAACGAACATCTAAATATAGTAATGAGGGTGTCCTGGAAGAGGCCAATGCGCAAAGGAAGTTTAATCCTGATGTTAGATGGAATCAATTCACTTCCTTTGGGCAAGTTATGAGAAGAAGAAAGCTATAATATATCATGGTTATAATATATCATGGCTATAATACACCATGGCTAAAATATATCATGACTATAATATATCATTGCTATAATATATCATGGCTATAATATATCATGGTTATAATATATCATGGCTATAATATATCATGGCTGTAATATATCATGGCTATAATATATCATGCCTATAATATATCATAGCTAACATATATCATGGCTATAATATATCATGGTTATAATATATCATGGATATAATATATCATGGCTAACATATATCATGGCTAAAATATATCATGGCTATAATATATCATAACTATAATATATCATGGATATATGTGATGCTGCACTGTAATTCTGTCCTTCAACAGGCCCGATTCTGTGGTTCTATTTTTTATTTTCACCATTTGTTTTCTTTGTAACTATATATATGTTTGCCTTTTTTCTTCTCATTTGAAGATATATCGTGTTTGGTATTTTTGAGTAGGTAATTAAACGGGTTCGTTTTATGACGGTAGGTTTATTTCTCACTCGACCAGTTTTACTCTCTTCTCAATTTCCGCCATCACGTAGCTTTTTCGTTGTTTACGAATATCGCCATTTCATGCCCGTCTGTATGACGCGTAACGTGACGCAATTTTTGGACACGCGGGTCTGCGTGTTTTCAAATCGATTTGCGTAGGCCGCTAGTTAATTTTATTTTATCTAGCGTTTCCATTGGTCCGAGTGCATAGCTAGCAGATACGTAGGAGGTAATCCGCGGGGCGGTTCTCTTGTATATATTCAGTTGTTAAACTGCGGGCAAGTCTCTCTGAAGAAAAATTGCCGTACGACTTCGAATTATCGTCTCCATTGCGGGAAGAAAAACGGTATTGGTACGTAGAAATTTTATTACTCGTTTTACTTATTAGTGGGGGTTTGAGAAATCTCGGCCCGTAAGTTAAGTTCGTCGGAGACATTAACTTAAGGTATAAACAGTAAGCGCCATCCGTTATTATCTTTGAAGAACGATGTAAATGTAAAAGTGTGCATAAGTCTTTTTAGGATTTTTGGCAGTAGAAAGGAGCGTGTGAAGTTTTGAAAAACACGGGTGCGCATAGTTGTAGAATGTTGTGTAAAACCACCATTTATTCCTGTGTATTTACAAATGTAATTTTATTGGAAAATCCATGGTGTGTACGTTAATTTTTTTTTAGCCTTAAATGGGAGACATGCAGTCGGAGAGTACAGATTTACGTTATCAGTGAATTTTACGGCTTAGGGGAGTAAATTATTCCTAACCCGAGGTTCAATTGGGGCTTAAGTAGGAAACCTCATATGTTATGTTAAAAGGGAGACCACGGAATTTCGGACAAAGGATTTCCCTAGTTGAAATGTTTGGACACGTGGTTAGCCATGCGTAACAGCCACGTAACCAGTCAGACGGTGTCGGGAGGTTTTGTTTACTTACCTGGCAGATTTAAGTTGAGAGAGAGAGAGAGAGGGAATGAGTGAGATTGAAGAGACACGTGGGATAGTAGTATTTTATGTATCGGTTTTCAGAACGAGAGAAGGGGAGTAGGAGGAGTGAGATTTAAGGGCCACGTAGGTAATATTATTTTTTTATATTGTTGTACATGACGAGTGAGGTATTGAGTAGGGGAGTTAGGTTAGAGATGCGTTATGTTGGAGTTAGGGTACATTAGACGCATTTTCTTTTAATTTCAGCGAGTCACGGCGAACAGTGGGGGAGAGAAAATTTGTCCATATGTAAAATTACCCACGGCAACAGGACATATCTCAAGGGTCAGAGTACTCGAGGTATCGCCAGCAGCGAAAAAAACATAACCTAAACGGTCTATTGCAGTGAAGTTCCACTCTTCAGCGAGACTGGTTTAAATTGCCTACAGCCAGAAATCAAGGCTGTGTTTTTCCTCTAGATCCGGAGCGGGTTAAAAGAGGGAAGCTATTCAGCAGCATAGAAGTTTTCGTCAGTTAATCAAGTACCTCATGCTTGACACCTGAACTTATTCATCATCACCCATTTCAGGAGCAGGTGATAGGGTTAAAATACCTGGGTCCTGAAAGTGACTAGAGAAGAGCGTAACGGAGACGCCGCATCATCAGTCGTCGAGTGTTAGAGAGACACTGAGACCACGAGAGAGAGAGAGAGAGAGAGAGAGAGAGAGAAGAAGGGAGGAAATAGACAGGACCAGCAGGGTCTGTTCAGTACACTTTGACGGATAGACACTGAGCCATCATTGAAAGCCAAGTCTATTATTTTAGCATTTCCAGTGGTGTTAATTTGCGGCGCATATCGCCTAACAAGTGGAAAGCGGTGTAGACGTTCGTTGAGGAAGAGTCTACCGGACTGAGACAATAGAAACCTTAGTTGTAGTAGAGAGTGGAGGCTAAAGTTGACGGCCCCACCAGATTTGAGTTTAAAATCACTAACCATTTTCATTGTTCCTCAGCAGGGAGACAGAAAGAGTGATTGTGATTTGGGTTTTTCTAGCGTCTCTCAATTTAATTGTTACTTTGTTTTCAGGCTGTACAACAGCGCACGCTATTCATGTGATTGATGTATGATGTAATGTTATAGGGGTTTTTGTGTGTGTGTGTGTATATATATATATATATATATATATATATATATATATATATATATATATATATATATATATATATATATATATATATATATATATATATACTGTACACTGGATCAGCTTCTACACTTTACTATACTTGACTCTATGTTGTCTGTATAGTGGTGTCTGTGGTCGTTTTATACACCTTATCTCATTGTGTTTAAAGGTAGTCAGAGGAGAGTGAGATTATAGCCATTCTAAAGTCACGAAGAGGCAAGGGGAGAGTCAAATCCTGGTTCTATCCCTTGAGCCAATAGTCTCATCTGTCCACAGGCATGTCATTTTTTTTATTTCGGGTTTTTGGTAGCTTCTTAACAAATTTTTTTCAGGTTATTATTCAGACTTGGTGCTAGTCTAAGGTCGGGTTTTTTGGAACATCGGTTATAGAGGGAGTATTTCCTATTACGTAACAGGTTGTTCCTTCTCTTTTCCTTTTCTGTTATTTCTCTGTATTTGTGAACTTACAGCAGTTTACAGGTAAGATGGCGGATATGGCCAAGTTACGACCTGCCTGGCGTGAGGCTGCTCAAGACATGGGAATGGATAAGGAGGAGACTAAGGACTACATGATAAGTGAAAATGATAGGCATATTCAGCGAGAGAAAGAGAAAGAGGATAGGGCAGCCGCCGCAGAAGCAGCGAAAGAGGAAAGGATAGCCGCCGCCGAAGCAGCGAAAGAGGAAAGGATAGCCGCCGCCGAAGCAGCGAAAGAGGAGAATGCAGCAGAGAGACAGCACGAACTTGCCATGCGTTCCCTGGAACTGCAGCATAGACCTTCGGAAAGCAGTTCAGCTAATGGAGATTCACCCGGAGCAGGAGTGAGACACCTCAGGAAACGGAGGCCCCCGGATGGCAGCCATGAGCTTCCCATTTGACTCGTTCCCTAACGGGAATGAGAAGATTGACGTGTTTTTGGAGAAATTTGAAAGGATGGCATAGGCATACGGGTTGGATGAGAGTCTTTGGTCTCTGAAATTATCGCAATCGCTCAAAGGTTATGCGTATGAAGTGTACAACAAGATGCTCATAGATGACCAGAACAACTTCGAGGCACTGCGAAACGCTTTATTGCAAAGATTTCAGTGGACTCCCCGTAAATGCCAAACCATGTTCAGGGAGAGCAGGCCGGAAAAGGGAGAGAGTTTCGCACAATTTGCAGAGCGGGTGAGAAATTACTTAACCCGGTGGAGGGAGTTGTCAGGACTGGCAAAAACCTTCGAAGGACTGGAGGAGGGTTCTGTGTGAACAAATAAAGGCCAACATGTCCCCCGACTATTCCAGCACCACTGATTCATGCTATACAGAGCTTCTACAAGTTTTGCAGAAATTATGTGAGGACAGCAAACCATAAGTAAGAAGAGTTCAGGACCACCACTGGTGTAAGAAAAGGTGAAATCCTATCACCTTACCTCTTCATACTCCTTATGGACGATGTCATCAAGGCATGTAAGGAGAGAACAAGAAAGTATTCAGTGGGGTACTGGAAGATGAGACAGGTCTATATTTCGGAGCTGGCATTTGCTGATGATGTTGCCCTGATTGCTAAATCAGAGGCACATCTCCAATCCAACCTGAAGGTCTAGAAGGAAGAGCTGGAGAAGAGAGTGATGGTCATAAGCAGCTCTAAAACAAAATCCATGGTGATATCACGAGAAGAAAGAAGACATCAGATTAAGCTGGGAGAACAGGTCCTGGAGCAGGTCAACCACTTTAAATACCTCGGAGCTATTATAGACCGAAAGGGAGGCATCAAAGAAGAGTTGGCCACTCGAAAAGCAGCAGCTGGGAGAAGTTTTCAGGCCATAAATCGAGGATTCCTCAGCAAGAGAGAGGTTGGTAAGAAAACGAAGATGGCTGTATACCGCTCCACCTATGTCCCAGTCTTGACATATGGATGCGAGTCATGGGCAATGACTACAACCCATAAAAGCCAGATCCAAACCTCAGAAATGAGGTATCTGAGGAAGGTGGTTGAAGTAACAAGAAGAGACATGGTACGCAACCAGAAGATACGCCAAGGCCTTAAATCCTACCCCCTGCAGACCCAAGTAGAACAGAGTCAACTAAGATGGTTTTGGCCATGTCGGCAGAATGGGAGAAGATCGGATACCACGACAAGCATGGGAAACAAAGAGCCAAGGATCCAGACCCCGAGGACGACCCAGAGTCCGCTGGGAGGACAACATTAGACAATCTTTGAAGGACCGAGGACTAGAATGGAACCAGGCCAGGAGGAAGGCAGCCAATAGGATAGTCTAGCGCTCTCTCTTCCAAACCTCTACACCTCACGGTGGAAGGGGAACGACTAAGTAAGTAAGTATGTCCCCCGACTTGAGGCGGTATCTGGCAGAGCAGGGTGCCCAGCAACTCGATCAGATTATTCTGTTCGCCGAAAGGTTCCAGACAGCACAGGCCGAAGTACTGGGACAGAAACGGAAACATCCAGACCTGCCAGCCCCAGACAAAGGAGCTTCATCATCGCAGTCGGCTACTTCGCCAGCTCATCAGCAGCCAGGGCCTTCTCGCAAAGAGCCTCATTCTGGTTATAACTTGCGCCCCCAGCCGCATAACAGAGCACAGCCAACAACATCTCAGGAACCCGTTAGGAACAGGGGAGAGAATGACTGGTATTGTCGGAATTGTCGAACTACTTCCAACTGGACATCCCGGTGCATGAACAAACCCCTAGCTCATCATGCAGCTTGTTTAAGGCCGGTGAGAGTGACTAAAGGGAATAAGTGGGAACCCGTCAAGGCAGAGAAGTTATTCTCTAATAGTGGACCAGCCGTAGTGAATGGGACAGCCACTACGTGTTTGTTTGACAGCGGGCTTACATACCCCAGTATCGTCGCTCGTCATTTGGTGAAACCAGGGCAGTGGACCGGAGAAATAGTTGAGATTGGTGGCATTTGAGAAGAGGTATCTCACAGCGTCTGCCCGTAGCCAATATTGAGGTGAAATGCAAGTTTGTGTCTGGCACCATCAAAGCAGCTGTAATGGCACAGCGAGAATATGATTTCATCCTGGGAAGCACAAACTTAGTTTTGGGAAACCCAACCACACCGATCCTTGCTAATGCAAGGGGGCCTACTACAGACCAGATAAGTGAAAGGAGAGAGCCCCTGATTCACGGAGCCCCGCGGGAGCTTAACCAACACCCATGTCTTGCGATGAAGAGAATTGAAGCCTCTAAAGACAGTGGAATGTTAATTACAGAGGCGTATTCGCTTGTCAGCGCTATTCAGCCTAATGGCCAAACGGTGTGTGACGGGTGTTGCGGTTCCTTCATCTTATGTTATTTATTGAATATTAAAGTCACTCTCTTGACGTAGTTAATGTTTGTTATTGATGGTTAGCTCTGACCGTAAGTACATCCCTTCGACGTTCTGATTTGCATATTGTACATTAGTTGATTTCCCCTGTGGGAGAGTTATCGTGCTGAGAAAAGGTAAACATTAACAGCTGTGGAACCAAACCCGAAACGTAAGTAAAATATCAAGCCTTCTGTTCTGAGTCCACATGTATTGACGTTCATATAAACGATATCCGACATTCACAAAACTTCATGTACAGTTCAGCATAACAATAAATTCCAAATAATACCAGTAAGTATCCGTCCGTGTCAAAACAATATGTCAGATGAACATCATGGCTATGTACATGCGCTGCTGTAGTCAACAGCCAGAAATGAGCGCATGAGTTCTTGACAGCTACAAATTGAATCATAATACGATTCTCCTTCCATCATTTAATTTACTTAATAATCTCATACTTAGATTAATATCTGAAATGACCCTGAGTTCTATATTGAATTCATATATCGGCTATATACTAAGCCTCTCCTTGGAAGACATACAAGACACGACTTCTCTACTTGACGGATAGCGTAACAAGGGCCATGTAACCAAGTCACCAAGCGTGACCTTCCCAACGCGAATGCGTCATAATCTTAGCATATATTTCGCGTTCAGTATACCGTAAAATATCGACATATTCTATTAATGTTATTGACCCCTAAACGTTGCGCACTGCTAAACCCTAGCAGACGCCGTCATTTAAAATAACACCGTAACAGATTTCCTGTCAGACGGGGGAAAAAAAATCTATTAGATAGATTTTTTTTTCTTGAACAATATTAATCAAATTATCAAAAATTTAACAAAACCCGACGTAGAAATTTTGAACGTAATTTGAATAAGTCATCACCGTATTTGTCCAGTCTATATCAGAGATTGTTCCTTTTTACTACTTTGCAATCGAAATGAGTGATACGCAAAGTCCAAGTGAAGTCCAAATTTTCAACCGATCTGTAAAACTTGATATTTTGATCACAATAGTTTATTTCAAAATTTCCTCATTTAGGTAGGAAGTCCAACTGAAGTGTTGTATATTCTGACGTAGCCTTAATACCGTTCATTGCAAATGTAATGCTTGATTAGTCAGCAAATTTTCATGAAATAGTAATATTCATTCAGAATCCGTAGGATGTCTTGACAACGTATCGGCCATTATATTCTCAGTTCCTGGTATCGATTCTATTTCGAAATCATAGGGTTGCAGCGCGATAGCAAATCGTGCAAGCTTTGGACTTTTATGGTTTGAACGACGTAATGCTGCTACAGATTTCTGATCTGTCTGGATCAGAAATGTTGATCCAAGGAAGAACTTTTCCAACTTATTGATTGCCTATATCACGGCGAGCAATTCTCTGTCTACAGTCGAATATTTAGTCTCCGGAGGTTTCAGCTTGCGTGAGATATACAATACAGGATGAAGGATATCATCATGATATTGGAGTAGACAAGCCCCGAGTCCGTAATTACTCGCATCTGTACGTAGAACAAACTTTTTAGAGGCATCTGGTAATCTTAAAACAGGTGGGCATGAGAAAATGTTCAAGACACTGCGAAAAGTTTTGTCACATTCGTCTGTCCAATTTATCCTTAACGGCATGTTCTTCTTTAATAAAGATGACAAGACAGCCGTGATGGATGACAAGTGAGGTACAAATCTGCTATAGTATTGGACTAACCCTAACAGACTCCTAACCTGTTTCTTCGTTTGAGGAACAGATAAATTTAATATTTTAGAAACCGTACTGGGAATTGTTTGGATACGTCCTGATCCAATAATATGCCCCAGGAATGTTATCTCATTACACGCTATTTGAATAACACATAAACGTATGTTGTTGTCCTTTTTCCGGACAATGACTAAAGGTGAAGAAAATGGAGATGTACTAGTCTCAATAATACCTAAAGATATCATCTGTTCAAGTTCCTGAGATGTCTTACTCAAAAAATGTAGAGGTACAGAATAAGGATGAACACGAATTGGTGTATCATCGTTAAGAATAATATCGTGACTAATTACAGATGTGCAACCCGGTACATCCGTTAACACATCTGGGAATGATTGTAGAAGATCAGCAATGCGTTGATGCTGTTGCGGTGTAACCGTAGAAGAAATGGTCACATCACGCCAAGATTCAGTAGATTGGACAATAAGTACAAGTAAAGACATCTGCACTTCAAGAAAAGAAGATTCTTCCTCCTGTATAACAGATAAATTAGAATAATGACAAGTAGATACCGTATTGTCATCTAGTTCATGAAAAATTGACTGTAAGTGTTCAGGACGTGTATGAAATTGCTTGAGCATATTAATATGGAATATCTTTCTGTGTCCCTTGATATCTAAGACGTAATCAACGTCGGAAATTTTATCAGTAACCTTATAAGGACCAGTCCATGAGATCAATAACTTATTGTTATTGTGAGGAAGTAATACATAAGCCTCATCGCCTGGGAATAATTGGCGTAATCGTCTAGATCGATTTTGTATAGATCGAGCCTTAGCTTTTGCAGCCTCAGAAGAAGCTGTTGCCAATTGGCAAGACTCAATAATATTATTCCGAAGATTAATCACATACTCATAAGATGACTGAGTGTCCTGAGTCATCTCTGCATCAATTAATAAATCTTTTATCAGTCCCATAGGACCTCTCGGAGGGGCACCCAAAACTAACTCAAAGGGAGAGAAGCCAGTTTGTTCATGTGGTACCTCTCGGTAAGCAAACAGGACAGCTGGGAGTGCTCTGTCCCAGTCCTGAGGGTGTTTAACCGTAACCTTATGTAACAGTTGTTTAAGCGTCCGGTTAAGTCTTTCAACTGCACCGTTACTCATGGGATGATAAATGCTACTCAAATTCCTATCAATGTTCCAGGTTTTCATTACTTCCTTCATGGTATCGGATATAAACTGCGACCCATGGTCAGATAATAATTTTCTAGGAAACCCTATTCTAGAAAAGATGAGATGTAGTGCATCAGCTACATCTGTGGTAGTGGTGGTCTTCAATGGAATGGCTTCTGGCCATCGTGTGCATAAATCAATGCACGTGAGAACAAATCTATGTCCTCTGGCAGATGGTAGAAGTGGACCAATTATATCTATGGCCATCTTGTCAAAAGGTCGTACTGAAATATCGCAAGCCTGAATAGGCGCCGTGTGAAAAGCTCCACGTGCTTTCACTTCCTGGCATGTAGTACAGGAACGTACATACTGCGAAATATTCCGTGACACTCCTGGCCAAAAGAATGAAGACAATACTCGAGATCGTGTTCGAGTATATCCCATATGTCCTGCACACTGCGAATCATGCGCGTGTTGAAGAATGTACCGTCTAAAAGCACCCGGTACCATAACTTGTTGTTTTACCTGTGATTTATCACTAAAACATCTAATCAGTATATCATTTCTAATATTAAACCAATGTTTGTTCTTATTACATGAAGTTAGATTATCAACCTTATTAACTAGGTTAAAAAATTTGTTTAAAGATTTGTCATTTTTTGTTTGTTTGCAAATGATTCCCTGTCAATAGGTGAATTGACCTCAATATCCTCCTGATTTTCTGCATCCATCTTATTATCATTGACATTCTCCATGAGCTGATTCTGAGCTCTAGTCGTCACGGCGTTTCCAGTGCATAGATTGTGTTTCTCCCATTCAATAATATTTTCTGGTGAACAATCCTTGCTGCCGTGTATGCGACCCACCATAAGATCTGCAATCGGCTTTTTCAGCATGCATACCTTCACGTTCCCTGTGAAAAAAGGTGTTTTGACATGGATAATAGCTGTGGGGTAAAACTCAATAGTTCCCCCAAAAGTCATGCAACGGACATATTCCCCAGTTGCACAGCTAGGATGTACCAGCGACTGTCGCACTCCAATTGTTGTGGACCCCGAATCTCTCAATACAGAAACTATGGAACCATTAACTATCCCTCTGTTAAAAATCAGAGAGCCTGTTCCATCATTGGCTGCAAGACCTACTTCTGGTGGAATGTGTCCGCAGTTTAGCACTGTCTCTTTTGCCTTCTGAAAAATAAGATTGCATTGTGGGCAACTATTCGCCACGTTATAATTTATAGCAAAACATGCAGCAGAAGACTGTATTGCATTATCGTTAGGTGGAACCTGAACACCAGGGGTTGTATCATTTGTAACTGCTGCACCAGTATTATGGTGAAAATGGGATGATCCACGAGAATGAGATCGATTACGGGAATAATCGTTAGAATTATCTCGTTGTCCCCTGTAGTAACTGTTATCTCGATGTCTCGAGCCACGATTATTAGCATTCCAATTGCTGTTATTATTGTAGTTATTTGATCTATTATAATTAGCGTTCTGTTGACTGTTGTTGTAGGTTGATTGCTGTGAATAATTCCTATTCCGTGATCTTCCTCTGTTGAAATCATTTTTATTGTTGAAATTATTATTATTATTATGTCCTTTATGAAAATTAACATTGTAATTTCCCTTGAACCTACTTCTGTCTATGCTATGAGGTCTCGGTTTGTTATTGTTATAGTATGCCATATTGGAAGCCACAGGTAGAGGTTCCCTTATCAAAGAGTTAGAAATGTTCGCATTCGGATGCGCATTGCAATAGTTCAAAGAAATTTTTTCTAACTCGTCAATGGTAACTGGCTTTCGTTCTTGCAAATATGCGAAGAATGGTGGGCTGACAGAGGATAATACCTTATCACGTAACAACAAATCAACTAATTTGTCATATGATTTGTTGACATCTGCCAGTTCAAGCCATCTATTAAATGTATTGCGAATGTTTGCAATAAACCGTGCAAAGTCTTTAGGAGAGTCAGGTAAGATATTTTTAAATTTTAACCTACAATTTTTTTCGTCCAAATGAAACCTTCGTAAAAGTAAGGTTTTAATAGCATCATAATTATTAGCTATTGTTGGGTCAGCATTCAGAGATGCCGTCAATGGATCCCCATCTAAAAATTCATTTAACTTAAGTACCCATGTATCCTTAGGCAAGTGATTTGATTTGCATGTCTGTTCAAATCTTGATAAAAATGATGATAAATCATCAAAATTTAATTTAAAATGGGGTAATTTAAAGTTGTAAAAATGTTTGTTTTGGTTGGATGAAGACCCATTTTGTGCGTTATCATTATGGGTTGCAGCAGCACCTTGTGCCTGTAATCTAGCTGCTTCCACCTTAAGACGTGTTAATTCCATCTCTTGTTCCATTTCCCGCCTTCGTTCTTCCCTTTCCTGTCTAGCAATTTCTCTTTGTCTATTTTCTTTTTCTATTTCTTTCATCTCCTGTCGTGCTCTCCTGTCTTCTTCTTCTTGTCGGCGTTCTTCCTCTTCCTTTTTTAAAATTGCTATCCGCTCTGCTTCTTTGGCTTCATATTTAGCAAGTTCTGCTTCTGCAAACTGACGAAGTTCCTGTGATTTGTAGCCATAATCCTTTCCAATTTTAACAAAATGGTCTAACGCAAGCATCTTGACGTTAATATTGTAAGGAATTACAGATCTATGATAGTCAACAATAGAATCTATGTAATTATTTGTACATATTGAACGTATGAATACTCAATAACCAAATATAATATCCTCTTAATAATTGTGGTAAGTTCAACAACTATTTTTTAATATAAAATTTTACTTGCAATTATAAAGTTTTGATTTTATGCCTTACTCATCATGTATAAAGTGCTTTGCTAGTTTCTAGAACCACCACTGCAAATTGTTGCAATGTTCTTGATTCATCATCAAAGTTCCCAAAATTTAATTAAATTAATTAAATTAATTAAATATATTATTAAAATCAATTCATAGAAATATTATTATTACATAACATTAATGAAGACAATACAAATGATTAACCATGGCTTTACAGTACAGTAGCACAATACAAAAGTGACATTTTCACAAAAATAAGTGATATTATAAAACCAAGTCTACTAACCGGAAATATAGAAGGGTGAAGGTTAACTGAAGTAAAAAAAACATATTTGGCACTACGAATGATGACGTCACAGGACTCATTTGACGATCATACAATACATTTAAATAAAATTAAAGATAGCCAGATTAGAATAAACAGGATAGAGTACGAACATATGACTGTAACTGAATAAAAATCAAACTGAATACGGTAAAATACAACGGTTATTTCACAGAACTAGACGCCTAACATACAAGATGAATTAATGCAGGTCCGAACGAAACAATCACCGGTAATGTCTTCGACGCGTTCTTCGCGAAATGCGATTAATTCACGGCCTTAAGGAACGATCGGAATTGAGCTTGACGTTCGAAAAGCCATAAGTTCAATTCCGATTCCCAACCTACCACCCACTACATGTAAAAAGACAGAAACAATATTTAACATGGCTAAAAAAAAAAAGAACATGGCATGGTTGGACAAAAAGGACGAAATATTGTAACGTTTAAAATCAGTTACTTATCTTTTTTTTGGCAGTATATCAGTACATTATCTGCTTCGCCAACAGACTCGTAAGCTTGTTTGAAACAATGAAGACGTTAGCAATACGTTTCATTTGCTGTTTGAGAGCTGCAAACAATTTTTTGAAGGGCATTGATTGTTGCTGGCTTTTGAAAACGTTCCTACTGTTGTCAAGGGCATGACGTCACCGGTGTTTTCGCATAATAATGTCCATTTTGGCTCGAAAGGAAAAATGTTTTATTTTTTTGAGGTTCGCTCTTTTGAAAAGATTCAAGACCACTATTGGCCACCAGTTGTGCCGGGTGTTGCGGTTCCTTCATCTTATGTTATTTATTGAATATTAAAGTCACTCTCTTGACGTAGTTAATGTTTGTTATTGATGGTTAGCTCTGACCGTAAGTACATCCCTTCGACGTTCTGATTTGCATATTGTACATTAGTTGATTTCCCCTGTGGGAGAGTTATCGTGCTGAGAAAAGGTAAACATTAACAGCTGTGGAACCAAACCCGAAACGTAAGTAAAATATCAAGCCTTCTGTTCTGAGTCCACATGTATTGACGTTCATATAAACGATATCCGACATTCACAAAACTTCATGTACAGTTCAGCATAACAATAAATTCCAAATAATACCAGTAAGTATCCGTCCGTGTCAAAACAATATGTCAGATGAACATCATGGCTATGTACATGCGCTGCTGTAGTCAACAGCCAGAAATGAGCGCATGAGTTCTTGACAGCTACAAATTGAATCATAATACGATTCTCCTTCCATCATTTAATTTACTTAATAATCTCATACTTAGATTAATATCTGAAATGACCCTGAGTTCTATATTGAATTCATATATCGGCTATATACTAAGCCTCTCCTTGGAAGACATACAAGACACGACTTCTCTACTTGACGGATAGCGTAACAAGGGCCATGTAACCAAGTCACCAAGCGTGACCTTCCCAACGCGAATGCGTCATAATCTTAGCATATATTTCGCGTTCAGTATACCGTAAAATATCGACATATTCTATTAATGTTATTAACCCCTAAACGTTGCGCACTGCTAAACCCTAGCAGACGCCGTCATTTAAAATAACACCGTAACACGGTGGTGACGCCTCTGATTCTGGAAAGACCTTCTTCGTTGTCGGGAATTAGGCCCCCGATTGTATTAAATCCCTCAAGGGAGGGAAATACTGACAAGAAGGAACATATGCACGGTTCTTCAGTCAACCGCAAACAGTTACGCCCTGTTACGGCGATGTCTGGCCAAGCCAGTCAGTCTGTTTCAAAACACTGGGAGGTCGCACCATATGGTAATCATTATTTACCACGCGCCGCCAGGAAAATTCGTGGGCGAAGGAAACCCATGAGAGGGAGGAGGAAGGGCGACCAGTCAGGTTGCAGTCGCCAGGAGGAAATCACCAGGCGTGACCCTCACAATCCAGTGCTTGCACAGATTTTCAAGGATATGGAGAGAGGCCTGTATGACAATCCTACTTATGACAGTGATTAGATCGAGATGTAGATCTAGATACGGGCCAGTATGAAACCCAGAGAATTCAGTGATTTAGCACGGATTCCCGCACTTCAAAGGGGGGACTTATGTGATGCTGCACTGTAATTCTGTCCTTCAACAGGATCGAATCTGTGGTTCTATTTTTTATTTTCATCATTTCTTTTCTTTGTAACTATATATATGTTTGCCTTTTTTCTTCTCATTTGAAGATATATCGTGTTTGGTATTTTTGAGTAGGTAATTAAACGGGTTCGTTTTATGACGGTAGGTTTATTTCTCACTCGACCAGTTTTACTCTCTTCTCAATTTCCGCCATCACGTAGCTTTTTCGTTGTTTACGAATATCGCCATTTCATGCCCGTCTGTATGACGCGTAACGTGACGCAATTTTTGGACACGCGGGTCTGCGTGTTTTCAAATCGATTTGCGAAGGTCGCAAGTTAGTTTTTTTTTTCTAGCGTTTCCATTGGTCCAAGTGCATAACTAGCAGATACGTAGGAGGTAATCCGCGGGGGCGGTTCTCTTGTATATATTCAGTTGTTAAACTGCGGGCAAGTCTCTCTCTGAAGAAAAATTGCCGTACGACTTCGAATTATCGTCTTCATTGCGAGACGAAAAACGGTATTGGTATGTAGACATTTTATTACTCGTTTTACTTATTAGTGGGGGTTTGATAAATCTCGGCCCGTAAGTTAAGTTCGTCGGAGCCTTTAACTTAATTATAAACAGTAAGCGCCATCCATTATTATCTTTGAAGAACGATGTAAATGTAAAAGTGTGCATAAGTCTTTTTAGGATTTTTGGCAGTAGATAGGAACGTGTGAGGTTTTGAAAAACACGGGTGCGCATAGTTGTAGAATGTTGTGTAAAACCACCATTTATTCCTGTGAATTTACAAATGTAATTTTATTGGAAAATCCATGGTGTGTACGTTAATTTTTTTGAGCCTTAAATGGGAGAAATGCAGTCGGAGAGTACAGATTTACGTTATCAGTGAATTTTACGGCTTAGGGGAGTAAATTATTCCTAACCCGAGGTTTAATTGGGGCTTAAGTAGGAAACCTCATGGGTAATGTTAAAAGGGAGACCACGGAATTTCGGACAAAGGATTTCCCTAGTTGAAATGTTTGGACACGTGGTTAGCCATGCGTAACAGCCACGTAACCAGTCAGACGGTGTCGGGAGGTTTTGTTTACTTACCTGGCAGATTTAAGTTGAGAGAGAGAGAGGGAAGGAGTGAGATTTAAAAGACACGTGGGATAGTAGTATTTTATGTATCGGTTTTCGGAACGAGAGAACGGGAGTAGGAGGAGTGAGATTTAAGGGCCACGTGGGTAATATTATTTTTTGTATTGTTGTACATGACGAGTGAAGTATTGAGTAGGGGAGTTAGGTTAGAGATGCATTATTTTGGATTTAGGGTACATTAGACGCATTTTCTTTTAATTTCAGCGAGTCACGGCGAACAGTGGGGGAGCGTAAATTTGCCCATATGCAAAATTACCCACGGCAACAGGACATATCTCAAGGGTCAGAGTACTCGAGGTATCGCCAGCAGCGAAAAAAACATAACCTAAATGGTCTATTGCAGTGAAGTTCCACTCTTCAGCGAGACTGGTTTAAATTGCCTACAGCCAGAAATCAAGGCTGTGCTTTTCCTCTAGATCCGGAGCGGGTTAAAAGAGGGAAGCTATTCAGCAGCATAGAAGTTTTCGTCAGTTAATAAAGTACCTCATGCTTGACACCCGAACTTCTTCATCATCACCCATTTCAGGAGCAGGTGATAGTGTTAAAATACATGGGTCCTGAAAGTGACTAGAGAAGAGCGTAACGGAGACGCCGCATCATCAGTCGTCGAGTGTTAGAGAGACACTGATACCACGAGAGAGAGAGAGAGAGAGAGAGAGAGAAGGAGGGAGGAAATAGACAGGACCAGTAGGGTCTGTTCAGTATCAATTTGACAGATAGACACTGAGCCATCATTGAAAGCCAAGTCTATTATTTTAGCATTTCCAGTGGTATTAGTTAGCGGCGCATATCGCCTAACAAGTGGAAAGCGGTGTAGACGTTCGTTGAGGAAGAGTCTACCGGACTGAGACAATAGAAACCTTAGTTGTAATAGAGAGTGGAGGCTAAAGTTGACGGCCCCACCAGATTTGAGTTTAAAATCACTAACCATTTTTGTTGTTCCTCAGCAGGGTGACAGAAAGAGTGATTGTGATTTGGGTTTTTCTAGCGTCTCTCAATTTAATTGTTACTTTGTTTTCAGGCTGTACAACAGCGCACGCTATTCATGTGATTGATGTATGATGTAATGTTATGGGGGTTTTTGTGTGTGTAAATATATATATATTTACTGTACACTGGATCAGCTTCTACACTTTACTATACTTGACTCTATGTTGTCTGTAGAGTGGTGTCTGTGGTCGTTTTATACACCTTATCTCCTTGTGTTTAAAGGTAGTCAGAGGAGGGTGAGATTGTAGCCATTCTGAAGTCACGAAGCGGCAAGGGGAGAGTCAAATCCTGGTTCTATCCCTTGAGCCAATAGTCTCATCTGTCCACAGGCATGTCATTTTTTTTTTAAATTCTATCTTCTCAGACTTTCTCATACTAGGGTCTTGCTTTCATTCAGGCAAACTCTATAAACTTAAATCCACTTCGTGACACTATAATATATCATGGCTATAATATATCATGGCTGTCGTGAAACGAGTGTGTGTAAACCCAGTTCTTAGTTAAATCTCTATGTCGAGATACAAATATCCCTCAGCCAATCAACGAGCAACGTTCACCAGTCTCTGAGACAGAATAAAATTAGCCATAAGCCCTGTTTTTTGGAACTCGGTTGGGGCCATCTTGTCTTCCAATATGGCGGAAAACAGAATATAAATTAGGCATAAGCCCTGTTTTTCGGAAATCGGCCTAGGTCATGGATTGTACGGTGGATGGCACTAAACCGCATATACCAATCAGCTTGCCACACCGAGAACCAACCAAAACTATTCCTTAAGCAGTAAAAGTTACCTCATCTACCTATATATACGGGAGAGATTTATACAAAATCACGCCATACCAACACGAAGCCAGCTAGACGACCGACTGAAGAAGAGAAGCTCTCAGGCTGATTTATTGCTCACCTGCATTGAACGGGAACTCTTACTTCACTCAAGTCGACTGGCTTGTTTAAATCTTAGAGGGTAAATATATTTACTATAAACTTGTAGGAAAATAGACCTACAGCAGATATATATATATATAAGGTTGGTATTTGTTGTGTGTCATTTATACTACCTACACCTGTATATATTTCATATAAATTGTTTCACTATGAATGTATCAGGTTACTGATTGTATCTTGGGGAATTAGGTATAATGATTGTATTTCCTGATACGATTGATGAAGACGAAAACCAACTGAAATATAACCAAAACAGTCCTTGTTAGGACTCAATCTATTGTCTCACATAACTTCAATCTATTGTCTCAGATAACTCTAACCTGAAATATAACCAAAACAGTCCTTCTTAGGACTCATATAACTTGAACCTATTGTCTCATATTTTTCTTCTTCTTCCTCGTTCGTCCTGAAAAGGACGGTGGTTGCGTTGTGTCTGTTTACGCCTAAGCTGTGATATCTGCACCTTTCGGCCGACACATCCGACTTCTGCACGGCATTTTTTAGGACCGGGTTTGCCTTCCCATTGCGATCCACACTCGCTCAGCCAGACTGCACTGCTGCAGACTATTTCCAGGACCACCACGTGGAGGTGGAGTGTGGTCTTGACCAGCTCTGGTTCGCTGGTCCTGACGCAGGCAGTCAAGCTATGAGTCGCTGACTGCGTTCTCTATTGCTGCGTCTTTGGGTCCCTTGTCTCATATAACTTCAATCTATTGTCTCAGATAACTCCAACCTGAAATATAACCAAAACAGTCCTTGTTAGGACTCAATCTATTGTCTAGTATAACTCCAATCTATTGTCTCCTATAACTTCAACCTGAAATATAACCAAACAGTCCTCGTCTCATATACTTCTATCATCAGAACACAACAATACTGTTAGGATATATGTTACCAGCTAGTATAGCACTTGCCAGAGAGGACCTGGTATATTATAGGGGGAAGGAAATGGTTGTATCACACCTAGGTGTACAGATTATTGGATGTATTCATGTAATGAATTTATATTATTGGATAGATTCATGTATTGAATTTATATTATTGGATGTCTCCATGTATTAATTTATCAGAAAGAATGTTTGCAAGTAGACACCTGTCTTGTCTCGCTATTGCTAACTCATACTGAGCCATATTGTCATTCATACTACATGCAGACACCTGAGACACGCTCATCTCATACACACTAGAAATAGGTGGGCTTGATGACAGAAATTAGCCCCTATTTTTACTTGTTACAGGTTTTATTCGTGTCATCAAACCTGAGGTTGTATGTCCAGTCAATCCAGCTGCCTGGAACTTCGCAGGAGCACAGTGATTGCACAGGAAATACATCTTTAGTCCCCCTCAGTCTTGGGTGAGCTAACGAAACGATCATCAGCAGGTGTTGTGTGAATCAAACTAAGAAGGACAGAACTTTTGAGAGATGAGTACACATTAGTACCATTTCTGTCAGCAATTGTGAGCATTTAACTGTCAAGGACGAAAAACTGAGTAGCATAGCAAGAGACAAAATTAACAGCACAGCTGATACATTTACTATAATTGAGTAACAGCACAGCTGATAAAATGTTGTTCCTATAATTGGAAAATTTGTTATATATATATATATATATATATATATATATATATATATATATATATATATATATATATATATATATATATATATATATATATATATATATATATATATATATATATATATATATATCATTTGTAAACTTACAAATCCATTACATTCCATCTTCCAACATCCATCCTTCAGCACAAGAGTAGATAGTGTATATACTAAATAAATAATAAGGATATTGTATTTAAACGACTTGTCTACTTACTTACTTAGTCGTTCCTCTTCTACCGTGAGGTGTAGAGGTTTGGAAGAGAGAGCGCCAGACTATTCTATCAGCTGTCTTCTTCCTGGCCTGGTTCCATTCTAGTCCTCGGTCCTTCAAAGATTGTCTAATGTTGTCCTCCCAGCGCACTCTGGGTCGTCCTGGAGGTCTGGATCCCTGGCTCTTTGTTTCCCATGCTTGTCGTAGTAGCCGATCTTCTCCCATTCTGCAGACATGGCCAAACCATCTTATGAACGACTTGTCAATTTTATAATTGTTAAGTAAAATCTGTTTCCTTGTTTTAATATCACAGTTAGTTACACAGCGGGGGTGGCAATTTATGACTGTCTCCTCTCTACTAACTTTTCGAGATCAGATCATTCACAGCCGTAACTAATTTGTGAAACCAGTAGTTCTATCAGACACTGGGACTTCACCATTTTCTGCAGAAATTCTATTTCTGTAATTGTCAGTACTATATTGATCATAGAGCCAATAAAAACCTCACGCCACAATAGCTATAATATATCATGGCTATTATACATCATGGCTATAATATATCATGGCTATAATATATCATAACTGTAATAAATCATGGCTATAATATATCATGGCTATAATATATCATGGCTATAATATATCATAACTATAATATATCATGGCTATAATATATCATGTCTATAATATATCACGGCTATAATATATCATGGCTATAATATATCATGCCTATAATATATCACGGCTATAATATACCATGGCTATAATATATCATAACTATAATATATCATAACTGTAATATATCATGGCTACAATATATCATGGCTATAAAATATCATGGCTATATTATATCTTGGCTATAATATATCATTGCTATGATATATCATGGATGTAACATATCATGGCTATAATATATCATGGCTATAATATATCATGTCTATAATATAACATGCCTATAATATATCATGGCTATAATATATCATGGCTATAATATATCATAGCTATAATATATCATAACTGTAATATATCATGGCTATAATATATCATAACTATAATATATCATGGCTATAATATATCATGACTATAATATATCATGGCTATAATATATCATAACTATAATATATCGTGGCTATAATATATCATGGCTATAATATATCATGGCTATAATATATCATGGCATCAGACAAGATTGAAGGACAAGAGATAGAAGACGACTAAGACAGAAGATTCTGGACCGTCTGACATGGTGGCATCGACAGAATTCAACAGAAGTGATCAACTGTACTGGACATAGGGACTTGTGGAGAGACATGATCGCTTACTCCACCAGGTATGGTACTTGAAGATCTACATATATATTCGCTTACTAAGGGGCTACGTGTGGTCCGTTCTTTTATGTGGATGCGAATGTTGGACAATGAGTAACCAAATGGTGAAAAAACTGGAGGCAGCGGAAATGTGGTTTTTGAGAAGGATACTGAGAATATCGTGGACAGAGAAGATAACAAATGCCGAGGTTTTGACAGCTGCGGGTGTTAATAGATCGCTCATCAAAACCATCAGGAAAAGACAAATGAAAATTATGGGACATATTATCAGAAGAGGAGGAGTGGAGGAATTAGTCTTATGTGGGAAAATACCAGGTAGGAGAGGAAGGCAGAGAAAGCTGTATATGGAAAGCTTAAACAGATGGGCAACAAACAACAGCATGCGCAACAACAACCTCATTAGACTATCAAAAGACAGAGAAGATTGGAGGGTCATGATCGCCAATGCCTGTTCCAGACCAGGCACCTGAAGAAGATTATATATATATATATATATATATATATATATATATATATATATATATATATATATATATATATATATATATATATATATATATATATATATATATATATATATATATATACATATACATATACATATACATATACATATACATATATATATATATATATATATATATATATATATATATATATATATATATATATATATATATATATATAAATATAAATATAAATATATATATATATATATATATATATATATATATATATATATTTATATTTATATTTATATACACACACGAAAATTGCAGGATGCCAACAAGATGTTATTGTACAGAAGACTTCTAAACATACACTGAACAACTTGAAAAAGTAGTGATGATATCCTGAACGAGGCTAGTTCTCAAAGAAAAGTCATTGCGTTTAAAAGTAGACACGCGATATGTACAGAAGATATGACCCAATCCACCTTCTTCGTAGAGATCAGCAAACCATCATTTTTCCGCCTCAGAACTGGCCACTGCAAACTACTAGGCCACTTCTATCGCCTAAGGATATCTTACACGAATCAATGTTCATGTGAAACCGGAAGCCAGACCTCTGAACACATTCTCCAAAACAGCCCAGCCCACGATGAGCCACGACGCTTGACCTGGTCAGAGGGTGCCGAGCTCAGGCAGAAGCTATGGGGCTGCCACGCTGACCTGGAAGAAACTGTGGACTTCGTCCTGGCGACACACCTGCAGATTTAGCAAGATTACACACTGAAGGCAGAAGAAGAAGAAGAATAAGCAAAGGATCTACTTTCTTTGGCATCTATGTTGTGACAATAGGAATGATTGAAAGAGAAAGATATAAAAATCGTCAAAGCAAGAAGGTGCTGGGCAGTTTAATATATAGGCATGGAAAGAAGTCAACAACAGAATTAATAAAAAAAAAGCACCCGGGGACAGGAATTTGTGGAGAGATATTATCACTTACCCCAGCTAACATGGTGCATAAAGAAAAAGTTGTTCAAACTGGCAGAACTGTTTAACATATGGACAGCATGAGCAATCAGTATATTATGCAGATATCTGCTATTTGGCTAGTTATATGCGCGTATGAGATAAAGCCACAAGAAACGTCGGTTGTAATTAAGTATTTTATCTGTCTCGCAAATCCCTGCTATGATAGGAAACTCTTTTCAGAGCGATACAGCAGGAGGCAATCTGATCGTCAGAAGCGGTCCCCCCGTCCGACAAATGTTTCGGCCCAGTATACTCCTTTACACTCTAAGGGGGGCGGACTCACTTGGGTCATGACGCCCAAGTGTCTCAGCCTCCTGTTGTCTTGTATCGAAAATGAACCCATTTCACTTTGGTAGCAACTTTAAAATCCACAACTCCGCCAGCCGGGGAGGCAATTGTGAAAGTAACAAAGAGAAGACAAATTATCCCGTTCGTTCCGTCGCACACAACTAGGGCCCGAACGGGATAGTCTGCTAGGAGACTATTGGGCGTCAATCTAGCGATGCAGTAATGCTGCAGTGGCCTGATACGATTAGACTCTGATACTCTGATACTTCCATATTCATGATCTGTAAACCAACTGGCAACCAGTCAAGATTATTACTTGGTAGAGTGCTTAGTCAATATCTTTTCCATGGCCAAGCGGAGACTGCTTATCTGGAATTGTTTGGTTTTGTTTTCCTCTGCTGCCACGTCTTCCTTCGCGCTATTTTCGTTCCAATTATTTTACCTTATTAAATGTTAAACTGTGTTTGTATCTTGCAAGATCATCATCATCATTATCACCATCATTACTCTTTAGCTTCCTGAGGAGCATAGGCTTTCAGCAAAAATATTCTAAGCCCACATGTTCTGTGCCATCCACTCAACGTCATTCCTTGCCTTCTTGACTTTATCTCTTCCATTTCTGTCTCCAGTTTTCTTCTCCATGAGTTTTCTTTTTGGTCTCCCTCTGCCACTCTCTGATGTATGCTGTTATATTACCGGTATAATGTTATATGCCTTTAAATTAATGCTTAAAGTACATGTATAAATGAAAGGACACCTTGTGCAAGATGAGAGAGGGAAAAAGAGAGAAAGAGAGAGAGAAACAGATAAAAGAGAGAGAGAGAGAGAGCGAGAGAGAGAGAGTGAGAGAGAGAGAGAGAGAGAGAGAGAGGAAGGAAGGAAGGGCAGAATGTTAGACGGACCTGCTCGCGCCGTAAAAATAAAGTTCTTTTGTTTGTTGGTCCTCCCCTGGGGATTCCAGAACATGGACTGACGTTTAATCCTATCTACCGTTTTCCTCTGCTGCCACGTCTGCCTTCGCGCTATTTTCGTTCCAATTATTTTACCTTATTAAATGTTAAACTGTGTTTGTATCTTGCAAGATCATCATCATCATTATTACCATCATTATTCTTTAGCTTCCTGAGGAGCATAGGCTTTCAGCAAAAATATTCTAAGCCCACATGTTCTGTGCTATCCACTCAACGTTATTCATTGCCTTTTTCACTTTATCTCTTCCATTTCTGTCTTCAGTTGTCTCCTCCTTGAGTTTTCTTTTTGGTCTCCCTCTGCCACTCTCTGATGTATGCTGTTATATTACCGTTATAATGTTATAAGCCTTTAAAGTAATGCTTAAAGTACATGTATAAATGAAAGAACGCAGTGTGCAAGATGAGAGAGGGAGAAAGAGAGAGAGAGACAGACAGAGAAAGAAAGAAAGAGAGAGAGAGAGAGAGAGAGAGAGAGAGAGGAAGGGCAGAATGTTAGACGGACCTGCTCGCCCCGTAAAAATAAAGTTCTTTTGTTTGTTGGTCCTTCCCTGGGGATTCCAGAACATGGACTGACGTTTAATCCTATCTACCGATTTCCTCATTCTGAACTCTATCCATAGCCATCGTCTCCTTCTGATCTCCTAATTTCTATATGTTCTCTGTAAATTACCATCTGATTCAAAACCTCGGTATCAACCAGCTGTAAATGCATTCTATTGTGATTTCTAAGATACAACCTTATTCCACACGTTAGTAGGAAGCAATCCAGTTTTTATGTGCGTTTTATGAGAATAAGGAAGCTGAAGTACTGTACAGGGTGGTCATAAAGTCTTTCCCTGATTTCAAACATTAAAAAAAAAAAGTATTCTGTGCAGACACTTGGTTTTTTGGAAATTATTCCAGAACTAAAACAGTTTTTTTTAAATGCTATTTGTAGATTTCAACATTTGCGCCGTTTGTGTAGGATTTTCAACACTGTGCTTCGAGGAATTGCAAGTTCTCTTGAGGCACGATAGGTTGATTTCTGAGGACTGCGTTGAAACGCCGTGCGCACTGCGTCCACAGTTTCTTCACTCACACGAGGCCTACCTGCTCTGGGCATGTCACCGACGCTGCCAGTGTCCGTAAACTTTATATACCAAGCTTTGATGCTTTTAACATCTGGAGGATCTCGTCCACACTCCCTTCTAAACTTTCTTTGCACTGTCAACGGCGATTTACTTTCATGATACCATAAAACACACTGCGCTTTCTCCTTCATTGACGCCATGTTGAAAAAGATGATTTGTGCGCAACCTACAAAGGTAGCCAAAAAAAAAAAAAAAAAAAAAATTAATGGTCTTTGGTGCAATTTCCAAAAAACCGAATGTTTCTGCGCATGATATTTTTTTTGCAAAATAAATTTGAAATCAGGGAAAGACTTTATGACCACCCTGTATACCGTGACAACAGGAAGGATATAAGGAAAAAATAGACATAGAACGACAAACAGAGAAGATACTGGACATGTTGACATGTTTGCATGGACAGAAGTCAACAACACAGTTGATAAATAATACTGAAGACAGGAAGTTGTGGTGAGGCATGATCGTCTACGCCACGAGGCATGGTATTTGCAGAAGAAGATAACACATGCGTGTTATGAGATCCCTTCTATGCAACAAATCATGTTTACTTTTGTTTTTTTTTCCTCCCTCATTCACGCGCGTTATATGTCGTAGTGAACGTTACATGAACATACATTTTTGTATTCTTATACAGGTTGTGAGAGTACTGACATTAGTTCATAATTCTTTTGGATTTCTTTTGGTACAACCCGGTTATCTTCGTAGAACATTTTATGGCAGATATTTATCTTCTTCACTAATGTAGAGCTGATGATAAGTAGCAGAATGGTGCCAGTGGAACAGGAGATGAGATGATGTTGCTGGCAATGGGCAGAACACACTCTGAGAAAACCTATTGATAGTATCACAAGGTAGTTTTTCTTAAAGAATCACCAGGGTATAAGAGATAGAGGGAGACTATAAAGGTATTCGTTATTGGGGATGAAGCGGGATACTTCTCATTCCATTTAGTTTTGTCTACTGAAACGCATTAGACCTGAATGAGACGCTTGTTGGGAATGAAGTGGCGTGTGATTGTTTGTAGTACAGGTTCATATTATTTCATCCGAAATTCTCGGGTACAGCTGTGTTTTGGAAACCATATTTTTTTCGGTTTTCAGATGTCGCCCAAATCGCGTTCAAAAAAGTATCTCAAATAGCCCAAGTCGCCCAAAAGGTGTTCGAAGATTGCCAAAATTCGCCCAATTGGGATCGAAAAGTAGCCCACAGTCGGCCATTCGATTTTCAGAATATTTCGGTTTTCGGATGTTCGGATAAAAGGATACAGACTTGTAGTTACCGGAGAGTTTGTTCTGATCAGTGGTCTTGTATGGATGTGTAGACTCATAGTGTGCTGAATGACAATTATACATAGTTGAGGAGAGAGGTTTAATTTTTTTGACGTTCATGTTTGATTGAGGTCAGGAAAATACGCAGACGTTGGATAGGACACATATTAAGAAATTAAGGAAACCAGTTGATGGCATTACAAGGCAGTCCTTGTCCTGGAATCCCTAAGGTAAAGGAAGTAGAGGATTCCCTCCCCCCCCCCCCCCCCCCCCCCAAGCAAAAAAACAAAACAAAGAAACACACACACACACAAATGGAGAATGGTTTTGGAAAGAAAAATAAAATGGATAAAGAAGAAGTGGAAAGACCTTGAATGAAGAGTAAGTGTTGACGTGAATTTGGTGAAAACCTTGGCCCTCATAGGCGGGTCTAAGGACAAAGGTATGGTGATGATGATGATGATCATAATCTTCAGAGAACGTCTTAATTAAAATTAATTTTCTTGTTTTGAGTTGCTTTCATATCATTGGTGGCTCTTAGTCTATTAAAGGAGCTATATTATCTTTTTTCTTCTAATTAGTTTAATAACATTATTCGGTTCATGTGTGTTTATTCACCGGGAAATTAAAATTGTTGAAATTTATAAGCCAAACCGAGCACCGTACTTTTTTTCAGTTCGGCAAATCCAATCGCAGTGTCAAGGCCGTGGAGTTGTCACATTTTACACGCAACAAAAACACTTTTGCCACCCCCTTATGCGACGTCACAAATTTCTTACCCACCCCGTCCCCTTTTTTGTCCTTATTTTTTGTAATCCTGAAAAAATACAACTTACTCGAATGTTTTTTTTTAAAGTTTTGTCTCGTTTTGGCCAGGCGCGTCCCGTTCAACCTAGTCGGTTATATTAGGGCGCATGTCCAAATATAAAAGACCCTTAAGTCTAGGGAATTGCTAGTCATCATCATCATCATCAGCTTCCAAGTCCATACCTAGCTATAAATGGGTACTTAACTTTGAGTTAGGGAAGGAAAAGACAGCGAGGAAGGAAACTGGTCTCCCCACCTCTCGATGCTGGACCTAGTATGGTGAAGTCTCTAACACTCCACTACCGCAATATGTTACCGGGTTTCGGGTTCAAAGCTTGGTAGTGTCACGCATCAGTCTAACTAGCTGTAAAAGGGTACCTGACTCTGATCTTGAGTTAGAGAAAACAACGGCAGCGCGGAAGGGAACAGTCCACCCCACCTCATAAAGCTGGGACCCAGTACATCGAAGTCTATAACACTTCACTCCCCTACGGCAGAATCTGCTACGTGACTACCCTTACTGTTTAAATTATCGGCAGGTGTGTTTAAAAAAAAATGTATTTCTTGTCCTTGTCACCTGTTTGTAACTGTGGCTGACGAAGGGTAAAACCCGAAACGTCCCTTGTTTCCTGTGTACCGTTAACTTGTAGAACTGATTCAATAACGTTTTATTCGTTTATATAGTTTTAAAAAATACGGGGGGGGGGGGTTTGAGGGCGGCAGTGAAGGGTCTGTCGTAAGCGTGTCAACTAAGAATGCACGAGGAACGCATTTTTTTTTAACTTGCCCTCCCAAACAACGGGGGAGGGGGGAGCTCACAATGTGAAATGACCCTTTTTCAGTCAAGACAAAGTACGGTGCTCGGGTTGGCTTATAAATTTCAAAAATTTTAATTTCCCGGTGAATAAACACACAAAAACCAAATATCCTCCTGAGTATTGGGTTTCCTGACACGAAATCAGTTCTCCCCCCTCCTTTTCATTGCACCATCCCATCTACCTCAGAACGTTACACTCTCTGAGCATTAGTATTGATTCCAGTGAGCGAAACACATTCATTGCATTTATAATTAACATGTTTACATTTACATATGCACTGGTTGAAAAAATTAATATAATAAGGATGTACATCACTTCTGTCATCATTCACTCCCTGCTCCATACGGAAATTGGGACTACCTTTGTTCTTGGTTCTGTATGAGAAATCCGCATGAAGCAGTCACCAGCCATTGCAGTGGTGGTTCATGAAACCATTATTATATGTGCTGAGGTTGCCAGCCTTGTGTGACTTTGACATCAACTAGCAGTTTTCATATGTTAATAATGCAAATAGACAATTAACAAATAGAGTTGTCAAACAAGATGCTCTGGTCCTTTAAAGTGGAATCCTCCTCCTATTCCTTATTCTGGCTCGTCTTCTTGACGAGTTGAATTTAACAGTGCCGTAAAGTCAAAAAGCGCTAAATTATAAGGCAACATTCGGCCCTCGCGTTCATATTGCTACTTTATGATAAGGCTGCAATAAGAAATGTTGTATTTCAACATCTCAAATGCCAAACCAATTGCATGCAATATGCGTATATGGGTATATTCCCACTATCCTCTCACGGAAAGTTCCTTCGTGACGCACAAAAATGTGATGTTTACAAGTCCTTTCCCATATAAGGTATGTCATCTTCCGTCTATTATGAATCACGTTTACACTCACGACTTCATAATCTATCCCAGGTAATCTCTTTCAAAATGGAGACCTTTCGTAACCATCGCCTACCCCAAGTCCGCCCAGAAATGATTATGTCATTTACCCGGACCATCCAACACTATCAACAACCTGGTCCGACAGAAAATATTATCAGTGATAATAAGATAATCGACTGTGGCCATCTCAAGGTTGTTTACTTACTAATCCGGTCGATCCTACACACTGTCTGGTCGGAAATGCGTTACAACATTTCAGTCCACAGATTCAGGTGTCAATATGGGTTCAAACGAACGCGACTAATTACACTAATCAGCAAAAGATGTTTGCCGAAGTCCCGACATGACAAGAAATGAAGGAAAGGAGTGTAAACAATGAATCGAAAATACCAAATAATGTCAGAGATGGGAAAAACGAAAGTGAAGAGCACAGAATGAATAACATGATGGCACATATAAATGTGACGATCGAGGTTAATTTGTGACATTGACAAAGGTGAACGATGAGACAACTTTTTAAAAAGGAATTATAGATTTTAATCGGGAAAATTGCTACTTACTGCTTTGTGCAGGTGGATGGGAGGATGAAGCTGCCCATCGCACCAAGTGGCAATGCTCCCTGCGGCGCCACCTCAGATTGGGCGAAATGAAGCTCTCACAACAAGCAGAAGAGAAAAGAATACACCGAAAGGAGCACCAAGCAAACATCAGCGGAAGGATATCACAGCAGGGGCGCAGTCCCATAGTCAGTTATGACTGAAGGGAGCTAATACTACTACTACTGCCTTGTGACTGTTCTGGAATTCTGTTCCCACAAGACTTAGCTGCCCACTACCAGGCAGCCAGGCTACTCGACATGACGTTAGGTTAAAAAAAGGATCCCGTTACACGTCCATTGAGGCATTTTTGGAAAATGGTGTTAGGCCCATATTTTGTTGACCATCGGCACACTAGGGGTGATGTGGTCAGCATCACGCCGGCCGCCTTAACCTTCCAAGAGTTGCTCTGGTACCCAATTCATGAGGCTGGGTAGACCCCGCAGCCGTTTGCGGTCTAAAAAAAATCCCACCTCAACTGGGGATCAAACCATGGACCACCGAGCTAGGAAGCCATTGCACTAACCACTGCGCCACAGTGGCTCCTATAACGTCAGGTGCTGAATTGAAATAACAGAATCTAAGCAGAGACGACATTCTGAAACAAATTTTGTGCAAAGTATATTGTTGATACATCGGATTATTAAACAGACGATTTAAAAGTAACCCACATCGCGCTAAACTGGGACAATAGTTCCTACGACATATACAACATTTGAAATAACCACCATCACGCTGACACTGGAAACCTTTTACGTCAAACTAAATCGTGGCCTAATAGGTCTTCTATTCGTTACCAGTCATAGCGGTACAAGCGAAACTTTCATTAAGTGCACTAGTTTAAAGGAAACTACTTTCTGATGGCACGAGGTCACAAGACTGGTTAATGACTTAAATGGCGCTTGCATTGGAGACTTATTTTCTTTGTGAGTTTTGCCTTCTTGTGGCGAGGCTTAAGTCCGTCGGTTATATCAGAATATAGTTTGCCATTCAAAAATAAGTGAACTCTATTAACTCAAGTATATTTTGATAAAAACTTAGCCCTGAAAAGGAATTAGCCCTGAAAAGGTCTACGAGCTTCTGTCAGCTAGCATGAAAAAGCAATGAAAACTGCTAGTGCCAAAGACTTGTTTGTAGACACCACGTCCTGAAGACTAGTCCTGAAAAGGACTGTTAGCTTGTGCAGCGTTGATAGATACTACGTCATGAAAAGGGAGACATTTTCTAGCTTAGAAATTGGAATTAATGCTTGGAAACTGGAATTTAATGCAGCTATTAAACCGCTTGGTGGTCGTAAAATCTCGGAAGGCACGTCTGGCGTCTACGTTTGTTGGATCAGTTATTGCCACAAGCGTGATTAGCGTATTTCATCAGGTTGTTGCCCCAGGATATGTTGAATTATTTACTTTTTATTTTGCTTTTAAAGACGAACATTTATTGAATACTTACACTTTTTTAAAATTCATCAGATAAACCGCAGAAACTGAAACTTCATCTTCGCTTTTCAGTTTCCCGCCAGCGTGTGTCACCGATAAATACTCCAAGCTTCCTGTCTAGTGACATCCATTCAAGATCTCTCTTTGTCTTCTTATCCCTTTCATGTCCTGTCTACAGTTCTCTTCTCCGTGTGATTTTTAGTCTCTTCTATTTCTCTTACTCCGGTGATTCCACAACATGGATTGCCTTAAAATGTTATCAACAAAAGGTTTCTGAATGTGTTTACAATTCAATGCCAGCGATTTTTTCTTCTTTCGCATCTGTGTCTGGTTCTTTCCACCAGTTCCGCATTAGTGACCGTGTACCATTTCAATCCTATTTAGCGCATGCACCCATTTATGAAAGTCTGTAACTTCTTTGTTCACACTGAAGAAACTAAAGCTTAATACTAAACGTAATTTAAAAAAAAATACAATTAACAACTGAACATTACTTACAAATGTAAACGTAAAAAAAAAAATAAAGAAACAAAACATAGCATCTTTTCTGTAGTGATAACCATCCCTTTACAATAATAAAGACAATGTTCATGATCGTTATCCGATAATGAACCCGAAACTGAAGCTGGCTAAAGAAGATTCAGGTTTCTTCACCCTCCTGGCCCAGAGCATGAGCTGTCGATCACCAGGTGTTACGGACTTTTCCATCATCATGGAACATGAAAGTTATGATGCTAGGTTTCAGTCAAGTAACCAATTTTCATTTTTGTGTGTGACTTTATTCATGTCTAGAACATGGAAGATTTATCCGATTCCTTTAGCCAATGAACCCACTCTCTGGTGGTATTTGTAGTGTCACGTTTAGGAACAGATCCGTCATAATCTCGTAGACACTTTTAATTTGTTGACTGTGATTCACATAAAGATCGGCTTTCACGACAAAAATGGCAAATCAAGAGCTAGGGACCCAGAACTTCACCACGACTGTCACGGGTTGCCTCCCCTTGCTCTGCAGTAGTAGTCCAACAGTGGCCAAAACCTAGAGTATCTAATGTGGGTCTTCAAAGGTGTCTACCTTCGCACACGATTACTCTTGGTAGAGTTGTAGATAGAAGGATAATGATGCTTCTACCTCGAAGTAGTGTTTACAAGATATTTCAGAAGTCAAGAACAATGCTGAATGAGTCTTAGCACGTTAACTTTGTATCTGACCCGCCGCCTTTTGTGAAGATGGATATAAATGATTTGCTCGTTCAAGCCCCCAGTGAAATTCCTTGTATTGGCTCGATATAGATATAGATATATATGTATATATATATTAATGAATATATACTAGAGGTTCTGGATGTCACGGTTTGCCTCCCATGCTTTGCAGTAGTGGTCCAACAGTCGCCAAAACTCAAGAGTATCTAATATGGGCATTCGCACAAGATTACTCTTGGCAGAGTGGTAGATAGAAGGATAATGACGCTTCTATCTCAAGGGAGTTTTCAAAATATATTTCCGAAGTCAAGAACAATGCTGCATTGGTAGGGCAATTGTTAACTTTATATTGGTCCACCGTCTTTTATGAAAATGCAATTATTAATTTCAGCTCGTCAGGCCCCTACCCTGATTTACTCAGTGGAATTATGATTATTAAGTTATAGCTCTGTTTAGAGTGTATTTAGTAAATTGACTGAGACAAACATGCAGTTCATTTAAAATGATTAAATCGAAGTTAAATTTGTATAATTACAAATAACAAATTTAATAATCATTTAGGTTTAACAAGGTTTCAGAAAATTTGAATAAAGATTTAACAGAAAGTTGTCATCACTGTTGTGATGGGATGAAAGTTTATAAAGGAGTTCACGTGGCAGCTTTAACGTTTAACTTATATGCCAATGGTAGGTTCTGCTCCCGCTGATGGTTTGGTTCTTGGTAGACTGATCACGCTAGTCGCTGGTCAAGGTTGTTAGGGCACAGCACGTTCCAAGAAATGTCAGGAAGTGTCTACGAAGTTGGTCCCTCGTTTTAAAGCTCAGATCACTGTTCCATTGTTCCAGAGATAGTACTCTCAACTGGTACCACCAACAACTATGGTGAAAGAATAGAAAGAAAACGCCCTCCTGAGTATTGCGTTTTCCAACCCAGAGTTATGGGTCCCCTTCTCTCTATTCCACCATCCCATCTACCTCAGAATTTACCCTCGATGAGAATTAAACTTCAACAAGACCATACGAAAAGAATGGGAGATTGCCATCATAACACCAATTTTCAAAAAGGGTGACAATCGACAGTGTGGAAACCATAGAGGCATATCCCTTCTCATTGTCCTTGGTAAAATCTACTCTAGAATCCTAGAGCAGAGACTCCGACGCCTAGCTGAGCCACAATTGGATGAGGTCCAGTGCGGATTCCGAGCAAACCGAAGTACTCAAGACCTAATCTTCACACTCAGACAGCTGAGTGAAAAGGCCCTTGAGTATAAGAGTGAGATGCATCTTTGTTTCATAGATCTGGAAAAGGCGTTTGACAGGGTCCCCTGGAGCAAACTTTGGGACTGTTTGGCAAGGAAGAATATTCCAGCACCTCTGATTCATGCTATACAGAGCTTCTACAAGTCTTGCAGAAATTATGTGAGGACAGCAAACCATAAGTCGGAAGAGTTCAGGACCACCACTGGTGTAAGACAAGGTGATATCCTATCACCTTACCTCTTCATACTCCTTATGGACGATGTCATCAAGGCATGTAAGGAGAGAACAAGAAAGTATTCAGTGGGGTACTGGAAGATGAGACAGGTCTATATTTCGGAGCTGGCATTTGCTGATGATGTTGCCCCGATTGCTAAATCAGAGGCACATCTCCAGTCCAACCTGCAAGTCTGGAAGGAAGAGCTGGAGAAGAGAGGGATGGTCATAAGCAGCTCTCAAACAAAATCCATGGTGATATCACGAGAAGAAAGAAAACATCAGATTAAGCTGGGAGAACAGGTCCTGGAGCAGGTCGACCACTTCAAATACCTCGGAGCTATTATAGACCGAAAGGGAGGCATCAAAGAAGAGTTGGCCACTCGAAAAGCAGCAGCTGGGAGACTTTTTCAGGCCATAAATCGAGGATTCCTCAGAAGAGAGAGGTTGGTAAGAAAACGAAGATGGCTGTATACCGCTCCACCTATGTCCCAGTCTTGACATACGGATGCGAGTCATGGGCAATGACTACAACCCATAAACCAGATCCAAACCTCAGAAATGAGGTATCTGAGGAAGGTGGGTGAAGTAACAAGAAGAGACACGGTACGCAACCAGACGATACGTCAAGGCCTAAATCCTACCCCCTGCAGACCCAAGTAGAACAGTCCCAATTAAGATGGTTTGGCCATGTCTGCAGAATGGGAGAAGATCGGATACCACGACAAGCATGGGAAACAAAGAGCCAAGGATCCAGACCCCTAGGACGACCCAGAGTCCGCTGGGAGGACAACATTAGACAATCTTTGAAGGATCGAGGACTAGAATGGAACCAGGCCAGGAGGAAGACAGCCGATAGGATAGTCTGGCGCTCTCTCTTCCAAACCTCTACACCTCATGGTAGAAGGGGAACGACTAAGTAAGTAAGTAAGAGAATTAAACTTAATTCCTCGAGAGAAAACTTCCTTTACCGTTAAAATAAATAACTTTATCTTTATTTAATATTTAAATGAAAAGGTTAATAGTACATATAGAATATGTTTACATTTACATATCCACTGATCGAAAAATGTTCACAATATAAATAGCATAGGTTTTCATTTATATCTACACTTGTTGAACAGTTTGAAACTTTCATTAATTTTAAAGTGAATATGTTTACATAGACATTTACACTGGTTTGAAGGTGTAAATATTATACTTAGAATGTACATCATTTCTTCCATCTTTCTCTCCCTGCTCCATATGGAACATCGGACTACTTATGCTTTTAGTTCTCTTTAAGAAACTAGCGATAAGGTAATCACCGCCCTTGCAGTGGTGGTTCATGAAATCATTATTCTATACGCTGAGCGATTTTTACATATTAATATTCACATGGTAGTTATACATGGTAATATTTGTTCACATGTTAGTAATTAAAAATATAAAATGTAAAATGGACAACTTACGACAATCCAGGTTCACACACTTTTTGCTCAGATGAATAAAGACACTTGAATCGGCCTCTTACACGTGTTCTTGGGGGTCGTTACTTTTAACATTAATTCCCACTGAGACTCAGTGTGTTTCAGTTTCCTCAGATTCCGTTTCCTTATTAAAAGGGTAGAGTCTTTCCTGGGCTGTGTAAGTCCTTCCAAATAAAAGTTCGGCCTGATAAATGGAATTCTGAATTCTACCTTCTGGTAAGGTCTGGTTGAAGTCTTTGGCAAGGGATTTCTCACAGTGAACTAGACTTGCAAAAATTGTCAGATTATATTGCAAGTCTGCCCCCGCATTTGGTTTGTTACGATGCTAAGAAAGCGCCAATCGTTTTCAAACATGCGTGTCATGTGGGGAAATTTCAAATTATTTCCGACATGGAAAAATTATGTGCATGATGCAGAAATCACCTCTCCCATATATGGTAGTAAAACATCCGATTGCCTAGCAGACAGACTCACCAACACATCTGTTAACTCATACGACAATGTGTGGCAGATGTAACAACTTATTACTTTCATATAAAGTAATGTCTTCGTGAAAGTCGGACAGGAAACGATTATGTCATTTATGTCTGTTCAAAATGTGTCGCACAGACGAGTAATCTCGTTATCTGTTGCCTTAGCACACAAAACGCGTCTTTTTACCACCTTGGCAAAGACGCACCTTTGCCTTATCAGCGATTAAACAAATACGTCGGGTCAATTTTAGTGTTAATCTGTCGCGGCAAAGGTTTGGTTCACGAGAATTTACCAACATGACTGCCGTTTCAATATTGCATCACCTGTCTACTATCTCAGCAGGGATGGGCATGTAAACAGACAAGACGAATTATTACTAAAAGGAGTACAAGAATGAAAGTACAAAATATCTGCTACATAGCAGAGAAAGAAAGAGATGTCGACCATGGAAAAGCACGCAATTAGTCAGTACAACAATTTAAAATGAGTACTACCTGAGTGAAAGAGAGATCAAGAAGGGGTCGCCCCAAATCCATCTCGTGACACTGGATCATACATATGCCTTTCTCTCTGTAATGATTAATTTAACTATGAATTTGTCAAAATCAACATATACAAATTTAATGCTCAATTACTTTTAAACAAATGTAAATAAATATGAAATGGTAATTATGAAAAATTATGATTCATCATAGATCTCGGTTTGGGAGATGAAAATATAATCTTTTGAAGTGGCCTGCTAAACGTATAACTTAGCTTCCAAATAGCTGAAATGTTGGTGCTGCTGGTTCTGTCATTTTGTCTCTGTGGCAAAGGCACGTCTCCAAAGGATTCTGGAGTTAACCGCTTCCGGTAAAGCGTATCCCACCCGTGGGATATAGGTTTCACTTGTCGATCTCCAGCTTCGAGCTACAGACTGGTGCAGCTGATAACGTGGGTAGAACCTAAAATGGTCTTTCCAATCTGCACCACTAACTTGATAAGGAATAAAAGAACACATTCCGCTGCTAAGTATTTGTTTTCCTGATCTAGATCAGGCGCCTTTCCCCGCTGACCGTCACCAATTTTTTAAAATCAGAATTTGTACTCTCCCTGAGTGTATATCATATAACTCAGGGGATGTGATAACAAAATCACCATTCTTTTAGTTGATGTAATGAAAAAATTTCAACTGGACAGCGGCAAGTGCTTTGTGCCTGAAGGAACAACTTTAAACATACATGCAACTCATTACAAATGGCAATATACATATGGTGTCATCATCATCCACTTCCTTTCTCCACTTGGAGTCTGGGATTACCTCTGCTTTTGGCTCTTCCGTGAGAACCAGCATGAAACAATCCCCAGCGCATGCTGTGGTGGTTCATGAATGTATCCTTTTTACATGCTGAGGTTGCCAGCCTCGTATGAATCTTAAACACCCCTACCTAGTATAAATAGGCAATATTCAAAGTATAAAAATACGTACAACTCGCTCAAGTAACTAGGCAAATCTTAGACGTCTTGCTCAGGTAAATAGTCTTGGCAACTTAACACAGATGCTTCGAACACACGTCTGGGATATTATTTCTTATTCTAGAATTCCTCTGTGACTTGCGAGTAGTTTCTGTAGGAGTCCGGTTCCGTATTAATGTTTTCTTTTCCAGTGTATAAAAGATGCTCTAATACGTTCTTCCGTTCCTAAAACTTCAGAAACCTGACTATTATTTTCCTGTGGCAAGGTCCGAGCTGTCTACTTTGACGATTTCGGGAATGCAGTGACTTATTTCAAACCATTCCTACGTTATATCGTAATTTCCGGGCTTACGCTTCCACCTGGCGTTTTCTGACAAACTCCCAATCAGCGCGGCTGTTTATTGGCGCCTCACATGCCAGCGAATATATTCAAAGTTCATATTATGAAAACTTTTCCTCATGCAGTATTCTGTATGACTCATGTGATTGAAAATTTCAAACAGTCATCCTCCGTACATGGAGTTGCTACATCCGAAAATTCTTGGTAATGTTTACGTTACAACTTCTTATATTTTTCCTGTCGAGTCGGAAGTACTTATGCAATTTCAGCAAACACTTCGTGCTCGCAATTACCTGGAGTCGATGTGGTATTATCCCGTTTTAGGGACTCAATTAATCTCTCAGGGATTGGCGATACGCTTGTCTGGCCCTGTCATGCATCGAAGCGTGAAACGTGAACAATGACAGTAGGGAAGAAGAGAGTGCTAAGAACAGAATAATGCTCCTAATTCAGTACGCACATCAAATGTTGTTCAATACTGCCGGAGAGGAGAAGAGAGCGCGCAAATTATATCACAACGACCCAGAGTCCGCTAGGAAGACAACATTAGACAATCTCTGAAGAACGGGGGATTAGACTGGAACTATGCCAAAAGGAACACAGCTAATAGGATAGCATGGTAACCGCTCTGGAAAACCTCTATACCCCAAGGTAGAAGAGGAAATACTAAGTAAGTAAGATTCTCATAACGTCCTTTCCGATGTCTAAACTCAGCAGTTCTCTCGTCGTACATAATTTAACAAGCTCCTTTACTCAAATATTTGGTCAGTGTTGGAAATCCCTGAATCTGGGAGTGGGAAATTCAAGTTATTATCTCATGCTCTTCTTTTGTTCAAAAGTGATGACTGGACTCACATACGTCATAAATTAAAGAGAACGTGCTTTGATTTCTTAACTTAGTGAATGGGTATCTAATTCTGTAAACAAACTTTCACACAATCATTGAAAATATACTTACAATATTCTGGCCTCGTCTCATGGCAGCCAAAGTCATGCAAACATGCCATCCCGGTCATTGCACAAAGTTGATATCTGGAGCATGAATAACCGTACTCGCTTTTATCTCAATCTGAAGCATAGGGCATGTGGCAGGTTGTCTCTTTTGCTTTACGGTAGTGGTCCACTAATGACCAAACTCAAGTAAAAGGAATGAGTTTTTACAAAGGTAGCTACTGTGACAGCGTTATATCACTAGGTGGCAGATGGCAGGCCAAGTGACGTAATCTATATTTTGTAAACTCCTTTGCTTTATCTTCCAAGTTCAATTTAATATCATTACTGGTTAACTTCGCCAGAGGTGGTAATTCTTGGATGATGCTAATACTTTTTCTCCTTATATAACCCAGGCTGGTTCTATCCCTTCTTGGATCTTACAGTGACTCCTCATATAGTGGTAGTTTAAATAAACATGGCATACGTTCAGCAACTTGCAAAGATGAAATCGACTCCTAGCTGACCTATCAAAACTTTTAATAACTTAATACTGTAACAGGCATGATGTCGTACAAAGAACAGATCTCGCATAAAATCATACACTGGATCCTTTGAACAACAGAGGTACTTCATACATGAGCTCTAGGTCTTGTAAACTTTTCATATTCCTCTTCTTCATATTAACTCCAGTAAACGTTCTTAGTCTTCCCAAATCTGCTACTAATAATTGTGGTACCTATGCTCATCAATAGCATTCCTTCTCTTACATATATATTTATATGTTTTCCTTATGAACCTAGTCAGACCTGCCTCTCTAACCGTTCCTGGAAAACAAAATCAATCTGATGCAATATATATATATATATATATGTATGTATATATATATATATACATACATATATATATATATATATATATATATATATATATATATATATATGTTCACAGTCAAATACTTACATGAGAGAGCATAATTGCGGTTCTCATATAGAAGTCGATACTCACTGTTCCTTAAAAAAGTCGTATCTATTTCTGTTTAGATCAATCTTTACTTAAAGTCCTCGTAGATCAACCTTTACTTAAAGTTGCTCCTCAATAATATACAGTTCCCTTCAAAGATTCCTAGCCTTCCATTTCTTTATGCATAGTCGTAAAATATTTATAGCGAACCGGCAAATCGTGCTTCTACAAAAAACATTCCTGTAAATAAGAACCTATTTCGTGCATAAGGTATTCACAATCCAATACTGACAGGATAGCATAATTGCTAATCTCCTTTTGAAATAAACATTACTGTGAACCACAGAATCAATAACTACCTTCCGATAGAATAACACTGGCTGGACATATGTGTATACTCATAAAACAAAAATACCCTGTCTGTTAAACCACAGATGGTACAACTTGTCCGCACAGCTGCTCGAATCTTCTCCGTCCTGATCATACACTCACTGACTAACTCAGGACTCACTAATGACCTCTGGTCATCTCAGCGTGGTGTGTTTTCTCGCCACTCGCTGATTCGCTAACCCAAATCTTTTCCATTAAATTTATTGGTCGAGCTATGCTGTTCTCAAACATTCTGTTTACACCCCTAGATGATCACCGACTTTTATTAAACGTGAACTGTATCTTGAACTGTTGTCAGTTGCAATTATTTCTTCCATTCGTTATTTTTTTCCTTGTGAGCTGTCTTAACTGTTTATCTCACTCTAACCATAGCATGAATAATGCTAGCGCAAGCCTCACGGCCACACTACCTATGCTGAAGATAACTATTGCAGAGATGTATAGCAGGGTTGTTGCTTCTATGTCAGGAATTCTCACAATTTTTTTTAGAATGGTAAGTATAACAACGGAGTCATCTAAGTTTGTTATAAACTTCGGTTTCTCCACCCACTTTTGTGAGAAATGTATGTTTTGACTCGTATTTTATGATCCCCCAGCTGAAGATTACTAAGAAAAATATTAATTGAATAGCTCTGAATACATAGATATGTATTTTTTTTAAAAGACGGGCGCAGACATAAAATTCACCCAATAGTTGATAAACTGAACTCTTGATTTATATTTACATAAATAACAAGATATTTATTTAAGAAATATTGCTGAAACAAGCGTAAAGAATGAAAATGATTAAATCAGTAAACAATTAAATAATTTAGTTCGGATCTTTAGAGAATTTGTCATTATTGGATGTTATAAACGGAAGGTGGCGATTTTATAAAAGAAGTACCCTCACTGAGGTCATAGTTTCGACTTAGCTTTGCAGATATCTGCAGTGAGTTGTCTACGGGTGATGGTTTTCAGGGAAGTCTTGACCGTTTCTTCTCTTCAGGAGTCGAGTGGTTTGGTGGCAGTATGTTCCTGACGGTGCCGGAGTAGCTGCTCAGGTTGCTTCTTTAAGTGTCCTCAAGACCCGTCTGTTATAGGTGTCGAGCGTAAACTTCTGGCAACTGGTAACAAAAAGGTAAAGGTAAAGGATCCCGTTAAACGCCCATTGAGGCATATTGGGAATATGTGTTAGGCCCAAATTTTCTTGACCATCAGCACACTAGGGGTGATGTGGTCAGCATCACGCCGGCTGCCTTAACCTTCCTAGAGTTGCTCTGGTACCCGATTCATGAGGCTGGGTCGACTCAGGAGCCGTTTGCGGTCTAAAAAATCCCTCCTTAACTGGGAATCGAACCATGGACCACCGAGCTAGGAAGCCAGTGCACTAACCACTGCGATACCTCGGCTCCAACTGGTACCAGAACTGAGAGAAAAAATTAGTCTCTTGAGTATCAAGCCTCTTGATGATTCCCTCCACCTTTTCATCTTCTTCAGAATTGTACCCAACACTCTTGAGCATTAGATCTCAACCCATCGATCCAGATGAAAGTGCGTTAAAGGAGTGGAAAATGCAAATATATAATAGAAATATCAGCATAAAAAATATAAATACCATGATACTATCATCATCCACTCCCTGCTACCTATGGAGAATAGGGCTATCTCTGATAGTGGTTCCTTGTGAAGAAACCCGCACAATACAGTCACCAGCTCTTGCAGTGGTAGTTTATGTGACAAGTTCTTTTATATGATGAGTTCGTCAGCTCAATGTTCAACTGTACATCAATTAGTAATTCATACATGTCAAATGCAAATAAAAATTACTAAAATGTACATGTTACAGTTAAGCCCAATATATTGGGTGAATAATTATACTTTCAGACCTTATAAGATGGCCGTAGTAAGTACTACAGCTGTTTAAAATGCAGACGTCCCATTGTGAGTTAGGTTCCTAACTGTTGACACGTGAGGAATGTTCCTTGGACTTGGGGCGCTAAATATTAATTCAAAAGTTTACTCTTTTTTAATATTAAAAGGTACTCCTAGTTCTTTGGCCTGTCCTCTAATGGGATTCTTAGTACTAGTCCTTATCCTGGCTGTCTGTGATCTCATGATTTGATGAAGATGGAATGTAGTGAGCAAATCATCGAACCGCCCTAGGTTTTATAGTTGAATTTTTGCCCACGCACAAATGTTGCCTTGTGAGGTTCTGTTGGATAAAACCCAATCACAATTTTAGTTTATTTTAATTTCTGATTTCAAACTAACCGCAAGTAAGGCTTCTGAATTTTAGTAAATTTTACCCCCACCATTCATTCTGAAAAACTACTACATCACCAAATAAGGTATTGCACTACTTATTATATGATATGACGGAAATCATTATATCATATTCATTGCCATAATTATTACATCTGATAAATCTTCTCCAAGTTATTATAATCCAGACGGGTTGGTCCGTATTTTTTCCCGTCGGCTCCCATGTTATCTCTAAACTGACTATCTGTTTATTACAACAAGGCATCTTGCTTAAGGTTGTTAAGAGACTTGCCGCAAATAGTTACGTGATAAGTAAGGTGTTTAAGTCACGATGAAGCAAAGGATGAGCGATTTATGTATTTATGTCTACCAAATTATACACGTGTTATCTTACGCTACCATCGACAATATTTCTTGCTTCGCCTTTGCCAGCTGGGCTGAAGTAGAATACTTTCTTATCTATCAGGAGCCCGTCTATCAAAACAATAAAACGGCAAATCAAATGTTGGTTTAATCTTATGGTTCCATTTAGCCAGCGATGTCTGCCCCGCGATTAAAGTATGACATGACATACGATCAAGCTTAAACATGTTGGAGGTGGCGAGGTGTAATATTGCTTGATGAAGGTGTGAACAAAATAATAATGACTGGATGAGGAGACAAAAACGATGATCGATTGAATACCGACCAAGAGGAGAGAAGAAAGCAAAATTAAACGAACGAAATAGGACGCATTTCGTCACAGGGCGCGTTGTGAGAAGGGCAAAGATGAACGTGAATGAATTTAGTTCATGGATAAGGACCTTTGGCTTGTATTTGTTTTTAAGATTGAGCAAGACGAGTTGTTTCGATAATTTATCGTAAAACCATGGAATTCGTTTATTTGAAAGAAGCCACAATTCGTCTCCTTCGTGCCTATCATGTCTATGACAGTGACGTCAGCTGGGATCCTACTTCATGTGAAACGTTTTCCAATACTTTTATGTTGCACAGGACGTTCGCTCATTAAGGCACAAATATTCTGAATAAAACCAAAACCAAATAAAGCCCTCCTTTATTCTCTTCAACTAGCTGCCTCTAATAGGTCGAGGTTCCAACATAGCGTATAGCAGGGTATATAGAATATTTCCCGGTTGATTTCGTTACGTGTTATTTGAAAGTCATCATTATTTTCATTTACCATCCTATAGAGTATGGAGCCACCACTGTTGCTGGCCACCTTGCATGAAGCTTGTACCAAACTTTCACATGCTCTTGAACCTGTGGTTTCTGTCGCAATTTGTTTTTACATGGTGAGGTTACCAGCTTTATGCACAACCTCACATTAGTTGCCTTGTACGACATGCATAAGGGATCAGTGGTGCTATTCTTTCTTTGCTTCATCAGTGATCCCCGAGAATTACACTCACTTAAAAGCTTCTAGACATAAGGGCAATGGTTCTCAACCTTTTTACCTCTCAAATAATTTTACACAACTAGCAGAACCCCTTCGAGGCAATTCTATTACCTTCAAATTATTGCCCGGTGGAAGAATAATACACACACACATATGAATATTTCAAAGTATCGAACCCAAGTAAAGTTATTTTAAACATAAAAATAAAGTTCACATCCAAGTCAATAGAAAATTTAATGTCTGTTTGACAACTGGGCTTCATTCATTTTGCACACATGTTGAATTGTAGTCCGATCCTCGATAGACAGGAGGCAATTTCTGTCTTTGTTTCTAATGTTTGCCAGGTACGAGAGAGCTTGTTCATTAAGATAGAAGCTAAAAACTGTAGTAAGATGTTCATTGCTTTTTGCTGATATCACACAATACTCTTGTCTCATTGAAATCCAAAACATGCCAGGTGACACTTCATTGAATTTTGTCTTAAATGAATAAAATGTTCAAACAAATAGCGTCCGTCGTCGAATTAGAAGGTGTACTTTTTCATGCAATACACTGTTGTGACATCTCTTTTACAATTGCCTCCTCGGTATTACTATTATTGAGATAGAAGTATATCTCTCTGAGTTTAAAAAATGAGAGAAAGTATTACAGATCAAACATATATTTAAATTTTTACATGCCTGTGACATTTATCATTACAATACAAAACTAATACAGACACATGCAACTAAATATAACTCTAAATAAGAACGACATTAGGAATTTTTCACTATATTTCAAAATGTTTATTTATTTATTTTACGATTTCTTCCGTAACCCATGAGGATTAATTGCGGAACCCTAGGTTCGGGAACACTGGTTAAGAAATACTGCATTGGGGGGTGGGGTTCGGAGCACACTTTGTACATACGCTATTTCTAGGGTATATTGTGTACGAAAATGCTTCCCTTAGGAAAGCGAGATAATCCATGATTGATTTATACGTTTGATTATATGGATGATCTCTTTGATAGATGATTTTTCCATAAGGAAGGAATGTCTCTGCGAGAGTATTATGTCAGAGACTCTTCTCGTGTATTTCATTATGTTTAAATTCGGACTCCAGGTAAAGCCAGACCCTTTTTCCATTGATGATCTCCTTATGGTTAGACCTAGATGAAACATCGTATTTTCGAGCATCGTTGGTCGTTTAAATATAGATTGATGAAGATGACAGGTTCCATCAGCGCTTACGTCTTTATGAAGCAACCTTCTGACTAAGGGACTGTATGGAAACGCTAGGAAAGTCTATATATACAAGTTATGAATTAACTCTGGCTTATGATTATTCTCCCGCTGGGCGAGTGAGCGAAAACTCAGGGAAGGAAGCTATGTTGTATTCCTGTCATCATTATGGATCACTGTCCAGAGAACGGATCAGGAATCTTATTATTCAGACAGTGGCACGGAGATCTCATTAAGATTAAAACCCCTGTCGTGGTTTAACTTTGTTACCTAAATATTTAACATATACAGCTGGAGAACTTAGCAAAGAAAAGGTTCGTCCAGTGAACGCTTTGTATGTTTACACACACATACCCACTGATGCGTTCAGTCAGTTAGGGGATATGAAAATAGTCCGCCAGAACATTGAATGACTATTTAATATTGAATGCTGCATGAAATGTACTACTATTCTACTGCCTAATGATTTGCTATGTCAACATACTCATGACTGTATTCCGTGCTGTCCAAGTGTGTGCGTCATTATTAAAAGCATAGAAACGCCAACAGCGGTTCCTAACATCATTGACTTGTAAAGAGTGTGAGTGAAACATTATCAAGTGTCAACTACATCGAACAGTACACCATTCGCGTATTTTCCACTCTCACACTACATCAACATGGTCACTAGATACAATCCTGCGTCGGTTGAGTTGACCTTTGCTCCCCCTGGAGCCTCCATCAGATTCGCCGCTGGTTTGCGTAAGGAGAATGAAAGCAGTACCTTACAGCATGCCTGGTAACACTACAGAGACACGATACACCACTAAATAGTTATTATTCTATACTATTCTACAATAAAGTATTCTACAGTGGTGGCCAGTATGGGGTCCAGCCTTCGCAGTCTTGATGATTGAAGTCACCAAGTATAACAAGAACGTTTATTTTGGCAAAAGGTGACACACATCAACACCAGTAGGAACTATACAATCGATGTCAGCTTGACCTGTTCTGACAAGTGAAATGAATCTGGGTCAATGCTTGTTGACATTTTTTTGCAGTACAGACAGTGTTCTAACTTGTAGTGATTGATTATCCTTCTGAAGTAGAAGAGCAATGTTGATAGACAGAGAAGTGCATATTTCATCGGTGGATCTTCATATGCTTAAAGAAATTGAACATTGTAATAAGTTAATTCAATAATTTAATAACTTATTAACCCTCTATTGGGCCATTTATGAAATAGTTGGAAAAAAAATTCTTGGAGTGGTTTTTGTGGCTGTCCCATGTCTGAAAAGTGGTGTGAAGGTTAATTTTGGGCAAAAAAATGTTTAGTTAGTGTTTTATGGGTATGTTGCCAATTGGCAACAAATCACCATTAAGGTTGGGAACATTTATTGTTGCCATTTGGCAACATATATCTTTTAACTATGTTTTTATGTCTAACAACATCTATTTCACCTTTTTTTACTCCCTACCTACATTTAATATTTAAACAGTAAATAGCAGACAACAAAATTTGTGAAACTTCATGAAGTTAAGTGTAATTTATACAGAAAATGCCACACATACAATGAAACATATAGTTACTGAAAAAAAAAAAATCTTCTGTCTCGTTACTCAATCACAGCTCCACACTCATGTTTCATGAAATACTTTGAAACAGTTTGAATGTTTATTGAGGCACAAGTGTAGGTTACACTTCTCACAGACAGTTCTGGAGTACCCCTTGCATCCAGGAAGTTTGCATCTCCCTTTGTTGGTGACGGAATTGGGGCTGTGGCCAAAATTGTCAGTTCTGACATGAAAAGGAGGTACATTTGCTGTTTGCCCTCTCTTCTTTTTAGCCACCAGCTGTGTCTCAGTGCTTCCTGATGGCCTTCCCCTTTTATTATTTTCACTTTTTCCTGCTTTTAGGAGACACAAAGCAATCTGCAACTTGAAATCAACTAATGGTAGTCTGTCCTTTTTTTCCATACCATCCTTACACACATCTGAACAATAAGTTAGCCAAGCTTGCACCACAGAAACATCCAGGAAATGAAACAATATTCTGTGGTACCATTTCTTGGATCTAATAGGTATACGATAGAGTGCCAGCAAGGAGTCCAGCAAATCTACCCCTCCCATGAACATGTTATATTCTTTCACAGCTGCAGGGCAAGAAATGTGTATTTCCTTCTTGGCTTTTCTGTCCCATCTTCTGACTACACATTCTGGTTCAACTGCTGCATAGGTGCTTAGCAGTGTGACTGCTTTATTGTCATACCATTTGATAGCTTTCAATGTGGCTCCGTTTGTTGCTGCAGTACAAACAACAGATGACCCTCTTCCTTTCGTTTTCAGTTCCTTTTCGGAACACAGATTACACCCTTTCAGCCGGTTTGCGCGGACAGTGCCAAGACATGCAATGCCTTGTTTCCAGAGGCATGCCTGCAATGCTGGCGAATTAAACCAGTTGTCAAAATATACTTTATGCCACACATTTTTAGGGATACGTTGAAGAAGTCTCAGCACGATATTAGCTGATGCTCCTAAATCAGGTTGGCCAGGACACACGTCAATTTTTCCAGTGTAAATTTCAAAATCATGAATCAAACCAGAAATGCTTGAACAAACGAAGACTTTATAGCCCCACTTTTTGGGTTTCTTTGGGTTGTACTGACGCAGAGATGATTGACCTTTGGATGGGATAACTTGCTCATCAATGCTCAGCCTTTCTGCTGGTTTGATTGAATTGAATTTCACTTTCAGAGCGTCAACTAAAGGTCTTAATTTGAACAATTTGTCGCCTTCATTGTCTTGCTGCTTGTTGTTGTCATTGCAGTGAATGTTACTTTTGATTTCTTTAAACCTCTTGTTCGTCATAGTATCAGCAACAAGTCCATAGCGCGTTGTAGAGTCCCAGTACAATTTACAACTGGGCATTCTAACAATACTCATCATAAACGCAATTCCAAAAAACTGTTCCAGTTCTGGCTGGCTCAATCTGAGAGGCTTCATGATGTTTTTCTGGATGCTGTACTTGTTTGATTCAGTGACCATATGTGCCATTGTATCATCATCAATGAATCTGCGGAAGTATTCTATTGGTTCTGAGGTAACTGATACGTGTGCCGAATCACCAGAGAAGGGCGGAGCTTCAGAAGATACATCTGAGGCTTCACGGTGTCTCCATAGCATCCGACGACGATCAAAGGTTACATCTGTGTCCTCCAGCTCTGATGCAGATGATTCTGAAAAAAAAAAGAAAACAAAGATATTAATTATCTGGCAACATAAACAATCATTTATTGGTATACTGGTGTACATGTTATTATTCTGATAATAGTAATAATGATAAAAATTATTCTAATCCACATTATGGTATAAAGCGTTCCACAAGTAAGTCTCCGTCAGCCGATATTTAGTACCTGATGGACTAGGCTGAAACTGTACATAGGTTGTACACTGATGGACAAGGCTACAACTGCAGTCTGAAATAAAGTGGCCACATTAAAAAAAAAACATCAATTAAATTCAACAAACCTGAATCGGTTGTGTCCGAGGAAGGGCCGGGTTGCCACGTGTTATCCAGGATGTCTTCAGCCTCACTGTCTGACAGCTCACTATCGCTAGAAGCCTCAGGTATTGGTCTATAGATTGTAGTCTTTTGGCTGTAAAACTTTTGAGGATCCATTGTGTTTAACTGTAAAAAAAAATTTAAAAAAAATGACAACATATACATTTTGTAATTCAAAAGTTTTTCATCACAAAATTGTTTAATCTCTTCTGCTGATACATTATGTTTTGTGATTACTGGCAATTTTAGTGGTTATCATGTGTAGTTTAGTTCTAAAAGTCAAGTCTAGATGAAGTAAATATGTTTTATTCATTTACAATATTATTAGTAATTTATACTGGTAATTCTACTATTTACATTGACCTTTTTAGGATACATAAAATTGCAAATAACAACTTTTTTTTAAATGATGAAGTTTAATCAATTATAATGAGAATAAAATACTAATGTTGTTGATTACAGAGAAATACAACATTAAATATCATTTATTAGGTAAAAAGCAACTGTTGCCAATTGGCAACATGAAGTGGTTTTTATTCCTTAATCGACTTTTGTTGCCAAATGGCAACATACCTAAAATGTAAAATAAGAGTAACTTATTTTATTTATTTATAACTATTAAAGCATTTGTTACAAAGATAAGTGGTTTAAGTTACTCAACATATTTTTTATACACCGTTTTCATAAGGAATTTTAAAAAATAATGTGAAGTAAACTCACCTCTCAATTCGATCTTGCAAACCAGCTACCATGCCTTGACAAAAGAGTGCGTGAAAAAAAAAAGTATTTCTCCGACAAATGAGTTACCCGGTAATTTAAAATTGGGAATGTTTCTAGAACACAATAAAACAAAAAAAATTATTAATTTGAACGCCGGATAGTGAAATAGATGACTTTAAACGGTATGTTGCCAAATGGCAACAAGGCCCAATAGAGGGTTAAAAGTGAAAAATTATTTTGAATAAAAGATAAGCCTTCTCTGCAACGCATTCTTTCTGCAAACTCTATTCATATCACATTGCCATATTATTTAATCATATTATATATGCATTTATGCTATTTATGTTTACATGTTATTTGTTATGTATTAGATTAGTTTATGTTCTGTGTGACTAGTACAAGGTATACCGAGTGACATTGGTCTGGTACTAGTGCTCCATAGGTACAAATTTTCTTAATTGGAAATTTGTTAGCAACAATTCGCTATTTCTGTTAGCTGTGATGACTGTGTTCATATTTGTTTTTGTAATATTTTTTCTGTTCTTTAGTTTTGTTTGATTTGTTTGTATAATTTGTTGGTCTAATCTTTCCTTTCATTAAGTTCTTTACACCCTTATGTTTATACACTGTAGCGTCATTTGTTTTGTTTAGTTCTATTGCAGTTATCATCACAGATTCTGTGACTGTTTACTTTAGTTTCCTATTTAATTTAATTTGATTTCTGCAATTGTTTTCATATTGTCTTTTCTTGTTTGTCCTTGTTAATGTCTTTAGTTGACAGATGATATATGAGGTATAGTTGAATACACTTACATTATAGTACAGATCAGTACTTTATGATTATTATTGTTATAAAAGAAAGTGTACAAGACCTTTGTAAGGCTTGTCTCCAACAGTGATTGGGATAGAAAATATTATTTTCCACAGGTACTCAAGTGATCATTGATTACATTAAGGAAGTATACAAGACCTTTGTAAGGCTTGTCTCCCACAGTGATTGGGTTATACAGATATTGTTTCCACAGGTACTCAGGTTATCATTTGTTATATTATAAACAAGATGACCATATAAGGTTTGTCTCACACAGAGATTGTGATTGTGAGCTGATTATTCAACTTATTATAAACTTGTGGTTGCATTACTTGAAAATATATATATAATCATACACTATTGATACTATAGAGTACTTAGATTATAAAGATGATTATACAAGCTCTTTATTAGAGACTTGTGCACACATAGAGTGATACTTATCTAGAGACTTCTTCCCAGTGAGGTTGGTACAAAGTCTTTGAGTAATACTAAGAGAGTAAAATAGAGTGAAGTGACTATACAAGTCTATAGTATAGACTTGCCTCCCATTTAAGTGGGACAAGGTAATTTATTTACTTTTTCAGATTACTATTTCATTAGACAGGATGTCTACATTAGATTACTTTATTGCACAAGGGAAATCCCTTGATAAGACTGGTAAAGACTTAGAAGAATGGGCAGTTGCTCAATATGACAAAGCATTAGCTGCTGAGGAAAGAAAAGCTGCTGCTGAGGAAAGAAAAGCTGCTGCTGAGGAGAAAAAAGCTGCTGCTGAACAAAAAAGACTAGACAGAGAAGCTGATGCTGCTGCTGAACAAAAGAAATTGCAGATGCAGGTGGAAGAAAGGAGATTTGAGGCAGAGCAAAAAAGACTAGACAGAGAAGCTGCTGCTGCTGCTGAGGAAAAAAAAGCTGCTGTTGAGCAAAAAAGACTAGACAGAGAAGCTGCTGCTGCTGTTGAACAAAAAAGACTAGACAGAGAAGCTGCTGCTGCTGCTGCTGCTGTAGAGCAAAAAAGATTAGACAGAGAAGCTGAAGAGAGAAAAGCAATAAGAGAACATGAATTTGAGTTAGAGAAATTGAAATTGACAAGTATGAGTAATGTTAATCAGGCATCTAGTGGTAGTGGTAAACCCTTTGTTTACAAGGTCAAGGTACCAGCGTTCAACTCTGCCAGTGACGATATAACATTCTGGCTTGAGAGATTTGAACGTGCTTGTCGAGCTCATAATGTGGATAAATCACAGTATGTGAATCAGTTGTCTGAAAATCTAAAAGGGGATTCTCTGAATAAGTTATGGTTGGTTGAAGAGGCCGACAAGGATAACTATGATGTTATCAGGTCAGCCTTGATAAGGAAGTATCAGTTGTCAGAGGAAGGTTACCGTCTTTTGTTTAAAACAATGAGACCTGAGACAGGTGTAGAATTCTCAGAATTCATTGCAAATGCACGTCTTACATTTTCACGTTGGATTGAATTATCCAAAACACAGAAAACATTTGAGGCTCTTACGGATTTATTACTCAGAGACAAGATCATGTCTTCGGTGAATAAACCATTTCTAGAATTTTTACATGAGCGTAAACCAAGTACATTAAAACAAATGGAAGAATATTGTGACCAATATGCCACGGCACACCCTGACATGATTCTAAGCAACACTAACATTAAAGAGGGTATGCCAGTTGCGTCAGCAACTCAATACAATAATAATTACTCACACAAGTCCCAAGGAGCTCAAGATAAATCTCACAAAAAGGTTAATTGGAATAGTTATCAAAACCAAGGTAACCACTCAAATCAGGGTTCTTCTTCGAAGACCTGGAATCGGGCTGACAGTCCTCGACACAGGGGTGCCCATAATTATAGAAATTTCCGAAAAGGGAGTAACTATAGGAACTACCCAAGTTCGTCATGGAAACAACAAAACCAACATTACAGGGATACTCATTATAATGAGTATGATGATTACGATCATGAACATTATGATTCAAACCCAAATAGGGGTTATAACAGAGGAAATAATAATAATTACAGAGGCAATTATAACCGAGGTAGATCACAACACAAAAGACATGGTAAATCTCATTACCAGGCTCACTCTGCACAACAAGAGTTCAATGAAGCCGGTAATCAAAATAATGATAAGAAAGACTCTAGTAATGTAGGATGTTCTGCTTTTGATTTTAGTAGAGCATCTCAGTGCTCCCAATGCAAAACGTTATTCGATCCAACCACGGTTTCTACTTTAAGCTGTGGTCATCCTCTTCCTGCTCTTCCTGCGTCAGTCGCGCATGATGGAAGAGGTGCTCTTGTCTTGAATAGAGGTCTAGTAGATGGTACTCCGGTCTCAATTCTTTTCGATTCCGGGTGCACAACCATTGGAGTGAGGCAGTCACTCATAGATCCTTCTCGAGCCACTGGCAAAGTAATCAAATGCGTAACATTTGGTGGCACATTGGAGAAGTACTCTACTGCCATTGTTAACATTGCTACTCCCTTCTTTACAGGAGATGTGCACGCATGTCTTCTCCCGAATCCGATCGCTGATCTTATAATCGGTCGCATTCATGGAGTGAAAGAATGCACTCCGCAACAAATTGTTGATTGGGAAAATAGGAATATGCAAACTGCTAATGCAGTAGTTACTAGGGCTCAAGCTCTTAACATGCCGCAATCTTCGCCTTCTGAAGATAATGATGCGCAGATCCAAGATGATCCCTTGGAAATTTCTCGTGATTCATTTATGAAACAGCAGGAAGATGATCCTACTCTTAAAAAATTCTTTACGCTAGCAACAAAAGGTGATCCGAATAAAGACACAAATCGTAAATCTTGGATTACGATGAAGAATGGCGTACTTGTGCGTATGGTACAAGACTCCGCTAAGTCCGCTCATTCTCAAATTCTAGTGCCCAAAAATATGAGAGTTAAAATCTTACAGCACGCTCATGATTCTCAGTGTGCTGGGCATATGGGTTTTTCCCGTACTAAATCTAGAGTTCTTGCGTCTTTCTTTTGGCCTTTTGTGAACAAGGACATACGGATCTATTGTCGATCTTGTAAGGTATGTCAAGAAGTTAAATCCAAAGGTCCACGCCATGCTGCACCTATTCAGGCTGCAGATATTCCAATTCGACCATTTCAAAAGATGGCGATAGACATCATCGGTCCATTTAAAATAAAGTCTGCTAGAGGACACCAATTTATCTTGACGTGTGTTGACATGTGCACACGTTGGCCAGAGGCTGTTCCTCTAAAGAGCATAACTACTGCTGATATTGCAGATGCTCTTTGGTTAATATTTTCTCGTCTGGGATTTCCAGCAGAAATATTATCGGACCATGGTACCCAACTCATATCGGATACTATGTCTCAAGTAATGTCGACTCTTAAGATAGAGAGATCTTTAAGTAGTATTTATCATCCTATGTCTAATGGGATGGTAGAACGTCTGAATAGGACTCTCAAAAACCTATTAGGTAAGATAACTGAAGATCATCCTCAGGATTGGGACAGAGTTTTACCCGCGGCTCTCTTTGCATATAGAGAGGTCGCCAACGAACATACAGGATTTTCTCCCTTTGAACTTGTCTTTGGCGCGAAACCGCGAGGTCCTATGTCCTTACTTCATGATCTCATAACTGCTGATAATATTGTCGATGACACAAAATCCTCTTACGAATATGTCATTGCGCTTAGACACAAGATTATTGAAGCATGCAAATTGGCAACTGCTTCTTCTGAATTTGCCAAACAGAAGGCAAGGCAATTTGCCAATAAGAAGAGATGCTTACGACAACTTTGTCCAGGAGACAAAGCATTTGTCTTACTACCTTGTAGGGAAAACAGACTTCTTATTTCTTGGAAAGGTCCATATGATGTAATATCAAAAGTTTCCGATGTCGACTATATTGTCGATATTGATGGGAAGCATAAAACCTTCCACATCAACATGCTTACGGAATTCCATGAACGTCCGGATTATTTACAACCTGTTTTCCAGGCAACGGACGATTCTCCAGTCCAACATGGGCATTACTCATCACTGTCAGTAATACAGGATGAGGAAACGAGTTTCTCGGATGTGAATTTGCCTTTTCCGATGATTCCACTTCATTCTAATGAATCATGGAAAGATGTTGCGATTTCTCCCGAATTATCTCCAGGAGAACAGAAACAAGTTTCTACTATGTTACAACAATTTCAGGATGTCCTTACTGACATTCCTGGTCAAACTGATGTCATTGAACATGACATTATTCTTACTGACCATAATCCTATAAGGGTCAGACCGTATCCTATCCCGATACATTTTCAAGCACAGGTTGAGAAAGAGTTGGATGAGATGATAGATTTAAAAATAATTGAACCATCCACATCAGCATATTCTTCGCCGATGGTTATTGTACGGAAAAAAGACAATAACATACGTCTTTGCGTTGATTATCGCAAATTGAACCAAGTGACGAAATTTGATGCTGAACCTATGCCTTTACTAGAAGAGCTACTTACAAGACTATCGAAATCTCATTTCTTCACTAAACTTGATTTGTCTAAGGGATATTGGCAAGTTCCACTATCCGAACACGCCAAGCCGTTTACTGCTTTTTCGACACCTAGGGGTCTATTCCAATGGAATTTCATGCCTTTCGGCCTTATGAACGCCCCTGCAACATTCGTACGCATGATGCGTCGAATCCTATCTCATCGCTCAGATGTCATTGCATATCTTGATGACATCTGTCTTTTCAGTGATACTTGGGAAGATCACTATAACGGGTTAAATGAACTATTGTCTATCCTACGCGAGCATAACCTGACAGCGAAACCATCGAAAGCGTGTATTGGTTTTAGCGAAATATCTTTCTTAGGTCACCGTGTTGGTCATGGTTTCCTAAAAACAGAAGACCATAATACAAGTAAAATACTTAACATTTCGATTCCTAAGACTAAAAAGCAAGTGCGAAGTCTTTTAGGTCTCATACAATTTTATGGACGATTCATTCCGAATCTGTCCTCAATCATGTCACCTCTTTCTTCTTTACTAAAGAAAGGGTCTCCTAATATAGTCCATTGGACTCAAGAATGTCAATCCTCTTTAGATAAGGTTAAAACTATGTTTTCTACTTCACCTATCTTGGTATTACCTACTAAGGATAAGACATTTGTTCTTCGTAGTGACGCTTCATCCACAGGGATTGGAGCAGCACTAATGCAAGAGTACTCTGGAACTCTGCATCCTGTGATGTATATTTCTCGAAAACTAAATGCCGCAGAGAAGAATTACTCGGTCCTAGACCGTGAATTATTGGCTATGGTTTGGTCAATCCTTAAACTTCAAAGATTTCTTCTTGGCGCGCATTTCATTGTGGAAACTGACCAGAAAGCTCTTACTGCTATTCAGAGTAAAAATCTGAAGAGCGCGAGATCAACGCGATACGCGATTGCTCTTCAACCTTTTCATTTTTCGGTGCGAGCTATCCGTGGGTCAGAAAATGTGATGGCAGACATTTTGTCTAGATGCCCACATGATTCCTAATTGTTAGATCCTGAGAATTCTAACATGTCTAACTTTGCTACACTTTTTTTTTTTTGCTATGTTAAAATGTGTATACATAAGTAATGTATCATATATATTGATTGTATCACTACTTAGCGGTTCATTGATGTATATTCACCGCTGATCTTTGGATGTTTTTTTCGTCTTTGATAATCATGATGTTAAAATACCTAAGATGAAATTTTGGGATATACTAGTGTAGAAATTGTGGCATTGCCAATATTGTAGTATGCGATGGTGACACCTCTCTGAAAATATTTATACTCAGGGAAAAACTTTCTCTGGTTCCTGAGATATATTCTCACTTGTCGTGCCATATGACGACTTAGCCTTACATTAGGCGTTACATTTGTTTGGAATGCTTATCATCTGCGCATTGTTATTCGTGCGTTGTGAGCCTATTGTATGTTGCTCCTGGATGTATTTCAAAAAAAAAAGTTCCATTTTTTTTCCCGGGGGGTGTGGTAATCTGTTGCATACATATTTTTGAATGCACAGATTACAAAAATACGATATGTCTATTTAATAGGGAAAATATATATTTGTATACGAAATCGCTTCCCTTAGGAAAGCGAGATAATCCATGATTGATTTATACGTTTGATTATATGGATGATCTCTCTTGATATTGATTCGGCGTATGAATATGGAAGTCATGTCAGTTCTCGTTTGTTAGGGCCAGAAAATAGATTGATCTTGTTCAATATGTTTATGGCCTGAATTTATATGTATTACTTGTCTAGTACAAGAAGATTCAGTCCTATATTGTATATCTTCGTATGCTAAGGTCGGACTATACCGAACTCTGGCGGAGGTATCCGTTGTCCTAGAGAGTTGTAGTGAGTTCCGAAGAAGCTGGTCGTAATGGCCGGGTGTGTGTTTTCTAGGGCTGGTCCTGTTAAAGGTTAAAAGTGATTTGTGGATGATTTTTCCATAAGGAAGGAATGTCTCTGCGAGAGTATTATGTCAGAGACTCTTCTCATGTATTTCATTATGTTTAAATTCGGACTCCAGGTAAAGCCAGACCCTTTTTCCATTGATGATCTCCTTATGGTTAGACCTAGATGAAACATCGTATTTTCGAGCATCGTTGGTCGTTTAAATATAGATTGATGAAGATGACAGGTTCCATCAGCGCTTACGTCTTTATGAAGCAACCTTCTGACTAAGGGACTGTATGGAAACGCTAGGAAAGTCTATATATACAAGTTATGAATTAACTCTGGCTTATGATTATCCTCCCGCTGGGCGAGTGAGCGACAACTCAGGGAAGGAAGCCATGTTGTATTCCTGTCATCATTATGGATTACTGTACAGAGAACGGATCAGGAATCTTATTATTCAGACAGTGGCACGGAGATCTCATTAAGATTAAAACCCCTGTCGTGGTTTAACTTTGTTACCTAAATATTTAACATATACAGCTGGAGAACTTAGCAAAGAAAAGGTTCGTCCAGTGAACGCTTTGTATGTTTACACACACATACCCACTGATGCGTTCAGTCAGTTAGGGGATATGAAAATAGTCCGCCAGAACATTGAATGACTATTTAATATTGAATGCTGCATGAAATGTACTACTATTCTACTGCCTAATGATTTGCTATGTCAACATACTCATGACTGTATTCCGTGCTGTCCAAGTGTGTGCGTCATTATTAAAAGCATAGAAACGCCAACAACGGTTCCTAACATCATTGACTTGTACAAGAGTGTGAGTGAAACATTATCAAGTGTCAACTACATAGAACAGTAAACCATTCGCGTATTTTTCACTCTCACACTACATCAACATGGTCACTAGATACAATCCTGCGTCGGTTGAGTTGACCTTTGCTCCCCCTGGAGCCTCCATCAGATTCGCCGCTGGTTTGCGTAAGGAGAATGAAAGCAGTACCTTACAGCATGCCTGGTAACACTACAGAGACACGATACACCACTAAATAGTTATTATTCTATACTATTCTACAATAAAGTATTCTACAGTAGATAATGGATTTTTCTTAGCATAAGCATTATTTTGTAAATAATATCTCATATCTGACTATTACAACTTTGAAAGTTGAGAGCTACAATTGAATAACGGTTAAGTAAAGAGCCACTGGTGTCAATACCTTGTCGAGGTATGGCGGCTTGCGTACCCTGATTACCCCCAGAGCTATGCCAGCGGGAGTTTTACTCTTGGAAGGTTCTACCAAGCTGGACAGGTTTGCGCGAACAGGGGTCAGACTAAAGCAGACACCCTAGTCCTCCAGGTTGGGGGTTTTAGCATAGGGCTGACACCCCTGTCTATGTAAAAAGAAATGAAGTTACGGAAACGACAACAAATGAACAAACTTTACTGCGGGACGGACATCCGGAGTCTGAGGCTCGTATGACTGTCAGTGGTGAAAGCCGAAAGGAAGCCACTGACATGAAAACGGACGTCCTGACCGCAAAACGTGAAACAAGAATACGATTTTGGAATGCCAGGACAATGAACGAGACGGGTAAACTAAAACAGGTCACGGCAGAAATGAGAAACTATAGATTACACATTCTAGGCATAAGCGAGAGCAGATGGACAGGGGCAGGAGAAGTTAAAACAGCAACAGGAGAAACAGTACTTTACGCTGGAAGAGAGGATGGACAGCACAATGAAGGTGTAGCCATTATTCTACAGAAATGAATAGAAAGGACATTACTGGAATGGAAACCCATCAACAACAGACTGATAAGAATAAGATTGAGAGGGAGATTCACCAACACTACAATAATACAATGCTACGCACCAACGAATGACAGCGATGAAGAGGCCAAGAATGAATTCTATCAACAACTGCAGAAAGAAATGGAAGACACACCTAGATATGATCTTATCATAGTAATGGGAGACCTCAATGCGAAAGTTGGAACACACAATACATATAATGAAAGAGTAATGAGGAAATGCGGCAGCGGAACAGCAAACAAAAATGGGGATAAATTAATAAGTTTCTGTAGCATTAACAACCTGGTCATTGGAGGAACACATTTCCCACACAAGGAAATTCACAAATTAACATGGGAATCACCAAATGGTCGGGACAGAAACCAGATAGACCACATCATGATTAATGGTAGATGGAAACATGCATTGCAAGATGTGAGGGTAAGAAGAGGTGCAGATGTGGGAAGTGATCACCATTTAGTAGTAGCAAAACTGAAAGTGAAACTAAGAACGGCTGGACCAACTGTAACTACACAGAAAAGGTTTGACATCAGCAAAGTGAAGAACTCCCTTACCAGAAAAGCTTTTGCGGCAGATATAAAGAAACGATATCAATTTGCCAAAAGTCAGGAAAAGACATTGACTGACGATATAGACCAGAAATTCAACACCATTTCAACAATATGTAAGGAAAACAGCAAAGCATGCTTGGGATTCCAGGAAACTTTGGATAACACCAGAAACTTTAAACACCATAACGATTAGAAAGGAAATGAAAAGAAAGAAAACAGAAGCGAAGTGCCCCTGGTTAAAGCAACTACGAGTATATAGCGAACAGTACAGCCAGCTGGACAAGGAAGTTAAACGCCAAACCCGAGCCAACAAAAGGAATTTCCTAGATGATCTTGCAAGACAGGCAGAAGAGGCAGCACTGAGAAATGAACAAAGCACAGTATACAAAATAACTAAATTCATCAGCGGAAAACGAGGTGCAAACAATATTACATTAGTAAGAGACAAGCAAGGAAATCTCATCACGACAGCAGAGGGACAGAAAACAAGATAGGCAGAGCATTTCAGAGAAACTCTGAATAAGGAACTACCAGAGACACAATTGAATGTTCCCGAGGCTGAAAACGATCTAGATGTTAATACAGACATTCCACAAAAAGAAGAAATCATCACAGCAATCAAAGGGTTAAAGAATGGAAAAGCTCCTGGCCATGATAACTTAAATGCAGAATTATTTAAGACAGACCCTGAGCTAGCAGCAGAACTATTAGAACCACTATTTGCACAAGTCTGGAAAACAGGGACAACACCAATGGAGTGGAACAAAGGAATAATTGTCAAATTGCCCAAGAAGGGAGATGTTGCAGACTGCAATAATTGGAGAGGAATCACTCTTCTCTCAGTTCCCAGCAAAATACTAGGCAGGATAATTATACAGAGAATTTCAAAAGCAGTAGACCACAAACTGAGGAAAGAACAAGCAGGATTTAGAAAGAACAGAAGATGTGTAGATCATATATTTACCCTCAGGAACATTATAGAGCAGTGCTAAGAATGGCAAAGACAGCTGTACATTAATTTAGTTGATTTTGAAAAGGCTTTTGACATCATACATAGGGACAGTTTATGGAAAATACTGAGGGCTTATGGAATTCCAATGCACACCATCATAGCTGGCAGACGCTGGAGTTGGGTTGGCCATGTCCTCAGAAGAGACCCCGATGCCATCACAACAACAGCTATGCTGTGGACCCCTGAAGGAAAACGAAAGAGAGGTCGACCAAAAAAACAACTTGGCAGAGGACTGTGGAGGCTGAGATGCAAAGAATGAACCAGAGTTGGGGCACTGTACGAAGGATGGCCACCGACCGAGCAAAGTGGAATCAATTTGTTGTTGCCCTACAAGACACCACCAGGCGTAATGGCCACTGACTGCTTTGACGGTCGGCGGCTAAGGATCAAAGAAATAAAATAAAAAAGCCAGGTAAAATCTCCATCTGTGGGTTTCATCCTCTTCTTTCTGCCCTGCTCCTCTTTTAGCGACAGACTCGCTTTCGTGTAAACTTATCTCTCATGGATACATGGCGGGATTAACCAATAAACACAATAAGCACGTGCTTAGGGCACTAAGGGAAGGGGGTGGGGGGAAACCACAGAGTCTTTCCCCTAGCTACCATGCCCTTAACTTCTAACTCTTTAACTGCTACATTCGAATTTAGTCGAATATTTTGTAATTGCCCTTATCTGCCGTGTTTCCCTAGTTATAAGTAAATAGTTTGCTTATATTGCTCACTCTATTTGGTGTTAGATAAAATAAAAAATAAAAATAAAAGTTTTTATTTAATATAGTTGTGGGGTCTGGCCTTGAAGAAAACTGAATTTTTCAATCTCTTATTTCACCTTCAACTCTTATTGAGTCTTAAAGTCTTGTCAGTTGAGCAATGGACGGTGGAGGGGAGCACCATTGTTGGGCTGTGCTTAGGGCATCAGTTAACCTCAATCCGGCCCTACATGGATACACTCGTTTGGTGCCAAATATTTCTCACGGGAAGACTTTTTCAAATCACATGCATCTCTCGCAGTCAAACTTACTTTCGTGTAAAATTGCAGGTCGTTACACTGGTTCTCGTGCCACATGTGTCTCACCCGGAGACTTTCTCAAGTCACACTCATCTCTCACTGACATCGCTTTCATATAAACTTGTATGTTGTGGTTGCATTCATTCTCGTTTCACATTCCTATTTCACATTGAAACTTTTTTCAAGTCAAACTCCTGTCTGTCTGACAGACCTCCCTTTCATGTAAACTTTTAACTCATCGATACACTCCCTCTCGTGTCACATTTGTCTCTTGCTGACAGACTCGCTTTCATGTAAACTTATCTCACACCAATATGATAATTTTTGTGTCACACATTACTCTATGGTAGACTTTTTCAAGTCACATTCATCCCTCACAGACAGACCTCGCTTTCATGTAAACTTGTTTCACACCAATATGATCATTTTCGTGTTACACATGACTCACTGGTTTCAAGACCTCGCTTTCATGTAGACATGTCTCTCTCATCGATACCATTCCTATCTTGTCACTCTTGTGTCTTTTTGTTTATTTGTTTGCGGGTTTTGCTTTCTTGTGGCGAGGCACGTTTCTTTCAACCTAGACTAAGTTGTGATTATATACATGAGCGCAATTTGCCATTCAAAGATAAGTGAACTCTGGTAACTTAAGCGCTGTGTTGATAAACTCTAAGCCCTGAAAGGACTTAGAGTTTATCAACAAAGCGCTTAAGTTACCACAGCCCTGAAAAGGACTCGCCAGCTACCAAACGCTGCCCGTACCTCCTCAGTGTTCAGCGAACACCGGTGTAAACTTTATGGCAGATTCACTTTTCACGCAAGCATATCTGTCATCAATCGATTTGTTCTCATGTAAACGTATTTCTCACCGATAGATTCACTCTTACTGAAACGCATTTCTTTCGATAGACTCGCTTGCTTTCATTGTAAAGTTTTTTATCTTACACACTCGCTTCCATGTAAACGTTTCTTTCTCTTTCTCCCTCTCTTTCCCTCATACACTCGCGTCCACGTAAACTTCTCTCTCTCTATCTCTTATACACCAGCTTCCATGTAAGCGCATATCTCTCTCTCTTATACGCTCGCTTCCATGTCAACTTATCCTCTCTCTCTTTCTTATACGCTCGCCTCCATGTCAACTTATTGTCACTTAATTTTGTTCGCTCTCTTTTCCTCTCCGGCAGTATTGATCTACCTTTATTGTGCGTACTAATTAAGTTCGCCATTCGATTGTTTTAGCATTCTATTTTCCTACATCCGACAGTATTTGATATTTTCATGTCAATGTTTACATTTCTTCCATTCATACCTGTCACTTTTGCCTGCCTATCCTCGCGGAGATGAGTTACAGGTAAACATAGATTGGCGGCCGGTCATTTTCGAATAATGACGTCCAGTGTTTGTATGCATAGGGAGTTCCGGTCAATTATCGATCTGGTGGCATATTACAGACACACCTGAGACGTCGGAAATGCGGTAACAAACTTCCGGACAGGCTTGTTATAAGCAAGATAAATGTAAGAAGGTAACAATTAACGGAAATACCTATTCCATTCAAGGAGAGTGACCGTTTTGAATTTTACAAACGCAAGAGTCATGCAGAAAAGTCCATTAGGAAAGTTATCGTAACATGCACTTTCGAATGCTATTGGCGTAGCAGTTTAGAGGCTAATATACATTCACGTTGATTGGAAATTTTGTCGGAAACGTCAGGTTTGAGCGTGGGCAGGAAAATTGCAATATAACGTATAACATTTTAGACATACAGCACTGCATTCCAGGATCGTGAAAGCAGAATGCTCGGACTGAAGCCAGGAAAGAATAGAAGTAAGGATTCTGCCCGGACGTATTGGAGCACTTTTTGAACACTACAACAAGGAAACTCTACAATTTAATACGGAAACCGGACTCCTATAGGACCTACTCACAAAGTCACAGAGGGATTCTGTAATAGAAATAATACCCCAGACGTGCGTTCGAGGCAGCTGCATCAAGTTGCAGAGACTATTCAACTGAGCAAGAGGTCTATGATCCCAGTATTGGGGTAAGTTGTAACATATTTTTATACTATGAATTTGACACGTTTGAATAGCTGATGGTTTTACATGTCCTTAAAAGGCTGGCAACCTCAGCACGTGAAGATGATATATTCATGAACCACCACAGCAAAGCGCTGGTGATTGCTTCTTGCGGCTTCTCACATGGAATCAAAAGCAGAGGTAACCCCAGACTCCACGTGGAGCAGGGAGTGGAAGATGATGCCATCATATGTATATATTTACTATCATTTGTAACAAGTGTATGTATATTTAAACATGTCAAACTAGGCACAAGACACTTGCCGCTGTCCAGTCGACATTTTCACAGTAAATTAAATTTAAAAAATATTGATTTTCATCCTATCCCCTGAGTTATATGATATACGCTCAGGGAAAGTAACAATGCAGAGAAAAGAATCGGTTGTCGGACAGCAGGAAAGGCGCCTAATAAATATAAGGAAAACAAATACCTGGCAGCGGAATTTGCTAAGTCTTTGGTACTAGTTTACGAGACCATTTGATCTACGATTCTACGATACCAGCTGTACTTCTATTCTGTTATTCAAAGCTTGCGATCGACACTTGAAACCTACATTCAACGGATTGTGAAGATACCTGCCTTGACCAGGAGACGTTAGATACTGTAAGTTTTGGTCATTGTTGGAACATCACTGCAGAGCGAAGGGGAGGCAATCCTTGACAATTGTGGTCTCATCTTACAAATTCATAGTTGATTTGGTTATTACAGAGAGAAGTGCACACGGATGAATCAGCATCTTTAATATATCTATATTTATATCTATAGAGCCAAATAATAATAAGAATTTTACTGTTAATTCAGTTTGGGGCTTGTACTAGCTAAATTAAATTATATCATACGTCTTCACAAAAGTTGTCGGGCAGATAAAAGTTAACATTGCTAAGACACATTCAGCATTGTTCTTGACTTCTGAAATATCTTGTGAACACCACATCAAGGTAGAAGCATCACCATCTTTCTATCTGCATCTCTTCCAAGAGTAATCTTGTGCGAAGGCAGACACCTTTGAAGAACCACATTATATACTCTAGGTTTTGGTCATTGTTGGACCATCGCTGCAGAGCAAAGGGGAGGCAACCCGTGATACTTATCTCTCTCTCTCTCATATACTCCCGCATTCATGTAAACTTATCTCTCTCTCTCTCTTATACGCTCGATTTCATGTAAACTTATCTCTCTGTCTCTAATACACCTGCTTACATATAAACTTATCTCTCTTACAGGTTTGCTTCCGTGTAAATATCCCTTTCTTACAGAGTTGCTTCCATGCAAACATATCTCTTTCTCTAGCAGACAGGCTTCGATGCAAACTTCTCATTCACACGTACACTCGCTCTCATGACACACTCATGGTTTACTGGCAAACGTTTCATGTCACACTCATGATTTACTGGTAGAGGTTTCAAGTAACACTCATGATTTACTGGCAGACTTTTCAAGTCACACTCATGGTTTACTGGCAAACGTTTCATGTCACACTCATTATTTACTGGCAAACGTTTCATGTCACATTCATGGTTTACTGGCAAACGTTTCATGTCACACTCATTATTTACTGGCAGACGTTTCAAGTCACACTCATGGTTTACTGGCAAACGTTTCATGTCACATTCATGGTTTACTGGCAAACGTTTCATGTCACACTCATGATTTACTGGCAGACGTTTCAAGTCACACTAAGGATTTACTGGCAGATGTTTCAAGTCACACTCATGATTTACTGGCAGATGTTTCATGTCACACTCATGGTTTACTGGCAAACGTTTCATGTCACACTCATGGTTTACTGGAAACGTTTCATGTCACACTCATGGTTTACTGGTAAACATGTCATGTCACACTCATGATTTACTGGCAGACGTTTCATGTCACACTCATGGTTTACTGGCAGACGTTTCAAGTCACACTCATGATTTACTGGCAGACGTTTCAAGTCACACTCATGATTTACTGGCAGACTTTTCAAGTCACACTCATGATTTACTGGCAGACGATTCAAGTCACATTCACATCTCACTGGTATACTTGCCATCATTTACACTTTCCTATCACAAACAGACTCACTTTTCCCATTATCTCTCATCGATCGACTCTTTTTCATATTCATTTCTTTAACTAATTGGTGCTCTCTAGCCGCACTCACCTCACACCGACAGACTTGCCTTCATTTTCACTTCTCACAAAAATTCGCGAACATTTAAAGTAAAACAGTAATTTATCAACTCCATCAACAATCCAGAAACCCACCTTTATTACTCTAACACAGCTTAAGAAGACAAAGAAGTCTGAGGACGACTCCAGTCCAGTCAAATCTTTATATATATATATATATATATATATATATATATATATATATATATATATATATATATATATATATATATATATATATATATATATATATATATATATATATATATATATATATATATATATATATATATATATATATATATATATATATATATATATATATATATATATATATATATATATATATATATATATGTGTGAGTGTGAGTGTGTGTGTGTGCGCGCGCGCGTGTGTATGTGTGTTTGTATGTGTGAGTGACAAATATACGGAGAAAGCGAGAATCGTTTTTTAACCCTTTCCTTTCAAGTGTAGGAAACTGCATAAAGCCAGTGGTTTCACATCTATCTGAAATCCTGTCCACGTAGAGAACATAAGCCATTGAGATTTATCTTTCTGAAATATGAATCAGTTAATTTCTCGGGAGATAGCATATGCCCAAAAGGTTGGCATGACATTAGGAAGGAGAAATATGATTAATAGCGCAGTATGTAAAACAAATAATAAAATATAGAATGAGTATACAAGGGATAGGAGTATTTTCTGAGACAGGGTGTGAAAGTGTAAGCAGGGCGGGTATGCGTGAAGGAAGGAATGACATGTGAACTAGAGTAGCATAATGAGTGTAACTGAGAAATTCTGTCTCTTGATTTTTATAACGGGGCTGTAACTTTCTTATCTTAATCAAATATTTGCTATGGCAACCCAGCTCAACGTCGTTAGTCATCCATGATGTGGCTTGTTTTCATGCTGGTAATTATGAGAAATATGACCGTCCGTAGAGCTGTGGAAAGTGGCACACCTTTGATTGATCATCGTGCCACTGAGAACGTTGATGAATTTCTGATGACATACAAGATTCCAGCACGTATGTCGTTATATTCGTGATTGAGAGACCTCACATAGTTGATATTAAAAAAAAGGTGCAGAATGCGATAATCGATATCATCCAACTGTGTTGTCAACGCAACATCCTGTCAACCTTTGAACTATCTGGTATTGTGGCAGCTGGATTGTTGTGCTTAAGTGTTTCTTTTTTATTCCTGCAAGAAGAATTCTTATTGCAGTGCTGATGTTGATTCTTTTAACCAGTATGTTTTATTTCCAGACATAGAACAATAAACTATATATGTTACTCCTTACAGTCATAACAGCTCTAAAGGAACAGTAAATCTCATACAAACATATACTAACAGTATTAATCAGCGTTGTTTGGGCTATAATATGACATCATTCACAGTCTTAAAAGATATGATACACTCGTTGTGAAGAAAAAAAAAACACACAAAACTAACAAACCAACATTAACCAGACAACCACCTAACCAAAAATCAACATGAAACAACCAAAGCAACGTGACCAAAATTATCAACCAGCCCACTGTGACGCTTGGTTCGAAATCTGGCCCTAATACCCCCTAATTTCTTCTTGATTGTAGGCACGCCCATTTGTCATCTTTGTCGTAAATTTATTTTGAGAGAAAAGAGTCGTAGAAATAGTGGTCCGGTTTAGAGTGGAAAATGATGATAGAAAGGTCAGTGATAGAAAATGTAGATATTAATAGTTGTTTCACAGCGTGCTGGAGGAGAGTAAAGACAGACTTATTTACGACAAATCGTTTCTCTCAATCTTCTCTTCCACTCTCCTGGTCAAACAAATATTTGCCAGTTTTCCAGATACGCATCTGCGCGCACACCGATTTGGTGTTTTTCACACACACAGACGATGTAGATACAAACTATATTAAACGAATAGGGGAAAAGTTGGGCTGTGGGTATATCCAACACACAGAACTAAATGAGTTTATGTGATTTTATTCACCTTAAACATCAATTACTAACAAATATCAGGTATTACATAAATTATCATAATAAGTACACAAAATGCAAATAACAAGTTTGGGAGGGGTGAAGAAGATTGGTATCGACTAAGCCCTTCCCGCTTATTAGACAAAGATAAACCCAGTCCAGAGATAGATAATATCAGGAACACGGGTACGTTAACCTAAGAGTAAAGTTAATTGCTCTGAAAGAGGTGTTACAAAGTTAGGTATAGGTGATAGAAAAAACTTGTTCTTCCCAGCTGTTCTTCCCTTTACTAAGCAACTGGAAAGGAGGGGGGTTTTAAACAGAGTTAACCAATTATTAACTCCCCCTTAAAGGAACAATGCGGGGAATACAGAAAAATTTTATTACTAGGCAAGAAAGTTAACCACAGGGTTACAAAAGAAAAGATTAAATTTCCGGTCATTCATACACACGCGTGAGGATCCCCACTCATATTCTCACACACTTACCGAATGCAGCCTCAGACGATCCATAAAAGTATATAAAAACAGCACGTATTCTTCTGATATATGAACTGTCTAGTCCTTCGATGTCCCGCCCCAGATGTTTGCGAGGGTTTGTTGGTAACAAATATTCTCACTTATCGCAAGACTTGAAGACTAAGAGTTCTCGTGTTTTTATTATATATAAAAGGAGTCTATGGGATGGCACTAACACAGTTCGGCTCAGGGGTGAAAATGAAGTGGTCTCTTTTAATCCTCCGCTATGGTAAAATTCCTTCAATGCGTGATGATAGTTTTATTAAATCCAATTGAGGAAAAACTAGGCTCAGTCACAATCAGGAAAATATGTACTCTCTCACAGTAAACAGCAAATATAATATCGCTACTGGCGATGATTACCTTCCAGTTTATCTTACAGGTTTGTAAGGGTAATTTGATGATTATTCTTTAAAATGTTCTTGGGTTGGCTTTAGTTCATTTAATTCTGACAGCTAGGTCGCAAGGACCGCCACAAGATTATATTTTAAAAGAAATGTTTCTTCAATATGACTGGAAGTTTATAGGATGATTTCTTTATTTCTTTCTTTATTTAGCTGGGACCGCAGGTACCATCACTCTGTGTGAAAGAAAAAAGACATGTAACATACCGAAAAATCAAGCGCGATAAATTTCCCGTTAAGCCTATAATACACTCGAGTATTTAATTATGTATTTAATAAACACTGCGCGAATTCTAGTGGTTAAAAACACACATCTATAAAACTAGGACTTAACTGAATTTATTAATTATAAATTCCTTCGCGACTTTAAAAGTTAATTTAAGCATCTATTATCTTTTGAAATAATATAATAGATAGATCATTATATTTAAAACTGGAACTCTTGAGATGGTTTAATTTAATAGATTTAAATTAACACAAAATCCATTGAAATAGAATGACTGAAATAGACCACTGATCACTTTACACAATATATATTACCGCTTTGCACAGAATAGAAATCACTGCAAATATATATATAAAATCCAGGGGAAAATCTATAACAAGATTTCAATAAAGCTAGTGCTTCTGTAAAGGTCTGGCCAGCGAGTGATAACGTGCCTCGTCTTCATGGTCTATTTAGCTAAAATGGAATGTAAGTTGAGTGGGACATGATAAACTTGACAGCTTATTTGATCTCACGAACTTTTGGGGATCTGACCGCCAAATCAAGAGAAGAAACCGCACCCTGGTCTTCGTATCTCCGTTCGCTGCTGCCCGTTTCGGTTTCCCCGTTCGCTCGGTTCTACGATTGACACCGAGACGCGAAATTAGCGGCAAGCAACTGCGTCTCGTATCAGGGACCACTACTGTCTTTGATAACGCCGATAGTCTCCCCTAAAATCCCTCAGTTCGTCTCTTTGATCTTGGTCGCTGTGCCTGTTTGATTCTGGCGACGCCCCCCCCCCCCCCACTGGCCAAGTTAATTAAAATAACTGCCTATGATTGTTCAAGAGATGTTAGTGGGCGTGATTTAATCTCTCCTTAAATCAATGCGATGACCAGAATCAACGATAGGTAAACTTTCCGCATATCAATCAGCAAACGTGTTTGCCCTCTGTGGAACAGTTTCATAGCTAATGAATCCACGTGAAAGAATAAACGTTTTTACAAGAAGTTACAACAAAGTTCAGGGTCAGCCGAGTTCGTCCATCACAATCTTTATTTTCTAGTTTTCGGTCGCTGCTAACATGTCACTTTGATCTGACAAGTTAATTTCCCTGTTTCTCCCGCGAAAGTGACCAGCAGAGATGAAAGGTCTTTTAAGACTGGTAAGAGCGTCTTTGTGACGCGTCCGCAATGCTCCTCGCTGGGCGACAAAAACTCCCTGTATTTTTGATTCCAGGGAAAGTCTGGGACCCTCGCAGCGTAAGAGCGGACGCTCTGTTACGCAATCGTTCTTGTAGTGCATCGCCAGGAGAATCCTCCGGGAGACGTTACGATTGTTTTTCTTCGTTCTCTGTCCAGGTGTCCGAACACCTGCGGCCCGATTTACAGTATATATTGAGTCCCCTTCTGTCTCTAAATGCTTTTAGTCCCTGGAACTTCTGTCGTGAGGTAGTAGAGATCTTGTGCAGTTAGCCAGCTTGTATAAGTGTGGGAAATTCTTCACAATCTCGGTAAGAATTCTTAACTAACTTGGTAGTTGTTATTTTTTTCCTTGGATTTTGGACTTAGTCAGAGTAAGTTTATATATAATGGGTTCTAGCATTTTTAAGGCGCGGCCATTACCAAACAAACACTGGAAGCTATAGTTAGTTTTTTAAAGGAAATTGTGCTTGTATGCCACTTACGGGTTTATTTTTACTAAAGCCAAATGGTTGTGAAACTTAAGATGCTTCACGAAAGCCCTTCAGAGAACTTTCTTAATCAAGAAGGACACTGTTGATGGTTGTGTATATCCACTGTTGAAGGTAGTGTATGGATTGACAGGGGTGGCTCCAGGAAGAATGTAAATGTTATTATGTGCGCTGATGAAGGCAATCAGCATACGTCGGCTTACAGGTGGCCGACAGGTGTGTGGGTGTATAGACATCAATGAACGCGAATGCACGTAGTCCTAAGGTAAGTCAATAATAATCCCCCACACCAAAAGCACATATAATAGTCAGGAAATGTTGCAACTCTAAGGAAAGTTATACACAGTTTATTATTCCACAGTCACGTGGACATCATCAAAATACACTGTCAATAAGTCACAGTTCAGAACACATCATGGAAATCACAATAGTTCTATACATCCGTATATAACATAACTGGCACATATACATATATCTATAAAAGCCTATTCCCGGCTTTAAAGTAATGTCAATATTCTCTCTACTTTCTTTGGCAAAATAAGCCGTATAAGTTTCTGGCTTCAGAGTAATGTAAATATTCTCTTTATCTTCTCTGGCAATATTAGAAATAAGCCGTATAAGTTCCTGGCTTCAGAGTAATGTAAATATTCTATTTATCTTCTCTGGCAATATTAGAAATAAGCCGTATAAGTTCCTGGCTTCCAAGTAATGTAAATATTATCTTTATCTTCTCTGGCAATATTAGAAATAAGATACATCTCACTGGGAGAAAAGAACAATTCCCTATAACAAACTGTCGAACTTCTAAATATCCATCATCGGGAGGTGAATATATAATGGCCTAAAATCCAAGGCCTGAAAGTCTACAAAAAAAGACGTACATTCTGCAGTATAAATATAAGCCATCATATCCTTGGCTTTTGAAATACATTAGGAAGTCTCCATCATTCCTATCACACAAAAATATCTCCCCGTACACACAGTCAGAAAACATGGCTGAACACCTTCCCGGCAAAACGCCCAGGAATGTACTGTCACGGGACTACCGTATCTCCGTTCAGCTCAGACAATCACGCATGCGCGGCTAACCGCGAGAGACGTGAGCTGAACTCATCTAGAAGATTCGCGAAAAATCTCGATCAAATATTTTTTTAAACAAACTAGTAGCTACACAAGGGAGATAACAAAAAATCTGGCCTGTACATACAAGTATATTAATGTTTAATTCCCCTTGACTAAAATTTGCCTTAACATACTACACCGACCCCCGGGGGAAAAAATGATGTAATATTTTTTTTAAATACATCCGAAAAGAAAAAAAAAACTAGAGGTCGATAGCATACTAATGTCTACACCTAAGTATAGTATGTTAAGTCATATAACAACAATAAAAAAAAGAGGGATAGGAGTAAGTGTAACGTACAAAAGAAGTGAAGTATAGCCAGATAATGGGATAAGCATACGAAGAACATCAACTTCAAAGAGGTATGAAGTATATGAGGTATAGATTCGCCATGACATCATAAGAGAAAAGTGAAAAGTGAACAAAGACCAGATGGAATACGAGAGGAAAGAGTAGAAATAAAGGAAAGCAATGCCATAAGAATAAAGAAAACAGAGATATGCCATAAAAAACAATTACATGAAACAATGCATTGTATAAATCAACTACATTATAGTACACAAGCATACATCACAAAAACAATGCATATCCAAATTCAAAATCAACAAGTAGATATCATCTTATATATATATATATATATATATATATATATATATATATATATATATATATATATATATATATATATATATATATATATATATATATATATATATATATATATATAGCATAATGAGCATGATAGCAAGTTAATAAGCTCATGGAGTACCAATGATAAACCCATATAAGTATCAAAAATTAACAGTACCGTTATACATCGCTACTTGTGACGCACAATTAAGTGCCGCGTACAGAAAAAAAATACAACACAACCTCCGAAAAAACATTTTGTTAATGTACTAATGTTATTATATATAGTTACCACATTCATCGAGTGTTTGGGGAAACTCTAAACTCACAATGAAGACCAAAGCTGCGGTATATAATGCCTGCGTCACCAGCACACTCCTATATGGCAGCGAGACCTGGACGACCTATGCTAAGCAAGAAAGAAGGCTCAATACCTTCCATTTGCGGTGTCTACGCCGCATCCTCGGCATCTCGTGGAAAGATAAAGTGACAAATGTCGAGGTGTTGTCACGTGCTGGCCTTCAAAGTATGTATACGCTGCTTAGACAGCGCAGACTTTGCTGGCTTGGCCATGTTCGCCGCATGGAAGATGATCGCATCCCAAAAGATATCTTCTACGGACAATTAGCAGATGGCAAGAGAACAGTTGGGCGACCACAGCTGAGGTTCAAAGATGTGTGCAAGAGAGATATGAGGGCACTGGACATGGATCCAGCAACATGGGAGGATAAAGCTGCCGATCGCACAAAGTGGCGATGCTATTTACGGCACCACCTCAGATTGGGCGAAGAGAGGCTCACACAAGAAGCAGAGGTGAGGAGAAAACGTCGAAAAGAGCACCAGGAAAATAAGCAGTTGAGGGCTGTCACCTCAGGGGCGCATTCCCATAGTCATTTATGACTGAAGGGGCTATTATTATTATTATTATTATTATTATAGTTACCACAAGCGCACAATCAAGCGCTGGGCAAAGAAAAAATATTACAATGTTCAAAAAAAAAAATCTTTTTCTTCTCTTCATATTCTTTCCAAAAAGTACGATACCGACATGTATCGCAATGATAAGTTACGTAAAAAAAATAGTGGTATCATTACAATATTATACTTTCAACATTGCAAAACACAGCAGTATACGAACAATATAGTAATGCAATGGTGCATAAAGATGAACCGACATAATATCATAAAAAATTACATCATACCGTAATACAATACTCTCTCTTATACATTATACTATAGTAATATAGAATAGTATCAGCTATCACAATCAAGTTACATATATAAGATGAGTCCCGCAATCTTAGAGCGCCCCATAGTAAGAAGGCACCAAAATCTAGCGCAGAGTCACACTGCCGATAAATAGCAGTGTGCAAAGATGTGTAGAAAAGTCGTGACTATACACGATACCTACGTCAAAAGGCAAATCTAGAAGATGGTAATGACGAGTAAGAGTGTCATTATGGTTAACAATCTGAGATCTTGCGCAAGACAAAGAAAATTCAGTAGACAAATGCGTACATCCCAAAGGCTGAACTGACGTCATAGCCTGTGTACTGGGCAAAGAGAAAAACAAGAAGCATAGAATTAAGATGCAAAACCAGACTTTAGTAAACTTGGACCTAAGTCGAAGTTTAAAAGAAAAGCAGTAAGTACGACAAAACGTCGTAAAAGATGAAGATACTGAGCTAACCGACCAAGTAAGAAAAGTAAAGAAACTCATAAGGTATAGATATGTACTAACAATTAAGTTCGTACATGTAGCAGAGAAAACACTACTCATTGCAGTAAAGAAGTTGCCATCAACGTGACTGGATATAGACTCAGTCGTAGCGATAAAGTTAGTGTCAATGTCAGACAAAATCGGAGGATCTTCTTCTATAATAGTAGTTAAAGAAGAATCAAAGTTAGATTTGCGACGTACTGAAGTATATCGCACTGGACTAAATGAAGCATCGAAATTACGTGATGAACAATAGTATCATCAACACTGCAAGATTGCACAAAATAAGCAAAATGTATCACGTTAGCCGAATGGTACCTGGTGAAAAGATTTTGGCATAGTGGCGGCAGTAAGATTATGTTGCCGTTCCCAAGCAGCAATTTGTACCGGCGTACACAAATTTATACCATGTAACTGTCCGACAGAAAGGTCGGCGATAGGTGCTCTGAGCAAACATGCGTGAATATAACCAGTAAAAAATGGTGTGGCAATGTGGACTATGGCAGTCGGAAAAGTCTCAACTGTCCCACCGAATGTCACACAATTCACCATATTACCTGTTGCACAAGATGGATGGACTAGAGACTGTCTAATTCCAACAGTTGCGCATCCAGAATCAAATATAACGGAGACTGGATTATTATTCCCAAACCCCTTATGTAAAATAAGAGACCCTCTTCCGTCATGCGCAGCTGCGGCAGGAAGAGCGTGTAAAGGATGACCGCAACTCAAGGTAGTTATAGCTGTAGGTTGAAACAAAGTTGTGCACTCCGGGCACTGAGATGGTCTCTCGAAATCGAAAGCAGAGCAACCAATAGTGTTAGAGACACCATTATCATTGTTACCTTGATCATTAACAACATGGCGCTCTTGTTGAGCAGAGTTAGCATGGCGATACGATCTATTATTATTTGGAGATCTACTGTCATATTGCGATCTATCGCGGCTATTATTTCTATTGGAAGCATTGTTATTTGCTCTATTGAAATTATTGTTGTGATTTGAACCCCAGTTTGCATAGTTGCGATTGTCATTTCCCCTGCGATCAAAATTTCTATTAGACGGGCTTTGTTGTCTCCGAGAAAAATTATTATAAGGTTGATAACCTCTATTGTAGTTACCTCTTCCAAAATTTCTACAATTATTGGGACCAAAATTTTGGGGACCGTTAAATTGTCTCCGATTTCTTGAAGAAGGAGAACCCCTACGTGATGGACCCCATTGGTTCTGTCTAAAATTTTGATTATCTCTCCTACCAAAATTGCGTTCAGCACTTTGAGATCTACGTCGCAAATTAGGACCATATTGTATTGCTGAGGTCACGGGTAAACCATCTTCGACTTTAGAATTGCTAACTGTTGCATTTGGATGAGCCGTGACATATTGGCGACAGTATTGTTCCATATCTTTCAAGTTTGGAGGCTTTCGCTCGTGTAGAAAGGAAAGGAAAGACTTACTAACTGACTACATGACTTTGTCGCGCAGCAATAAGTCCATAAGGGCTTCATATGTGTGTTCAGTTTTCGAAAGTTCAACCCAACGTGAAAACGTAAGATGAATATTTGATATAAAGTCTGAAAAATCTTTCCCTGTCCCTGGCAACAGAGTCTTAAAGCGCAGACGATAACCTTCTTCATCCAGTTGGTATTTTTTTAATAAGGCCGCTCTGACAACATCATAGTTATTCTTGTCAGGACCTTCCAACATACTTATAGTATCGAAAGCTTCACCCTTAAGTAGCTTAATAAGTTGTTCAAAATATTGTGATTTGTCTTTCTTATGAGATTCGCATGAAAGTTCAAATCTATTTAGATAGAATGAAATATCGTCACTAGCAGAGTTGAAAACAGGCAATTTAATATCATAAGATTTAGTATTTGCCTTATTAGAAGTTGTTTGATTGTTTGTCTCATTTTGTGTATTACCAATATTCACTACCTTTATTTTCTCCAGCTCCATAGCTAAGATTCTTTCGTCGTGTAATCTTTGGTTTTCTTCAGCTTGCATTTGAAGTTTCTTCTCTTCCATTTGCATTTGCTGTTGATTTTTTCTCTCTTCAGCTTCTAATTTCTGTTTTTCCATCTCCATTTTCTGTTTTTCAACCTCCATTTGCATTTGCTGTTGATTTTTTTCTCTCTTCAGCTTCTAATTTCTGTTTTTCCATTTCCATTTGAAATTTTCTCTCATCTGCCTGCATTTGTAATCTTATATTTTCAGCTTCTATTTTTTTTTCTTTTCTTCAGCCTTCTGCGCCTTGGCATATTCAACAAGTTCGAAATCTTTTACTTCCTCATTAGTCATCCCAAGGGATCTCCCTTGCTCAATGAAATAATCCAAACTAGACATTATGTCTAATTATGTGATATAAATAACTTATATCAATGTATTTCTGAAGAAACTCACTTTATCCCAACACAGTGGGTGACAAGTCCTTAATCTAGAACCTGTATAATTACCTTACTATTAATAATATAATTAATCAACTCTATATCTATTGTGCATTATAATATTGACAGTGCATGACAAAATAAACAGTATATACAATAGTGACAAAGACAAGATATAGTGCACAAATGACCACGTTCGCAGTAATCAACTAAAGAACAAAAGCAGAAATAAAGAAACAAATATTGCAAAGCTTGCAATGATAGCTGCGAATAATGTAACAATAGAAACGACAACACAGTGTATAAAGAAAAAATTGTATAGAAATAAACAATAGAAAGGGGAGAAAAACACTCACAAACAATTTAATCAAGAACTAAAGAACAGTGGAAAATATAACGAAAACAACACTAAGACATTTCGTCACAACTAAACAATAATAAAGATGACTGAATCCGGCGTAAACAGAGTATGCCCAGAATTATATCATGGGAACTTTTACGATACGAACTTAGACAAAACAGTCCCTATAGAACGCTTCCGTAGGCCCTCGGTGAAGTGGGATATCCTACGAGAGTCTCCACCCAACCTGCCCGCTGAAATATAACATATATGACATAGAAACATGTAACATAGAAGACATGGAATATAAATAGCTTATGTACTGAGGAAGGCTCAATGTACACCAAACAGAGGTACAGTTTACAACAAACAAAACAGCCACTTATCTGCTAAATGAGAAAATCCCGGCCTTCACAACAGCAGCAATGATGTTCATAGATAACACAGTCCAACGAAAAGAGAATCCACCGTTGATTGGTACAGGAACTCTACGATGCAAGGTACAGGTATTTTCCACTTCTCAGATTCATGACATGTTGAACTTGTAGGAAAACATCCTTCCATAGCAAGAACTTGACACAGAAAATTTGGACTGGTAACACTGCACTGTAACTCCTTGTAATAAACACAATGTCATTAATAATCCAAAGCCCCATATCACTGGCGACCACTGTTGAATGATTGATATATGACACACTGGTCGCTACTGTTAAATGGTGTGTATATATGTGGTGTAAGAGAGACCACCACTGTTGACGTTGAAAGTATGGATTGATAGGGGTGGCTCCAGGAAGAATGTAAATGTTATTGTGTGCGCTGATGAAGGCAATCAGCATACGTCGGCTTACAGGTGGCCGACAGGTGTGTGGGTGTATAGACATCAATGAACGCGAATGCATGTAGTCCTAAGGTAAGTCAATAATTATCACCCACACCAAAAGCACATATAATAGCCAGGAAATGTTGCAACTCTATGGAACGTTATACACAGTTTATTATTCTACAGTCACGAGGACATCACCAAAATACACTGTCAATAAGTCACAGTTCAGAACACATCATGGAAATCACAATAGTTCAATACATCCGTATATAGCATAACTGGCACATATATATATATATATCTATAAAAGCCTATTCCCGGCTTTAAAGTAATGTCAATATTCTCTCTACCTTCTTTGGCAAAATAAGCCGTATAAGTTCCTGGCTTCAGAGTAATGTTCCAAAATAAGCCGTATAAGTTCCTGGCTTCAGAGTAATGTAAAAATTCTCTTTATCTTCTCTGGCAATATTAGAAATAAGCCGTATAAGTTCCTGGCTTCCAAGTAATGTAAATATTATCTTTATCTTCTCTGGCAATATTAGAAATAAGATACATCTCACTGGGAGAAAAGAACAATTCCCTATAACAAACTGTCGAACTTCTAAATATTCATCATCGGGAGGTGAACATATAATGGCCTAAAATCCAAGGCCTGAAAGTCTTCAAAAAAGACGTACATTCTGCAGTATAAATATAAGCCATCATATCCTTGGCTTTTGAAATACATTAGGAAGTCTCCATCATTCCTATCACACAAAAATATCTCCCCGTACACACAGTCAGAAAACATGGCTGAACACCTTCCCGGCAAAACGCCCAGGAATGTACTGTCACGGGACTACCGTATCTCCGTTCAGCTCAGACAATCACGCATGCGCGGCTAACCGCGAGAGACGCGAGCTGAACTCATCTAGAAGATTCGCGAAAATTTTCGATAAAATATTTTTTTAAACAAACTAGTAGCTACACAAGGGAGATAACAAAAAATATGGCCTGTACATACAAGTATATTAATGTTTAATTCCCCTTGACTAAAATTTGCCTTTACAGACACATATATCTGACTTGTTTCACTAAAATAATAATTTCCCCATCGAAGTGTAACTTTATAACTGATTGTTATGTGGAGGGAATTCTTTTTAACACAGAGTGTAAACATAAGCGAGTTTCCTTTTTTCTGGCCGTCGATGCGGACCCTTGTAATGTTTTTCCACATCATAGAACTTTAATTTATTTGATTACTTGTCTGCTGTATGGATACTTTTAACTCATTTTAGAGATTTACCCAGAGTAGCATTATATGTTGTCGTATGGAGTACATGTAAATATGATGATATTAATCGTGTCGCAGCCCAGTGAGATAACCTTAGACGGGCCTTGCGATTTCGGTTAGACGCCTGTGTGTTAGACAGAACTCGCAGATACGTTGTAAGGTGAGTTCCGCGCCAGGTAGATGGGGCAAGAATGTTTACATACCAGAACCCCCACGCCAGCCGTGGGTAACCACTGCTTACGTAAGTTGCGAGTTATCGGGTAGGCCTGCCCAGGCACCTACAGGCTCGCTCGTCTAGTTAACAGTCAGTGAGAAGGGAAGGAGAGAGAGAATTAACTGCGGGATCAGGTCAGCAGCAAGGACTATTTGGGGTGAGAATGGTTGTAATGAGTTAACATGTACCTGTTTATGTAACTGGTTTTTTTTCGATGTTGTAACATTTATGTTGGCTTAGTGTTCATAGATTTTTAAATATGATTTCATTTCAGCGAGAACCGGTTACCTCCGACTGAGTTAAGATAACTCTGAGCCATCGGCCGGTTTTGCCTTCCTGGAAAGGCAGGAAAATCAGCAACCCATTTACATTGGGGTGTTCCCACCAACTACAATTGTTTATTTTACCAGCACCCTTATACGGGCACATTTGTGATTTCCCGTGCTGGGAATTTTACGCCACCCCCGCAAAGTAAGTGGAGCGCCCATGCTCCACTGGCATCAACTTCATAGAGCTACTTCCTCCAAATTATCATGCGCCGTTACAGAAGTGGCAGGCCTGCGCCAATAGTGGATTTATCACTTCCAATGCATATGTAATCTTGAGTGCCTTCATCGCCACCCCTTCAGATCCTGGATTTAAAGCACACCTGTATATCAAGGGGACTTAACATTTGCCCTGAAAATTCTTTTCGGGGTGGAGTTATAGTTTGGGTTCCTTTCCCAACGGATTGGTCAGCAAAATAGGGAGAGGAGAGGGTTACCATCTCTCCGTTTGCGATCTGTCAACAACTGTAACACAAAGCGGAATATAAACACAAGTGTGCCGACGAAGAAGGACTTTGGGGGAGTTGACTCTAATACATTTTGGTGAGTAGGGAGCTTGAAGTAACTGCAGGATAGGGTTCATTAAGTTGGATTAAACCATCACCAACCAAGATCTGCTTACTCGGAGCAAGCAAGAGGACATGCACACCATCATAGCTGGCAGACACTGGAACTGGGTTGGCCATGTCCTCAGAAGAGACCCCGATGCCATCACAAGAACAGCTATGCTTTGGACCTCTGAAGGAAAACGAAAGAGAGGCCGACCAAAAACAACCTGGCGGAGGACTGTGGAGGCTGAGATGCAAAGAATGAACCAGAGTTGGGGCACTGTACGAAGGATGGCCGCCGACCGAGCAAAGTGGAATCAATTTGTTGTTGCCCTACAAGACGCCACTAGGCGTGATGGCCACTGACTGCTTTGACGGTCGACGGCTAAGGATCAAAGAAGAAGAAGTTGGATTAAACAGCTATGATGCTGACCAGAAGAAGTCCGCGTAAAATTGTGCGTGTGTAGGGCCTTCCTTATTTCAGGATTCCCTGCAGCAGGAGTAGTAGAATATCTCGCCAAATATTAGTGGGAGTTTGAATTACTTAGACAAGAGAGCCAAGCTTATCGGATTATTATTATGATTCTTATTGTTACGAGCATTGCTTGTTTCTCGCTAGAGTTTTTGTTAATGCATTCTTTTTTATGATTTGATGGTTTGTGATTGGACATTTTCTTGTTTGCCACAGTTTTTGTTAGTTAATAAATTAGACCTCTAATCGTGGATCAAACTACTTTACTATAGGTAATTGTACTTGATGGTTTATGGAGTCACTAATATGCACTGTACCTTACTCTTAGCAGAGAGAGAGAGAGAGAGAGAGAGAGAGAGAGAGAGAGAGAGAGAGAGAGAGAGAGAGGCGGAATGAAAGTAGCTTAGAAACATTGCCATTGAGTGGCAGGAGGGGACATTCATTATCTGATCTTTAACTCCTGATAGCTATAGTTCTCTCCATCCACATTCAACACCATAACTCATCTATCTTCTCAGTCCTCACTCAGATTTTTGTCTTGTCTCAGACTTTACTCAGACTATTTGTATTGTCTTAGACAGACTCTGAAAACAACTCATGACACCCACTATGGAACAAAATCAACACAATTAGCCAATAAACTAGCAAATCAAACATTAGACACGAACCAACCAAGACAAATGGGTAACTGATGACAAGAACCAGACAAATGTCAGTTGAACAAGAGATGAGAAGAAGACGCTTGCAATGGATAGGACACACATTGAGGAAACATGTTGATAGCATTACAAGGCAGTCCTTGTTCTGGAATACCCAGGGAAAGAGAGGTGGAGGTAGACCAAAAAACACATGGAGAAAACAACCAGATACAGAAGTAAAAATAATGAGGAAAACATGGAAAGAACTTCAGCTGATGGCACGCGACAGGAGGGATTGGCATGTGTTTGTTGAAGGCCTATGCACCTTTTAGAGCTAAAGGGTATTGAGTGATTGATTGAACCAAGATTAGCCAAACAGTATAACCAACCAACCAAGGAATTGTATACAGTACAGGCGGAGCGAGTACCACTCTGAGTTGCATTGGTGCACAATGCCTTTCCAACCAAGCGTTTTGCTTTTATGAATCCCTAGTTAATAAAGCATAAATGATTATTGCTATGTTCCGTGCAGTTCCCGGGGGCAGTCTGTGATGAGACAAAGAAAGATTCGATCTACTGCACCCTTTAGGCATGTCGTACTAATATGAAGTTGTGTATGGAACTGGAAACCTCATAATGTAAATAAACTACCATAGAAACCACTGCTACAACAACATGTGACTGCTTGGTGTAGGCTTCCTGCCAGGGAACAACTGTTGTGATGGCCTAATGCTCCGTACGTGGCACAAAGGAACACAATGATCAGTTATAACCAGGGCTGGATTAACCATTAAACAAAATAATCACGTGCCTTATGGCACTAAGGGAAGGGGGGCACCACAGAGTTTTTCCCCCTAGCTACCATGCCCTTAACGCTTAACTCTTTCACTGCCACATTCGACTTTAGTCGAATTTTTTGTAATTGCCCTTATCTGCCGTGTTTCCCTAGTTATAAGTAAATAGTTTGCTTATATTGCTCACTCTATTTGGTGTTAAATAAAAAAAAAATATAAAAAAAAATGTTTTTTTAAAAATATAGTTGCGATTTATGACCTCGTCAATTTTGGCCAAAAAGTGGAGATGGAACAAAGCGGTACTAGTATACCGTCTGTCATCTATCCAAGGACGTTTAGGTGGACCGTTGTAAAGCTAGCGTGAACGGTGCTGAATGATGTGCTCATATAAATTCATGAGATGAGAAAGTGTATACTACAGACTGACTGAAAAGTCACCTCCTATATTTCAATGTGTATGTCCTTACTTATATCTGTTGGATACAGATGAAACAAATATTTCAAAAATATAAACACTATGTGCCATTTGACAAATTAGTATGTTTGTTTAATTCCTAGAAAAATAAAATAAAATAAAGCAGAATTAACTCTAAAATGACCAATAAATCGACATTTCAAGAGATAGCATGAAATCATGTGTTGAACAAACCAGATTTCACTCTGAGTTTTAATGTTAATGTGAAAGAAAGACAGAAAGACAGTATGAGCTAACGAGACAACAAAACAGTAACACGAGTTATAGGCGCTACGGAGATTCATTCAGGTCGGTCTGACCGGCACCATCGCCTCGCCGCGAAATTGACCCATGTCACTGTTGGGTCGGTTTCTAATTTTTAAATTTTGCCAGGGCAGCGGCCTTATGGCCTGCTCTTCACGATTTCCAACTGCAGAGGGGTTTTTAACGTGCGCAGCTTGCACACGGGACCTCCTATGTTTTCGCCATTATCCGAGAAGACTAGGCATCCGATCTCACTACCCAGGAGACCATGGGGGAATTATGACATAATTAGGACCACTGGTTCTAAAAAAAATTTCCATAAATTATATTCCCTCTACTGGGAATCGATCCCGGTACCATTAGAATTAGAGGCCGACGCCACACCGCTTAGCTACTCGACCCCCAAGAAAAGGCCGATAAGACTATTCAAAGAAGGAAGAAGAAAAATTCAAACTATGAAAAGGCCTGAGTCGCGAGAGGTTTGGATGTTATTAAAATAAAGACTTTCCTGGACACAAAGGTGTATCAGATGATACCAGGATAGTGCCAGATAAGAGACTGGTCTTATAAGAAATACCCCCTTCTCTGAAAAGAGCAAGGGTGTATCGACATCAATAGTGGGGTCAAGCTATGTAAACCTTCAAGTATGATGATAGTGTTGGGTACTAAAGATCTATCTGCTACCTCTCTAGATCCCACATTGATTAATGACTATACTTTTGTTTTAATGGCTAGTTATCTAGGGGAAAATTTGAATTAGTTATATGAAATGAATCTCAATACAGAACATTAACTTAATAAGAATTATTAAGCAAGACTGGCTGAAATTATTTACAATTTATTTGTCCTATACCGCTTTATTTTTTCGGTCAGGAATTCTAAAAAAAAAAAAAAAAATCAAATGGTATTTACATCATTAAATAAATAATATGGAATGTACTTTTCCATAATGAATAATAGTGCGCAACGCACGGTGTGCAACTTGCGTGGCGTGGGAGTTATATAAAACAAATACTTTTTTTTTTAAATTCTTTCACGAAATTAGAAAATAAATTAAGGGGCTGCTGTAAAACTGGTAAGGAATATAAGTATATAAACCAATAAAACGGTATTGAATCAGTTCTACAAATAACGGTTCACATGAAACAAGGGACGTTTCGGGTTTTATCCTTCGTCAGCCACAAACAGGTGACAAAGACAAGAATTACATATAGGTACTACAAAAACATACGATGATGAGAAATATACACCAAATGGGCGATACAAGCAGATGGAAAAAGTTATACAACTACAGTGATGAGAGAAAAAAGAACAATAATAATACAAGAAAACCGTAAAATCTAAAAAAAATACCAAAACAAGAAAGTAAATAATCAACGAAACGAAAAAAAAGAGAATTAACAAAACTTTGGAAGAAGTAAATGTTCACTGAGCTCGATCCGAAGATGCTGTGAAAGAAAGCCGTAGTATTCCGTCACAAAAATCGCAAGGAAGTGACGTATGATAGCGACAAAATAAAAGATATAAAAGGATACGAAACGAACCAAAACAAAAACATGAGAAGCTAGATCTAAAAGACAACGAATAAAGAATGAAAAAGAGAAAAGCTACCAGAGTTTATGCAAAATGATGTTAAATATTCAAGCCATCAGGAGCTAAAACGCCCATTTGAAAAATAAGACGATTCTCCAACGAAAAGCGAGTCTTGTCATCACTGACACAGGAAAGGAGGGCAGTAACATGAATATCGGAATTACCTGAATGGTCAAGCCTATTGAAATGAAGGACCACCGTAAATGTTTGCCATGATAGATGTCATTCAAGTGCTCACGAAACCTGTCTGCCAAACACCTGCCAGTTTCACCAATATAGGTGATGCCACACCTCTTGCAGATGATAGCATAAATCAGGTTTCTGGATTCGCACGTGAAAGACTCTCTAATGATAAATTTTCCTTTCGGAAAAGTGACTGTCTGAGTTTGGAGTACAAACGGACAGCTCTTACATATACGGCGTTGGCACGGTTTAGTACCAAAGTATGAAGAGCTAGTATGTCGCAAGCGACTGTGTACAAGAATATCCCTAAAATTCCTATCCCTACGATATGCTACCAAAAGTGTATCACGAAACAATTCTTTGGTATCAGGATCAGAGTGGAGAATAGGCAGATGTCGAAACAGAATTCTCTTCCCCGTCAGACATTGTGGATGGAAAGTTAGAACCAGTTTGAGTCTGTCAGATTGGACAGAAGGTTTAGTAGTGAGTGCCGTCTGACGAGTGACGCGTGTGATATGATTAAGAGCATCAGATAAAACATGTTCTGGATAAAGACGTCGGCGAAAGAACTCGAGCATCTCTTGAGCTGAGGCTGGTCTACCAGATCTTGGCAGATCAGCAACATTTGAGCGGCCGCACTTAAACTGTTGACACCAGTTTTTTTACCGCAGTATATGAAGGACAAAAATCACGAAACACTGGTTCCATCTCCTTTTGTATTTCTGTAGGTGTTTTTCCCTGAAAAATCAGAAATTTTATCACAGCTCTGTGTGGTGAAGTGGGATGTTATAAATATTTATAGGGGACTTAGTGTACTGACTGAGATCAGCTGTGAAGGTATCTATATCTATTAAGAGTAGTGTATTATAGATAACCTTACTTGCTACCACATATCTCTATATCTCAGTCAGAATTATTCTGGAATAGTGTGATGCTACGTTATGTGTCTAGGGTATGAGTATGGTGAAGTGTAAGTCACAACAACAGACAGATAAACAATTTAATTTAATCCACTACTCTTGACAACACTGTGACACTCACATACATATAACACTCTATGAGAATATCTTACAGGAGACACTCGTAACTTTTCAAATAACAATATGTATTCATTTCTATCATAAAGGCATATGTGTGTCCTGATTCAAAGACAAAGGAACCAGGAATCACAATCAATGTTAATTACAAGTTATGTACAGAATGTATTAATATGAATCTGGTAGTGACATATATTATTAAAAATATCCTATGTGTGTCAGTTGTGTAATAGTAGTATGTGGTAATACTGGTTTTGTTTTGTTCAAGCTCTGTTGGTAGTTGTCATCATGACTTCAATAGTTTGTCTCAAGGAAACTAGTACTGGAGATGTTCTCAGTTCCTGATATTAAGACAATTAATTTCCCCTCTTAATATTATTTTTACAAAGTCAATTCAAGATGAGGGGACATAATGTTGAGCTCAGCTGGCCAATTCGCTTATCTGGCGTGATGGCGGCAGGAAAGGACTCCTCTGCTCGAATTCTCCTCTGGGTTCAGGAGACACCTCACTGATAGCTAAAAAGACCAAGGAGTATGCTGTCCGACTCAGGATTCAGCAAAGCTCTGACCAGGTGCTGCTCACTACCATCAAGACCACTGTCCCTGAAATCAAGAAGGATGTACCTTCTACTTCATAACTAACTTATACTCTCTTTTACACTGATCACAATACAGCACAAACATTGAGTTCAGAGCGTTAGGCCAACTATCAGCTTCATTCTGAAGTACTTTATACCAGCATTAACCTCCTTAATGGTTACTACGCCTCTGCAATTCCAGCATTATTTCTTTCTAGTCAATCATCTAGGTGTCAGTGTACTATTTGGCCATTCCATGCCGTTTTACTTCCCTCCGACACCCTCTGTTCAGGCTGGAGCATTATAGGCTTTATCTCTTGTTTGCCACTGAACTACACATATATATACAGGCATAAATTAACAATTTACATTCAATTTTCATTAAAAGATACTGAATGGTTCAAGCTTACCACAATTTCATGGAAATAAACACAGATACGTTGATTAGCAATGAATTCTGGCACAATTACTGGCACAAATTTCCATCTGCTTATGTTCCAGGCTTTTATTTTAGCAAAATTGTGAGCTGGCTTCAACGCACTGATGCTTTATCAAGCTTATTTAAACAAGTGGTTTCGAACTAACGCTCCCAAGTGTGTATATCAGTGAGACTGGCCAATGAGCCACGTTTCGACAAGTGTTTGAAAAAATGTTACCTTTTCCCGTCTCCCCTAACAACGAAAGATAGTATTTATAGCCCGACCAATCGTGGTTAGGCTTTCATTTGTTGCGCTCCAATCAATTTGGAGTTTACATGGTAGGCTAATTCTGTAACGTGAGGTTTTTTTCAAACACGTTATAAAAAAAATTTTATGAGCAGAAATGATTCCATGCTGTCAGGCATCCTCACTATTTTATTTTGGGTATAATTTATTAATTCCTGGACTATTTGCGTAACGTTTTACATATTATTTGTCAGCAAGCCCTAAGGAACCCAAATATACCAATTTGAAAGAGCTACGTGGCTGCGTTCAAAATATGTATTTTCTACCTCCTGTTTCGAAGATGTGCTGTCTGGGTACTGTTATGTTTTCAACCGTAAACCCATCTAATGTTATCTTTTCTAATAAGCGTTTTTTATGATTTATAAACCTAACTCTGGGAAAGGGTAGTGTATTTTATCACTGTCCGTCTGAAAAAAAAATTAGTGCATGTAGACTTACACGCGTGATGGCGGCATTTGTGTATCGCGCGACGCGTGTTGCATGCGTTCCTGATTTTCAGCCCTCCCCTCTCTCTTTATCCTTTTGACCATCTGTTCGTTCGTTTTGGTAACGCAGTGTAGAAAAAGACATGAATGGAATTAAAATGTAGGTCAACTTGCATATTTCAAGGTTTTTCTTAGAAAGGCAGCACATTTTATTGTGTGTTTGGGAAACGCGTGTATGTTGCAGAAAGCCTTTAATATCGACGTGAAACGTTACAATTTGCTTACGCAGTAGAAAACAAGGGGATTTCGAGTACAGTCATTGTGACAGCACTGTTCTTTACCATTCTTCTTCCTTTATTTATTATATGTATTTATTAGGCTTTATATTTACTTGATAATTTATATATGTGGATTAGAATATTCCACGACACCTCCCCTCTTAAAACAGACATTATATGTCAGTCCTTTATTCTATATTCACATAGAGAAATTTATTATTATTTCTGGTGTTTACGGTGATTCTCATCACACGGATGGCGGCTTAAAAAATCCGCTCCCAAATTGGTTTTTCCAGATATATACTCAATGCTAAAATTATATGGAGCCAGAAGTAAAGACCATCGGAGTAACCTAGAGTTCTCATGCTTAGCCTGTGCCAGAAACGATAAAGGTTTGTGGTCGGTTTGCAACTTAAATGCCTTCCCATATAGATAAATATTGAATTTCTTTATTGCCCATATTACTGCAAGACATTCTTTTTCGCTAGTTGAGTAGTTGATTTCAGCTTTATTCAACTTTCTGCTAGCATATGCCACTGGGCTCAATTCCCCATCCAATGCATCTGATTTCTGTAGTAGAGTTGCACCTAACCCAATATTGCTTGCATCCGTCCTTACTATGAATTCTTGACTTAAGTCAGGTAATTTCAAAATGGGTTTACTTGTGAGCTTTTCCTTCAATTCTTGGTAAGTCATTTCACATTGTGGTGTCCATGTAATGCGATCTGGAAGTCCTTTACGTGTCAATTCAGTCAACGGGGCACATATGGAATTAAAGTTTTTGATATACTTCTGGTAGAAACCACATAATGAGACAAAGGATCTCACGTCCTTCTTGGTTTGTGGTCTCGGGGCTTTCTGTAGTTTTTCTAAATTCTTTGGGTCAGGGGTCATATTTCCCTGATAAACTGTGTGTCCCAAAAATTCCAATTCTTTACATCCAACGCAACATTTGGTTGGTCGGGCTGTTAAATTTGCCTCCCTAAGTCGATTAAACAGCATGTTCAGAGAGTCAATGTGTTCCTCAAATGTTTCTGTTGCTATAAGGATATCATCCATAAAATTTGTTATACAGGGATTATTCAGAGGATCCAATAATTTTCTCATCATTCTAGAGAAGACACTAGGCGCATTCTTCAATCCAAATGGCAATCTATTAAACTCATAGTGTCCTTCTGAGGTACTAAAAGCTAAGTATGGTCTAACCTCAGGCTTTACTGGAATCTGATAGTATCCTTTACTCAGATCCACTTTTGAGAAATATTTAGCTTTATTTAGTCTGGCAAACAGCTGATTTGTATCCGGCAATGGATCCACCTGTCCTTCTGTAATAGCATTCAGTCTCCTGTAATCTATACAGAGTCTATGTTCTCCAGAGGGCTTCCTTAAGAGTACTACACCGGAACTATACGAAGATTCACTGTGCGAAATAATTCCTTCCTTCAATAGATAGTCTATCTCTTCCTTCAAAGCTTTCTCCTTAGCAAACGGAATCGAATATGGTTTCATACAGACAGGTGTGGAGTCTATGAGTTTCATATCATATTCCAATAGGTTTGTATGCCCTGGTCGGTCTGTTAACACCTCTGCATGATTATTTAGAACCTGTTGCACTTCTCTCTTTCTGAGTTTTCGTTAAATGTGTACTGATTTTCACCTGTGCTGCTGTCTCACAGGGGTGTAATGGATATTCAAATGATGAAAGTGGTTCCTTTTTCATCTCCATGGCGATGGACAAGGTCAACAAGTGTGTCTCTTCCTGATCTTCTCTTTCCAAATATTTCTTCAGGAGATTCACATGATAGATTTTTTCTTTCCCCTTCTTATCTATCTTATAATTTGTTCTAGACACCTTCTCTAAAACTGTATATGGACCCTGCCATCCAATTTGTAACTTATTCTGACTCCCAGGCAAAAGAAGCAGTACTTTCTCTCCCACAGCCAAATTTCTGTCTTTCGCCTTCCTGTTATAATAGGCAGCATGTTTCTTCCTGGCTTGTTTCAAATTTTCATTGGCAAGTTTCCAGCCAGTTTTTAACCGAGTGGTCAGCTCATTCACATATTGGTATGAAGATGTAATGTTTTCCTCTGCCTTTTCATCAGTCCACGTTCTTAACAAAGCTACACATGGACCTTTAATTGTGTGGACCTATTTGTCCATGCACCGGTATGGTCTCTTCCACTCGAAGCTTTATAGTGATGATTTTTCCTCCCAGAATTATCATTCACAAAACGACCGCTACCAATTTTTCTTTTCCTGGGGTTTCCTCCCCACTTAAAATTCTTGATGAGAGATTTCCTCTCTACATCTTCTTCCTCCAGTTTGTTTAAGTCCGATTGAGGGATTTTCGGCTTATCCTGGGGTAAGACATCTTTTTGCACTCTCCGCATAGTGGCCATTGTAAAACAGTTAAGTGAAGCTTGTCCGTGAAAAGGGGCTTCCCATTCCATTTGGTCCACTTTATCAAATCTATTTTTCTTTTTATTATCAGACCTAATTTTGCTCCGGGGCGTGTCCAGGTCCTGATCAATGTTCCCACTTGTGGGTGTTCCCTCATGTGCTATGCTACACCTTTCTACAAAATTTTCAATGTCCCATCTTGCTTTGGGCCAATAATAATTGTGAGCCACCTTTTGAATGATGGTACCTATCTTCTCATGGTCCCCATCTGGTTTCACATGTAGGCTCCTTATTAAGTCTGTCCTATATCTTTTTGGAAGAACCAGCTGTCCGTGACCATTGGATCTAGTTCCAGTCTTCCTATACATCAACTTGTTTTTTCATGTAAAAATCTCCCTTGCCTGGAGTTGTATGACAAGTTGACAATTTTCTGAAACAAGGCTTGAGTGTTTTATCCCCAGCCTGTGCCTTCCTCATCTCTTCTGGAGTGGTATCTAACATAATATCCTCCTCCTGTCTTGAGGTCGACCTGACCTGAAGGGTTGCCATATACACAGGTTTCCTTCTGCAATAGTCAGTGTCATGATTGTCCATCTGACAATTTTTACACCACCTTTTTCCTTGGTTGAAAGATTTTCTTTCATTATATTTCCTTTCATCGAATTGTGGGAATTTATTTTTATTTTCATACCGTGGCCTATCAAACTGGTGCTTACCTTTATTTTGATCCTTAGGATCAAATTTATTAAAGTTCTGTGGTGCCCTAAAGTTATCCACTTGTTTCTTTTTATTACCTGTTACTTCTGCTTGAGCTGCTTGATACCTTTCAGCAACATTTAGCAACTCACCCAGCCTCTCTGCACCTTGTTCCATGAGAAACTTTCTCAGGTCTGGAGCCATGGACTCTCTTAGTTGCTCTATAAGGACCATTTCCTTAAGATCTTGGGTTTTCCCCAGAGAAGTCCATTTCTCCAAGTATGTCTCTATTCGTGCAGAGAACTGGTGATAGGTTTCACCTGACAGTAGTTTAGCATTCCTAAATTTTTTCCTATAAAATTCTGCATTCTTTTCATATCTTAACAAAAGAGCCTGCTTTAGCATGTCATAATTTTCCTGATCACCTCTGCTCATTTTTGCAAAAACTTCATAAGCTGCCCCACGAAGTCCCTGAGATAACTTTAAGCTCCACCTTTCTCTCTCTAACCCATACGTGGTAGCTAATAGCTCATACCTATTTATATAGCTCTCAATATCATCGTCTTTCTCAACAAAATGATCTAAATGAAAGTTCATAGCTGAGGTTGAGGCTCCTTGAGTAACCGTAGCATCAGAGGCAAAGGGACTGGCACCATTTTCAGGAGCATGGCCTTGAAACTCAAACTCCCTTAGTCGTAACTTATGTTCCCTTTGTAATCTTTTCTCCTCCTTTTCTGCTTCCCTCTCTGCAGTCAATCTTCTTTCTTCTGCAGCTAATTTCTTCTCTTCTCTTTCTGCAGCTAATTTCTTCTCTTCTGCTTCCAATTTCTTAGCCTCTTTGTCAGCCTCAATCTGCAAACTCTTAGTCTCAGCCTCAGCCTCAAACTGTAACTTCTTAATTTCCCTTTCAGCCTCTAACCTTCTTTCGGCTTCAAACCTTCTTTCTTCGCGTTCAATAAATTTGTCACATTCCGTCGTGACATAGGCAACCATAACTTGCCCATCTAATCCTAACTCTTTTGCAGTCTGAACCGCAGCAGATCGAAATTTGGCCAGGTCCGCCATTGTCTATCAGGTAACTTAATACAATGTCTAACCAACAATTCAATCTCTAATGGACAACACAGGCACCGTGAGCTCAACCTTATTTAATTCCACCCAAGGATACCTTTTAATTCTTATATTCCCTGAAGTGAATTACCCCCAATATTTTTAATAGTTAAAGATTCAAAATCCCGAGAGCGAGACCCCAATATATGTGGTGAAGTGGGATGTTATAAATATTTATAGGGGACTTAGTGTACTGACTGAGATCAGCTGTGAAGGTATCTATATCTATTAAGAGTAGTGTATTATAGATAACCTTACTTGCTACCACATATCTCTATATCTCAGTCAGAATTATTCTGGAATAGTGTGATGCTACGTTATGTGTCTAGGGTATGAGTATGGTGAAGTGTAAGTCACAACAACAGACAGATAAACAATTTAATTTAATCCACTACTCTTGACAACACTGTGACACTCACATACATATAACACTCTATGAGAATATCTTACAGGAGACACTCGTAACTTTTCAAATAACAATATGTATTCATTTCTATCATAAAGGCATATGTGTGTCCTGATTCAAAGACAAAGGAACCAGGAATCACAATCAATGTTAATTACAAGTTATGTACAGAATGTATTAATATGAATCTGGTAGTGACATATATTATTAAAAATATCCTATGTGTGTCAGTTGTGTAATAGTAGTATGTGGTAATACTGGTTTTGTTTTGTTCAAGCTCTGTTGGTAGTTGTCATCATGACTTCAATAGTTTGTCTCAAGGAAACTAGTACTGGAGATGTTCTCAGTTCCTGATATTAAGACAATTAATTTCCCCTCTTAATATTATTTTTACAAAGTCAATTCAAGATGAGGGGACATAATGTTGAGCTCAGCTGGCCAATTCGCTTATCTGGCGTGATGGCGGCAGGAAAGGACTCCTCTGCTCGAATTCTCCTCTGGGTTCAGGAGACACCTCACTGATAGCTAAAAAGACCAAGGAGTATGCTGTCCGACTCAGGATTCAGCAAAGCTCTGACCAGGTGCTGCTCACTACCATCAAGACCACTGTCCCTGAAATCAAGAAGGATGTACCTTCTACTTCATAACTAACTTATACTCTCTTTTACACTGATCACAATACAGCACAAACATTGAGTTCAGAGCGTTAGGCCAACTATCAGCTTCATTCTGAAGTACTTTATACCAGCATTAACCTCCTTAATGGTTACTACGCCTCTGCAATTCCAGCATTATTTCTTTCTAGTCAATCATCTAGGTGTCAGTGTACTATTTGGCCATTCCATGCCGTTTTACTTCCCTCCGACACCCTCTGTTCAGGCTGGAGCATTATAGGCTTTATCTCTTGTTTGCCACTGAACTACACATATATATACAGGCATAAATTAACAATTTACATTCAATTTTCATTAAAAGATACTGAATGGTTCAAGCTTACCACAATTTCATGGAAATAAACACAGATACGTTGATTAGCAATGAATTCTGGCACAATTACTGGCACAAATTTCCATCTGCTTATGTTCCAGGCTTTTATTTTAGCAAAATTGTGAGCTGGCTTCAACGCACTGATGCTTTATCAAGCTTATTTAAACAAGTGGTTTCGAACTAACGCTCCCAAGTGTGTATATCAGTGAGACTGGCCAATGAGCCACGTTTCGACAAGTGTTTGAAAAAATGTTACCTTTTCCCGTCTCCCCTAACAACGAAAGATAGTATTTATAGCCCGACCAATCGTGGTTAGGCTTTCATTTGTTGCGCTCCAATCAATTTGGAGTTTACATGGTAGGCTAATTCTGTAACGTGAGGTTTTTTCAAACACGTTATAAAAAAAATTTTATGAGCAGAAATGATTCCATGCTGTCAGGCATCCTCACTATTTTATTTTGGGTATAATTTATTAATTCCTGGACTATTTGCGTAACGTTTTACATATTATTTGTCAGCAAGCCCTAAGGAACCCAAATATACCAATTTGAAAGAGCTACGTGGCTGCGTTCAAAATATGTATTTTCTACCTCCTGTTTCGAAGATGTGCTGTCTGGGTACTGTTATGTTTTCAACCGTAAACCCATCTAATGTTATCTTTTCTAATAAGCGTTTTTTATGATTTATAAACCTAACTCTGGGAAAGGGTAGTGTATTTTATCACTGTCCGTCTGAAAAAAAATTAGTGCATGTAGACTTACACGCGTGATGGCGGCATTTGTGTATCGCGCGACGCGTGTTGCATGCGTTCCTGATTTTCAGCCCTCCCCTCTCTCTTTATCCTTTTGACCATCTGTTCGTTCGTTTTGGTAACGCAGTGTAGAAAAAGACATGAATGGAATTTAAAATGTAGGTCAACTTGCATATTTCAAGGTTTTTCTTAGAAAGGCAGCACATTTTATTGTGTGTTTGGGAAACGCGTGTATGTTGCAGAAAGCCTTTAATATCGACGTGAAACGTTACAATTTGCTTACGCAGTAGAAAACAAGGGGATTTCGAGTACAGTCATTGTGACAGCACTGTTCTTTACCATTCTTCTTCCTTTATTTATTATATGTATTTATTAGGCTTTATATTTACTTGATAATTTATATATGTGGATTAGAATATTCCACGACACTCTGGCCTCCTTCTTTTCCATCGTTTTGTCAAATCTTTGGAGCAGCAGATCCGGTCAATAGGGTACATTGCGCCGTGCACCGTAGCGGGAAAACCCATTGAAGAAACAAACGCATACTTTACACATTCAGTGCACATATGATGAACTTTAAATGTGCCAAGTTCCATCTTTCTCCTGTGACTGCTTCATGGTCAGGCCCAAGACTTATGTCAATCCCCTTGTAATAGGTATGTATTTACCTGTATACATCTTTATTCTTTAAGAAATAAAACAACTCCTTCCTATCAAATACACAGAATAGGCCCTTTCTGCCCAACATAAAAAAGTTTCTTTATACATACTAGAAAAGAAGCGTCCTGATTGGCTATTCTATCGGTCCATTTATCCTATAGTGAGCGCGGTAAATATGACCGTGTTGTTAGACAGATTCAAAATACGACAGCCAGCATATAAAGAGATCAGAGCAACAGTCAAAAATATCTTTGGACAAAAATGACAAAGAGAACATTGTGTGATATGTAACAGAAGCATACCACTCATTACCAAGAAGAGATTATGTGATACTTTTCAGACTGATAAGATGAGACTATGTGATATTTTTCAGACTGATAAGAAGACATTAAGTGATACTTTTCATACTGATAAGAAGAGATAAGTTGATATTTTTCAGACTGATTTGAAGAGATTAGGTGATACTTTTCAGACTGATACGAAGAGATTAGATGATAATTTTCAAACTGATAAGAGGAGATTAGGTGATAATTTTCAGACTGATAAGAAGAGGTTAGGTGATACTTTTCAGACTGATAAGAAGAGATTAGGTGATAATTTTTAAACTGATAAGAAGAGATTAGGTGATACTTTTCAGACTGATAAGAAGAGATTAGGTAATAATTTTCAGACTAATAAGAAGAGATTAGGTGATACTTTTCATACTGATAAGAAGAGATTAGGTGATACTTTTCAGACTGATAAGAAGACATTAAGTGTTACTTTTCAGACTGATAAGAAAAGATTAGGTGATACTTTTCAGACTGATATGAAGAGACTAGGTGATACTTTTCATACTGATAAGAAGCGATTAGGTGATACTATTCAGACTGATACGAAGAGATTATGTGATAATTTTCAAACTGATAAGAGGAGATTAGGTGATAATTTTCAGACTGATAAGAAGAGGTTAGGTGATACTTTTCAGACTGATAAGAAGAGGTTAGGTGATACTTTTCAGACTGATAAGAAGAGATTAGGTGATAATTTTAAAACTGATAACAAAAGATTACGTGATACTTTTCAGACTGATAAGAAGAGATTAAGTAATAATTTTCAGACTGATAAGAAGACTTTAGGTGATACTTTTCAGACTGATAAGAAGAGATTAGGTGATAATTTTTAAACTGATAAGAAGAGATTATGTGATAATTTTCAGACTGATAAGAAGAGATTAGGTAATACTTTTCAGACTGAGAACCAGCCCGATGTAGACACAAATAATGCTTGTTCAACAAATTAAACATCGGACAGACAGACATGTGTCCATCTCTGGAAGATAAAAATACAGCATAGTTGTCGTAAAATTTTAAAGATAGGTCAGAAGATATCGTTTACCTACTAGTAGTGTTGGTATCCCTTGAAAAAAATACAATAGTTCCTGAACCTATGCAGTCCAGCCTATATATCGAAAAATAATTACAAGGTGGACGCCAAATTTGGTGTAATTTTCCCTGGATGAAATAGGTGTCACTACAAATAGTTACTGAAGCAAGACCTGCTCTGGACGTTCACAGTTGAAAAAAAGGAGAAAAGTAATTCCCGTATTGCTAAGCATCAACATCAGAATGAATAAGGCAAGAACAGCCTTTTTTAGCCTAAACAACATCTGGAAGTCTTCTCAATACAGCACAAGCACAAAATTAAGATTATATCAGAGCTGTATGCTTTCTGTGCTTCTCTATGGTGCGGAATGCTGGAGAGTTACAGAGAAGGAAATGTCGAAATTGTCCTCTTTTCACACAACATGCCTAAGAAAAACTCACCGAATCTTTTGGCCGAATACCATCACCAACCAAGATCTGCTTACTCGGAGCAAGCAAGAAGACATGCACACCATCATAGCTGGCAGACGCTGGAACTGGGTTGGCCATGTCTTCAGAAGAGACCCTGATGCCATCACAAGAACAGCTATGCTTTGGACACCTGAAGGAAAACGAAAGAGAAGCCGACCAAAAACAACCTGGCGGAGGACTGTGGAGGCTGAGATGCAAAGAATGAACCAGAGTTGGTGCAATGAACGAAGGATGGCCGCCGACCGAAAAAAGTGGAATCAATTTGTTGTTGCCCTACAAGACGCCACTAGGCGTGATGGCCACTGACTGCTTTGACGATCGGCGGCTAAGCAACTGGTTGCTAAGACAAATGTTACAGTATGTAAAAACGATGATGATGGTAAATCCTATCGGCTGGCTCTAGGATGAGTGCCTATTTTGAAACAGCACAACGTTCTGACTGAATCCACCCGTGGGCTGATAAGTTGAAAATAATATCTGGGAATTGATAGTCCAGTTACACTAAGATGTTTATGTGTCTTTTAGCCAGTCCTGTTCACAACATGGTCTTATGGACTCGAAAGTCACGAAGAAAACAGCATAAATCACATCAGCACTGAAGACTATATTCAAGAAAAAAACCGCTGGCCGTCCTGTCACGTCTGCGAGAAATAAACAAGACATTATGAAAAGAAATGCAACTATTCTATAAATACCCGGACTGGGCCGAGACGGTCTCTCTCCCACTCCGGCAGTCCTGCTTAAAGTTAAAAGGCACACGGTGACTTTATTTACAACTATACGGTCAGTTTTTTTCGCTCACGCTGCGCTTGAGATTTGGACCAAGGTATGCACATTTCCGCTCCTCTGCGCGCGCGTTAATAATCAGCTGACACTGTCAACTATTGTTTAATCATCCCTACGCGCACTTACAAATATCGTCTGTCGTTAATAGTTATTTTATTGTCGGCGCCTGTTAGTTTAGTCATAAGGTTTAACAATAGTCACTTACTATAAAACACAAAAATGAAATAAACGTGAATCCTATTCGGTCACTATAGTCGCGCTTGCACTTAATCAGTCACTGAACCGTATCTTCTGGTGTGAGAAGCGGGTGATAAAATTATCATTCTAACCTGGCAAAGAAAAATAGTTATTTATTTCACTAGTTTTAACGCTAAAAATCACAGTGAATTATAATGGTAAACTTAACACATTCATCATGTGACGTATTCTTTCCAGAACGTTGTCTCCATTACAGCTGCTCTGATCGCATCACGATTCTGGGCAAGTCGACCTGCATCAGCCAAAGACAAGTTCAGACTCTATTTGATGTCCTGGGTCCACCGTCGTCTAGGTCGACCCCTTCCCCTTTTTCCAGGAACCATGCCTTCCATCACTGTTTTTTCCAGGCTATTATGTCTTTTTATATGACCGAAAAATTTCAGCTTCCTTATTGCGATGGTATTTAGGAGCCAATGTTCCTGTACGTTTAGTGAGTGCAGTATTTCTCTGTTGGTCTTTTTTTCTGTCCAGGGTATTCTCAACATCCTTCTGTAGCATTTCATTTCGAATGATGCAATCTTTTTTGCAACTGTTTTATTGAGTGTCCATGTCTCGCAGCCGTATGTTGTCACTGGGAATATACATGCTCTGATCAGTTGTAACTTTGTTTCTTTGCTTGTGCCTTGCCATAGGTTTTTCATCTGTATTAGTTTATGTGAAGCAATTGCAAGTCTTCTTTTAATTTCTACTGCACAGTCGCCAGAGCTGTTGATGATTGATCCTAAGTATTCGAATTCATTAACACTTTCCAGTTCTTCGTTATCAATTTCAATTTCTGGTTTGGTCTTTACTTTGTCTGTTGTCAATACTTTTGGTCTTCTTGGTGTTTAGGTATAGATTCTGGGCCTCGCTGTGTTTTTTGGTGGACAGAAGTAATTGTTCAAGTCCTTCTGGGTTGGTCGATAGGAGGACTGTGTCGTCAGCATATCTGATTTCCGGGATCTGGTACCCGCCGATGTTAAATGAGTCAAACTCTGTGTGTTCTTGGTCATCTCTTACATTTCTCATGATATTCTCGGCATAAATGTTAAACAGGTAAGGGGAAAGGGTACAGCCTTGTCTTACTCCTTTCTGTACTTCAAACCATTCTGATGTTTCCCCCTCTATTCTTACGGCTGCCTGTTGTTCTTGGTACAGCAGTGCGATAAGTTGTATAAGGTCGTTTGGAAATCCCATATTTTTCATAATAGCCCATAACTGCTGATGTTGTACACAATCGAAAGCTTTGGTGTAATCAATGAAACAAGTATGTAGGTCAACGTTGAATTCTCTACACGTTTCTATGAACTTAACACATTAAATCACGTAAATGCTAATTTCTATTACCACAGATCAGAACTGAAACAATCCCCACGAAATACTATTAACACACGCTCGTAATGGTTCTAGAATAACGCGTTTAGATTTCTCTAAAATTCTGAGCGACACTGATCAGTGAGTTTAGAAGACCACTGCTTATATCCATTCATTTGCTCTCAGATCCCTAATGGTGTTAATTTCGCATTAACGTGCGAACCATAGGATTTGAGAAACTGTGGACCAGATAAAAGTTCTCTGGCTGCCACCGTTTTTCTCGTCAACCGCTGCTTTGCCCGACATCAAAACATCGTCCCGCTAACGGAGTTTCTTTCGAAATCGCTCGCGTTCTCGAGATGAAATGCAAAACCGGCGTCAGAGTTCCCCTGTATCTGAAGATCAAAAAGTTAAGTGTTTATCCCAAGTGCGATCAGTCCGATGTCCGGTGATTGGCAGATCAACTCGCGTGAGAAACTTGGTAAACAAATCAGCACTTGCTGCCTGTTATGCTGGCAAGTCACGGAAATTGGTAAATGTCAGTTTGTTTACATGTCAAGAAAAAAAGGGAGTGGATTAGATATGAGTAATGCAATCAGAAAATTGCGTGGTCTGGCTTAGCAAATGGTAGACACTAAATGGGAAAGCAAAGGCTGTCAGATTACTGTATTAATATTTACATTCTACGTCACAATAGTATATCCTGCAAGAATATCAACTCCACAAGAAGAGCAGATTGACAGTATGACATTTACTTACAGACTTTGGGTCTTTAACCTCCACGCCGATGAACGGTTTGCATTATTTTGATTTGTTTTTCACTTAGCTCTCGCTTTCAGCAACAGGGTGAAGGGAGATATACTCAAAAACAGGAAAGAGATACACCAACAGATCTTAGAAAACGCCACACCAAATGCCAGAGAATTTACAGTATGGAAAAACAACAAATGTAAGGTACTGTATGGAAAAAGGAACATTATATACCCAAATTATAACCCATATGGGGTTGAACCTGGTATCACATGCACAAAACAAAATTCAGTGGTTTGTGCCAGGTCCTAAAATCAACAACAACAACACGCTTTCAGTTTTGTTAGTTTGCCCCTGATGAAAGTCTTGTGACCGCAACTTAGGTGATTTTCTTTGTCCAAGTAATGCGTATTACTTTTTTTTTTTAAAACTACCCTTCACTAGCATCTTTGACGGAAAAACTGTATGGCGATGAGAGAATCTTACAGACATCCAGCTTTATGAGAGAAATAGATGTGTTTGAATGAAAGCGAAGGACGAAGGATATATGACGGTATAAAATGTATATATGTACTAAGATGATTTGGCCATGTCTGCAGAAAGGGAGAAGATCGGCTTACACGACAAGCATGGGAAACTAAGAGCCAGGGATCCAGACCTCTAGGACGACCTCCCAGAGTCCACTGGGAGGACAACATTAGATAATCTTTGAAGGTCCGGGAACTAGAATGGAACCAGGTCAGAAGGAAGACAGCCGATAGGATAATATGGCGCTCTCTCTTCCAAACCTCTACACCTAGAGGAACGACTAAGTAAATAAGTGTAAAATGTATATGTTATTATTGTATTGTTACTAAAGAGAACAAAGTGGTAATAGTAGAGCAATGATATATAAGGATCACTGAAGAAGGTCAACAAATGACCCTTATATTCCTAATTGCCTAAGTTTCATGAAACGTCCTGTAACAAACAAAGAACTATTCCCACAAGCTTTTCACAAAAATACGGAAAAGACAATCATTGCACCGTCAAAACTAAATTGAACACCCATTTAAAGAGAACGCAGGCCTTTAAATATTTTGGTGGTGCATTTTCGTAAAACTATTAACAAGGCGCATCTGGCCCTGTGAAAGATAAATTGAACACTCATTATCTGTAGCACGTAGGCCTTTCAATCGGCACAGTGACCATTGACCATAAGTCATGATGATAAGTTTAACTCCAAAGATTCAGTGGAGATGAAGTAGAATGAAAAGGAATGACCAAAGGGGAATAACTGCCGTCTTCAGGTCATGCAGCAGAAAGAGAACAATATTAATTAATCCCCCCCCCCCCCACCCCCCCCCCCGTAATCTTTTGGAGGGTTACTTGCTAGTGATAAAACAAACTGGGCTTGAGAGATGAGGAAAGATTACGCATATATATGAGAATACAGATTGTATAAAGTATGACAGTATGCAAAACATTAGACCAGTGCTCCGTAACTAGTGTGTCGCGGGTGTCTGACACTAGCAGAATATACCTTGTAATGGTATGAAAAGTATATGTCATGGTAAAATATTACGAAAGAATCTCACACGTACAATGTTACAAATAATAAGTTGAGTAATCATCATTCACCAATCCGTCTCAAACAAATTAGGGATCGTTATCTTATTGCAGCAAATTTGTTTAATATTTACCATATCCATCTGCTTAAAATATTGTAGAGAGCTGTGGAATTTTGAAGGCTACTTCAGTGTGTCGTGAAGTAATAAAAGGTGGCGGAACACTGCATTAGGCAGAAGTAAAATAACAAAAGCGATGTGCCGTCCGGATAGTCCCAGGCTCGATTACTCAGTGAACATATCACTACTGTTACTTTTATGTTGTCTAGAGTAGTGGTGGCCAAGCCAAGGTTGGCCTAGGGCCAGATTATGGTAAAGGGTAACACCAGAGGGCCAGACCTATAAAATCCTTAAAAAATAACGTTCTGAGATTTAGTTTTACATATACATAATAAACCACGTACAGAAAGCAACGGCAAACTACTGTACTGCACATCTGCCAAGACATGTATACCAGTCTTCGGACTGAAATTACTGTTAAAAAAAATGTAATGAATCTGTTGTTTTAATTTGTTTTGTAATTTGTAATATGACATGTAATTATTTATTTCAAACATACATTTGTGTGTTATTTCACTGTGAAGAGTGTGGCTTATCAAAACTTTTCACCAAAGATTTGAAGTCTACTTCCATTTGTGACGTAGCAATTCTGAGAACATGGGATAATACAGAGTCAGTTAATCTGTTTCTGGTCTTGGATTTGATAAGCTTCATGGCAGAAAATGTTGTCTCACAAAGATATGTGCTACCAAATATAGAGCACACTTTTAGGGCCCATTTTCTCAGAAGTGGGTAACGTTCCTTTGGTAGTAATTTCCACAAATCAGCTCCAGTTGCTTCTGTTGTGTTGATGAATGGGTCACATTGGAGTTCACATAACTGTAATTGTAGTTCTGCTGGCTGAGACTCCACTGTGCACTTGGATGGGTTGTTAAAAAGTTCCATTTGTGGACGAAACATCTCAAAATCTTCAAATCGACGATCAAACTCAGAAATCAGCTGTTCAATGTCATCTGTGTACCTCCTGAAGTTAACACTCTCTTTCTCAGACAGCTGTTTACAACAAGGAAAATGAAACAGGTAATTCTTTTGCAAAGACAGACTAAATAGGCTCAGTTTCTTGTTTAAGCCATCAACATAGCCCATCATTTTAAAAATTGTTTGCCTTTTTCCTTGTAACTGCAAATTCAGTACATTCAAATGTTGTGTTATATCTGTGAGAAATGCCAAGTGCTGAATGAAATGAATATCTTTGAGTTTATTTTGAAGATCAATTGAACATGATAAGTTGTCTCGCAGGAAGTCAAATATTTCATCTTTCAGTTCACAAAATGTTATTAAACATTTTCCTCGACCAAGCCATCTCACCTCAGCATGAAGCAGGAGATCACCGTAAACAGAATCCACTTCTTCTAAAAATGCAAGGAACTTCCTGTGAGTTAGAGAGCTGTGTTCTCCTCTGATCAAATTCGTTATTGTCACTACAGTAGCCATAGTGTCATTTAGGTTTATGGATTTTGCACAAAGGGCTTCTTGGTGAACTATGCAATGTAATGTAGGCACGTCAATTTTATTTTGCTTAAAAAGTCCAACAAAACCAGTATTTTTCCCAACCATAGCTTGCAACCATCGGTACACGTAGCAGACAATTTATCAAACCCACCATATTCTTCCATGGCATTTTGAACTGCAGAAAATATGTCATCCCCTTTACTTGTACCACGCAAAAAGCAAACTTTCAGTAATTCTTCAGAAACAGTAAAGTCTTCCTGGATCACTTTAACAAAAATAAGAATCTGGCTAGTGTCTGTGATGTCTGTACTTTCATCAATCGCCAGTGAAAAGTATGGACAATTTTCAATTAAAGATTTCAAGTTCTGGGACAAATGCAAACTAATATCTTCTGTTCTAGCTACGGTTTGTTTTAGAAAGAGGTACATTTTGAAATTCTTTTACTACTTTTTCTTCATTGAACGCTTCTGCCATTTGAACTGCACACTTTTTCACAAATTCTCCACCATTAAACGGCTTTTTTGCTTTTGCAAGCTCATAACTAATCACATAGGACGCCATGAGTGATGATTCCTGAATCTTATTTACATGACTAAATATACTCTTCTGCTGATTCAGTTTTTTTCTTGAGTTGTTCAATCACAAGCTTTCTCGACATGCTGCTATGCTCGTCGTTGTTTTTCTGATGATTTGTGATGTAGTGACGTTTCAAGTTATATTCCTTCACTACGGCTAACACTTGGGCGCAAACTAAGCACTGAGGTTTATTATCCTTATTGAGAATGAACAAATAATCGAACTCCCATTCTGGTTTAAATGCGCGATTTTCACTGTCCACTTTTCTATACTTAGAAAACATTTTTACAAATGCAAACTCTTAGACACGAAAACGTGCACAACAGCTACAAGCCCAGAGGTGTCACTGGCTGATTTATACTTAACACAATTCACAAGACCAACTGTGCACCTCAACTCCTTCCTATAGAAATGAACCTACCATCCACCCCCACTCCCACGATCACTTTCCCATACCGATGCTAAAGACAAAGCAACATCATTGGATCTCAGAGACTTCCGACCGCAGAAAAGATCTGTCATTGCTTTCAGTTTCTCATTATCAAAGTAGGTACCGACACTGTATTCGCCTGTGCACGTGCACGATCAGAGATTTGACGTTATCATTTCTGTTGTGTCGGCACTATCTAGTAGAGCTCAATTGGTATGATAAAAAAAAGAGAGAGAGAGAGAGAGAGAGAGAGAGAGAGAGAGAGAGAGAGAGAGTTGATGGTGTTGTGGGAGGTGGGGAGATGTTAATCGTACATTTAGGGTCTTTTTGGTTTTGTTTCTGGTGCCTGTGCGTGCTATTTTGTAATATTTTTTTTAGCACAGTGGTCGGAGTATACAGTAATTTTCAATCAACAATAAGAGGCCGGCCAAAACAGGTTGACGGGCAGGTCAAAACTGGTTGGCGGGCCGGATCTGGCCCGCGGGCCGTAGTTTGGCCACATCTGGTCTAGAGTCTTCCTTCTTTCTGTCTTCCGAGTGGCTACTATTTAAATACAGGTGTTTATTTGTTTGGTTTGGTTTGGTTTTAAGGACTATCCTCATTGCACACAGACAAATCAATCAGTGCTCTGATCTCCTCCCTTAGATTACATTAGGAGGATCTCAGCACAGTGCACGAACTCCGTAGCACAGACGAGAATCCCACAGGAATCACACAATCTATGAATATTTTTGTCATGGGTAGGTTTCTAATTTTTAAATTTTGCCAGGCTGTTAATTGCAGCCAGGCCTTGGGTTTCCTTCATTATTTCGATATGCTGTGATGGCTACATGCTTAATAAGGGCGGAAAAGAATAAAGAAGAAGAACAATGCTTGAGACGTGTTGTTTCCCAGCATACATGTTTTTAATGTAAGTTAGAGAATATAGAAATAGGACATCCACTGAGGAAGCCATCCCTGTTGGTTTCATTAACCAGGCAATTCTAGAATCCTTATGGTAAGTCAAGCAGAGTGAAACCAAAAACACACGGAGAAGAGAACTGGAGACACAAATGGAAAGTCCTTAAACTGATGGTGCACGACAGGAGGGTTTCCACGTAGTTTCTTGAAGGCCTTTGCTTCTTGTGGAGATGACGGTAAATGAAGAACACAGAAAAGGGCTGAAACACAGACTTGGGATAATGAAGAACATAGAAAAATGTCTGAAACATAGACTTAGGATAATGAAGAACATAGAAAAATGTCTGAAACATTGTCACATAGATTATGATCATTAAATTGCCTATACCCTCTTCTTTGTTTCTCCCACCCGTATCCTCTATATTTCTTTACATTTTCCTGTATTTTTTTTCGCATCCATTCGTTTGCGAAAAAAAAAAATATTTTCATCCTCATTCCTAACGTTTACCTGTTTCGTTTCTAATACTAGTAACGCAATTATTGCATAAGACGTGAAGTCCCTGGGCGGACTGACATTAGTGTTAGAACACGTCCCAGCAGACAGCTGTCTACAGTTTCCCCCTGGGACGGTTTTTCTTCGGCTTAGTTTCTGGGCCTGTAGCGTGAAAATTCTCTCCGCCAGACATGGCCGACAGACGGATTGTCTACATTTTGCAGCAATTATGAGAGCTTTCGTCAGAATAGCTCCGGCGGAGTGTGGAAATCGCCCATGCACTGCAGACGGTTGTCTGAGATTTGCAACTGACACGCGCACTCTCGGTCACTGATGGCAATTACGGCATGCTGATCAGTGTGAGGCGTGAAGTAGTAGAAGTGTCAGTTCATGGATGTCTTCTAGTTGACGTAAGGTGTTTTACACGTACAAGGGGAGATGATTTCGTTTGCGAAATAAGTTGGGGCTTTTGTCTAATTTTAAGATATTGGCCCGAGTTTGAAACTAACTTCACTCATTCTCCATTTTACAGTAGACGTGGTCACTTCGTTCTAGAACAATTAAACTTATAAGTAATGTCTCTTAGTTTCGTTGTGATACGTAGTTCTGTTTGAGGTAAAATATTTTATCTAGTATATCTAGTATTTGGCGAATAGTTTAAAGTGGTTAATCGTTTATTTATTTCCCTAGTTAGATTTGGTGCAGAGCGATTAATTTATAAGTCTGTATTATTTTCTAGTGACGCATACAGTGGAAAGCAGAATAAATTATATTTCTAGCTTAACAAACATGTAGCCATAATGAATTTAATTTAACTGCTAACTACTCAGTCGAGTATATTTTTCTAAACAAACTTATAAATGCTAGATGCATCATGAGTGGTGACGGAAATACGCAGATATTCCTAATTCATGATGAGGGATTTTTTTAATATAACTTATTTCACGGGAAGCTTTAAATATAAGTCAAGCTGTAGGCTTGCCGTTTAAAATATAAGTTATAACGAGTACATATTCTGTATATTGTTTTTCTTCATTCAGCGAATACTGGGGTAAACCCAACTTGCCGGCGTTTAGTAAAGAGACATACTTGTGAGAAGCATAGACATTTCCTATCTTTAACCACGTGGGGTTTTTTCAAGTAACACTGGTCTGACAGTGCATGTGCCATCAGAGATAAACAGTAATACCAATCCCACTAACGGTTGCTAAAGACTAATGTTTATACTGGGCTTCTGAGCCAGCTCATATTTCTTCCCAAATTGAAATATACATGCTGCCTGGCGGCGAGAATAAATTTCAAGAAATACCATTAACATTTCCGACATTGTCGAAAGAGTGGATAGTGAACCAAGACTATCTGTTGAGAGCAGTTGTCCACTGGTCAACTTTTTCCAAAGTAAGGGAATTCTCGTGTTTTAGACTCTGTGTGCCCGTTTAAGATCGCTTACCCAAAACTGATTCAAGTGACATTAACAGTAAATCTAAAATTTAAACTGGTAAAGTGAACGCTCCCCGAAGACAGTGGAAGAAACCTGTATTTGCAGAGCTGGGATTCGCTTTATCCAAAGAATCCAGATTCACTGTAGAGAAGTGTCCTAAGGTTGCGCCAGACGGTGATCAACATCAAGTTTTTTTAGGTAAGCATGAAAGCCAGGGTACCCTGATGAAAGAACCGAGTGAAAGTGACGGAAGGATGTTCGTTGTTTAATGCACTCACTTTGTAATTTTTCCTTATGAAAGACTTGCTGCTTAATTTAATTGTTCCTTTAGAATAGATACTGCTGTCATAAGTCAGTTCTTACCTTCAAGAAAGGGGACAATATTAGACCCTAACCATATGCATCTATAACTCTTTGGGCCATCATCTGTCATCCTAACGGGGCTGTGGGCTAAACCTAGAGTTAAGATCATAACGGGGCTATCATCCTTGTAGCATTCTCTTGAATTTTATGACTATTTGTATATGTTTTCCTTGATGTATTTTTTTAGGTGTTGTGCGAAGATTTTTTAGATGATAATTAAAATCTCTCTTGAACTAAATCAGTGCGTTGGTCAGCTCATTCTAGTATATATATATATATATATATATATATATATATATATATATATATATATATATATATATATATATATATATATATATATATATATATATATATATATTCATTGTTATAGATTTCCCACGTCTGTGTGTTTAACTGTTGATAAGGCTCCTTCCCAGCTGATAAATTCTTTCACCATATTGATAATGATCTTTCAGCTGATAAAGAGCAGTGTTGATAAAGTCTAACCTTCGGTCACCAGTGTTGGTTGTATGGTTACAATCGTGTTCGAAGGGGTGTTATCACAGTGAAGACAAACACAGGTCAACTCGACCTAAGCAGTGGTGTATTGATTTGGAGTGAGGATACAACAGTACGCGAATGCTGGAAAATGTTCTGAGAGTTGACAATAGGGCAATCTCACTCACTCGTGGCCTGAAGTGTAAGACGAACTACTGTTTACGTTTTCTTGCATTTAATGGACACACACTTCAACGACACAGGAACAGGAAACATCAGACAGGTTGGCATAAATCATAATAATGTTGATCAATGAAATGCACTATCACATGGGCATTCATGTTGCATAACAGTACAAATGGAATGTCAGTAGACAAGCACTCCGTAATACCAATATATATCGTCTGACTTTACTGACAGCACGTCAGTTTATAAACAAGGTCCAAGATGGTTCCTAGACCTAACCTCGTCTAGCGAAGAATCATATAGATAAAGTTCAGCACATATTTCTTTGATAATAATATCGAACCACTGGTAGTGGGTTCTCTTCTGTAGCAGTGATCTCTGGACTCATCAGGTGATAGTAAGGGGCATCCCTGTTCTCTCCTCGATGATTGGAAAATATTGGATTCCAAAATGGCTTCTCCTCCCAGTGAGTTGTCGCTCACCCAGGATACAAGCTATGAAGCGCAATCAAAGCTGGTCATACATTATATGTCCTCATTGCTTTGTAGATTCTACCATATACAATTGCCTTCATCACATAATATGGTGCTGCTAGGTATGAATGTCATCTTCATCTGGTTAACATTCATTTAAACGTACAACCGTACGACTGTTCATCAAATACAATGCCTCAGGAAAAGTTCATAAGAAATGCGTCTTTACCTTGGTATCAGAAATACACTAGAATATGATTCTGCCATTCCTTGGCAGTAAGAATAAACACTGGGGTGAATCATACATGATATGTCTAAAGAGACTACCACTTTCCCCATTAATATAGAGATCACTTTTCGGCGACAGGCCGCTACAAAACACTCAGCTCCACTCGCTTCAAAAACGCGCAATGCGCCTTGTTGCTGATAAACACCAATCACATTGTATAGATTTATATAATTATCTTCAAATATTACCCCCCAGGAAGCGCTTCCTCTTTAACAAAGGGAAATTTATTCACAAAATCCTGTCACAGAATGCTCCAAAGTATCTTTGGCCGCTTTTAAAATACAATGACAGACGTAGTCAGCGCTTAAATAAATTACAGGTACCCAAGCCCAGGCTTGACCTATTTAAAACTAGTTTGGCTTACTCAGCTGCTCATCTTTGGAACAATCTTCCCAATGACCTGAAAAACACGCACAGTCCTTACTTATACAATCGTATACTATTCAAATACTTTATGAGTGCTGATTATATGCCACCCTAACTGATTGTGTTGTACTTTTATCTAATATACTGTATGGAGGCTCTGATGATCTAGTTTTCATTACAATATACTTATTCTTAATATTATATTCTTAATAACTTATATTCTTAATTTTATGATCAGGTACTGTTAATGTATGCTGTTATACTTCCTTGTAATGTTGCACTGTCCTTAAATGAATACTTTCAGTACGCTGGAGAATGTTGAGTAACAGTAATAAAAGATGAGCAAGAGGATGGAAGCATGCAAGAGGGGACTGTGTCCGATTTTTAACCCTTGGCAAATTAATTGCTTTCGTATATGTCTATCTAACTATCTACCTAGTCTGATTCTGGTCTTGAGTTTGGGACGCAAAGGAAATGGAAAGGAAAATGGAAAGTAACTGTCTACCCACCTCATCTTGATGAACCTAAAAAATAAAAAAAAAATTTAAAAAAAAGTCCCTGAGTCATTCAGTTGAACACCGTATGAACATTTTACAAGTTCTCATAACATACCTCTGAATATGTCTCAAATCACTAATTTACAGTACGAAGAATTCGATTATTTTTTTTTCTTTTTTAATTAATTAATTTTTTATTTATTTATTTATTTTTCAAATTCATTATTACTATTAATTATTTTTTTTTTTTTTTTTTTAATAATTTTATTTTATTTTAAAAACACTTTAATTATGATGATTATTGCAAATGCAATATTACTTTTATAATGATAAATGCCTTAATAATGCTTAAAGTAAATGTGAGGATGAAAGGATATTAGTATACATGATGAGAGAGAGAGGAAGGGCAGAATGTCAGACGGGCCTGCGTGCCCAATTCTTAACCCTTTGAAAATAAAGTTCGTTCGTTCGTTCGTTCGTTCAGCACCCCAACAGGGCGGAACCTTCTCACCTCTCTTCTCGACACATCCACCGAACCACCTTTGACCCCCAAGTTCGACACCGAAGATATAGTTCGACTTAGACATACCAAGATATTAAGATATAAGACATACTCGTCCTTCATAGACAAGAACTACACATAGATTCGGGTCATAGATATTCTGAAGCAAGAACAATCTATTTCTAACCAAACAAAGAATAGATCGCTGTAAACCTAGATTTCTACGCTGAGTTCGATATTCAACAAAGATACAAGAACCGATAACTCACAGAATGAATACACATCGACTAATCTGAGTTCTGTCCCTTTAGACTAAAAATCGTGAATTCAAAGATAAATATATTTTTATCAGACAAATAAATACATTTTACATTTGTATGCGTAATTACAGTAATCTGTGCGCCACACAAAAGAATATGTGCGCAACAGACTACCACACCCCCCGGGAAAAAAATGAAAATCATTTTTTTTTATCTGAGAGCAACATACAATAGGCTCACAACGCACAAATACTGCGCAGATGAGAAATATCTGGAATTTATAAGCCAAATTAAGGCAAAATCGAAATATAGATCAACTGGTGAGAATACATCTCAACCTCTCAGAGAAAGCATTTCTCTTAAGCATAAATGTTTCCAGGGAGGTGTCACCAACGCATACTACTAAACTTGCAATGGCACAATGCATATAACAATTTCATATTTAAGCATTATAAGTACATGATTGACAAAAAAGAAAAATCATCAACGAGTATCGGTGAATATATATATCAATGAACGTAGTGATAGTAGTGATACAATCACTATATTACAAATTACAATGTGTATTTATCTTGATATAGAAAAGAAAAACTGTTGTAGAGTTGGATGTGATAAGAAGTCCAAGACCCAACAGTTAGGTGGAATCATATGGGCATCTAGACAAAATGTCTGCCATCACATTATCTGATCCACGGATAGCTCGTACCGAAAAATGAAAAGGTTGAAGAGCAATTGCATATCGAGTAGACCTCGAGCTCTTCAAATTCTTACTCTGTATAGCCGTAAGAGCTTTCTGATCGGTTTCTACTATGAAATGTGCGCCTAGAAGGAATCTTTGTAGTTTGAGAATTGACCAAACCATAGCCAATAGTTCACGGTCTAAAACCGAATAATTCCTTTCTGCAGCATTAAGTTTTCTAGAGATATACATCACTGGATGCAGAGTTCCAGAGTACTCTTGCATTAGTGCCGCTCCAATCCCAGTGGATGAAGCGTCACTACGAAGAACAAATGTCTTATCTGTAGTAGGTAACACTAAAATAGGTGGTGTTGAAAACAAGTTTTAATCTTATCCAAAGAGGATTGGCATTCCTGAGACCAGTGGACCATATTAGGCGACCCTTTTTTTAGTAGTGTAGAAAGAGGTGCCATGATAGAGGATAGATTCGGAATGAATCTTCCATAAAATTGAATAAGACCTAAGAGACTTTGCACTTGCTTTTTAGTCTTAGGAATAGAGATGTTAAGTATCTTAGTGATATTATGGTCCTCTGTCTTTAGAAAACCATGACCAACTCGATGGCCTAGGAAAGAAATTTCGCTAAAACCAATGCAGGCTTTAGAGGGTTTCGCTGTCAGGTTATACTCGCGTAAAGTAGATAATAATTCAACTAGCCCCGAATAGTGATCTTCCCAAGTATCGCTGAAAAGACAGATGTCGTCTAGGTACGCAATGACATCTGACCGATAAGATAGGATTCGACGCATCATGCGTACGAATGTAGCTGGTGCGTTCATAAGGCCGAAAGGCATGAAATTCCATTGAAAAAGGCCCCTAGGTGTAGAAAAAGCAGTAAAAGTTTTGGCGCGTTCAGATAAAGGAACTTGCCAATATCCTTTGGACAAATCTAGTTTAGTGAAAAAATGAGATTTAGAAAGCCTAGTAAGTAGCTCTTCTAGTAAAGGCATAGATTCAGCATCAAACTTCGTAACTTGATTCAATTTGCGATAGTCAACGCAAAGACGTATGTTATTGTCTTTTTTTAGGAACAATAACCATCGGCGAAGAATATGCAGAAGTGGATGGTTCAATAATTTTTAAATCTATCATCTCATCCAACTCCTTCTCAACCTGTGCTTGAAAATGTATAGGGATAGGATAAGGTCTGACCCGAATAGGATTATGGTCAGTTAGAATAATGTCATGTTCAATGACATGAGTTTGTCCAGGGATGTCAGTAAGGACATCCTGAAATATTTGTAACATAGCCGAAACTTGTCGCTGTTCTCCTAGAGACAAATCCGGAGAAACAGTAACGTTTTTCCATGATTCACTAGAATGAAGTGGAATCATCGGAAGCGGAAGATTAACATCCGAAAAACTTGTTTCCTCATCCTGTATTACGGACAGTGATGAGTAATGACCATGTTGGACTGGTGAATTGTCCGTTGCCTGGAAAATAGGCTGTATATAATCCGGACGTTCATGGAATTCCGTAAGCACATTGATGTGGAAGGTTTTATGCTTTCCATCAATATCGACAATGTAGTCAACATCGGGAATTTTCGAGATTATATCGTACGGACCTTTCCAAGAAATAAGAAGTCTGTTTTCCCTACAAGGTAGCAAAACAAATGCTTTGTCACCAGGACAAAGCTGTCGTAAGGTTCTTTTCTTATTGGCAAATTGTCTTGCCTTCTGCTTAGCAAATTCAGAAGAAGAAGTTGCCAATTTGCATGCTTCGATAATCTTTTGTCTCAGCGCGATGACATATTCGTAAGAAGATTTTGTGTAATCGGTAATATTATCAGCGGTTATGAGATCATGAAGCAAAGACATAGGGCCGCGCGGTCGAGCGCCAAAGACAAGTTCAAAGGGAGAAAATTCTGTATGTTCATTGGGGACCTCTCTGTAAGCGAAGAGGGCCGCGGGTAAAACCCTGTCCCAATCTTGAGGATGATCCTCAGTTATCTTCCCTAGTAAGTTTTTGAGTGTTCTATTTAGCCGTTTGACCATCCCATTGGACATAGGATGATAGATACTACTCAAGGATCTCTCTATCTGCAGAGTCGACATTACTTGAGACATGGTATCCGATATTAGTTGGGTGCCATGGTCTGACAATATTTCTCCGGGGAATCCCAGCCGAGAAAATATAAGCCAAAGAGCATCTGCAATGTCAGCAGTAGTAATGCTCTTCAGAGGAATAGCCTCTGGCCAACGTGTGCACATGTCCACACACGTTAAGATAAACTGATGTCCTCTAGCAGATTTGATCTTAAATGGACCAATGATGTCTATCGCCATTTTCTGAAATGGTCGAATAGGAATGTCTGCAGCCTGAATAGGTGCAGCATGGCGTGGACCTTTGGATTTGACTTCTTGACATACCTTGCAAGAACGACAATAAATCCGTATGTCTTTGTTCACAAAAGGCCAAAAGAAAGCCGCAAGAACTCTTTACTTTGTACGGGAAAAATCCATATGTCCAGCACACTAAGAGTCGTGAGCGTGTTGCAAAATTTTAACTCTCAAATTCTAGGGAACAAGAATCTGAGAATGACTTGACTTAGCGGAGTCTTGCACCATACGTACAAGTACGCCAATCTTCATTGTAATCCAAGATTTACGCTTTGTATCCTTATTCGGATCACCTTTTGTTGCAAGAGTGAAGAATTTCTTTAGAGTCTGATCATCTTCTTGCTGTTTAATAAATGAGTCACGAGAAATTACCAAGGGATCGTCTTGGTTATGCACTTCATTATCTTCAGTAGATGAAGTTTAAGGCATATTAAGAGCCTGAGCTCTAGTGACTACAGCATTAGCAGTTTGCATATTTTGTTTTTCCCAAACGGAAATTTGTTGTGGAGTGCATTCTTTGACTCCGTGAATACGACCGATGATAAGATCAGCGATCGGATTCGGCAGAAGACATGCGTGTACATCTCCTGTAAAGAAAGGAGTAGCAATCCTAATGTTAGCAGTAGAGTATTTCTCTAAGGTGCCGTCAAACGTTACACATTTGACTACTTTTCCAGTGGCACAAGAAGGATCTACAAGTGACTACCTAACACCAATTGTGGTGCATCCAGAATCAAAAAGAACTGAGACTGGATTGTCATTTACTAAACCTTTATGTAAGACAAGAGAACCTCTTCCATCATGCACGACTGACGCAGGAAGAGCGGGAAGAGGATGGCCACGACTTAAAGTAGACACCGTAGTTGGTTCAAATAATGTTTTGCATTGGGGGCACTGAGATGCTCTCCCAAAATAAAAAGCGGAACATGCCGTATTATTAACATCATTATTATCTTTAGTCTGTTTATAGGCTTCAAGTGACTCTTGCTGTGCAGAGTTTGCCTGATAATGTGATTTATGTTTTTTGTATTGTGATCTACCTCGATTATTATTGCCTCTGTAATCATTATTATTTCCTCTATTGTAACCCCTATTTGGGTTTGAGTCATAGTTCTCATGGTTACCATTATCATATTCATTATAATGAGTATCTCTATAACTATAGTCTTGTTGTCTCCATGATGGATGACTTGGATAGTTTCTATAATGACTTCCTCTGCGGAAATTCCTATAATTATGACCACCTCTGTATCGAGGGCTGTCAGCTTGTCTCCAGTTCTTCGCAGAAGAACCCTGAAACGATTGGTTACCTTGGTTTTGATAACTATTATGGTTACCTTTTTTTCCAAACCTGTTTTGTGGTCCCTGAAATTTGTGTGAGTAATTAGGGTTGTATGGTGTTGCTGAAGCAATTGGCATACTCTCTTTAATCTTAGTGTTGCTAAGAGTTACGTCAGGGTGTGCCGTGACGTATTGGTCACAATATTCTTGCATTTCTTTTAGTGTCTTGGGTTTACGCTCATGTAGGAATTCAAGGAATGGTTTATTAACACTTGACATAATCTTGTCTCTGAGCAACAAGTCCATAAGGGCTTCATATGTCTTTTCTGTTTTGGACAACTCAATCCAACGATTAAATGTAAGACGTGTCCTTGCAATGAATTCTGAGAATTCTACCCCTGATTCAGGTACCATTTTCCTAAACAAAATACGGTAATCTTCTTCTGTTAATTGATATTTTTTCAATAAGGCTGCTCTAATAACATCATAATTATCTTTGTCAGCCTCTTCAACCAAACTTAAACTAGTCAGAAAATCACCTTTCAAATTTTATGATAACTGGTTAGCATATTGTGATTTATCCACATTATGAGCTCGACAAGAGCGTTCAAATCTATCCAGCCAGAATGTTATGTCATCACTGGAAGGATTGAACGCTGGTACCTTGACCTTGTAAGTAAAGGGTTTACCATTACCACTAGAGGACTGATTAACATTTCTCATATTTGTCAATTTCAATTTTTCTAACTCACATGCTAAAAGTTCTTTTTGATGTTCATGTTCTCTCATTGCTTTTCTCTCCTCAGCTTCTCTGTCTAATCTTTTTTGTTCAGCCTCTCTTTCTAATCTCTTTTGTTCAGCCTCTCTTTCTAATCTCTTTTCTTCAGCTTCTAATTTTTTTCTTCCATTTGAAGCTTTCTCTCCTCAGCAGCAGCTTTTTTTCTCCTCAGCAGCAGCTTTTCTCTCCTCAGCTTGCATCTGCAATCTTAAATTCTCAGCATCTATCTTCTTTTGTTCAACTTCTGCTTTCCATTTATTTTCCTCTTTTTGCTTCCTTTCTTCTGACTTTAATACCATGGTAAATTGAGCAGTTGCAAACTCCTCTAATTCCTTACCAGACTTATCAAGGGATTTCCCTTGTGCAATAAAGTATTCCAATGTAGACATGATGTCTAATAATGATAGCAATCACTTGAAACAATAATGTAATCTATTTCCAAGTAAACAGGAACAAGTTCTAAATGAACTTGATTAATTAGCTGACAATCCCAAACTCTGTTGGAAACAAGCCTTTAAATAAGGTCTTGTATAATCAACTGTGTACCTTTAGTAACAGCAATTAGTCATCAGTTGATTATTTCTCATAAGTTCACTACACAGCTAGTAGTGTATGATCAAGTATATTTTATAGTACATGTCAACCAACAATATACATAAAGTACAAATAAGAAAGACAATATGAAAACATTTGCAGAAATAAAAAAAATCAAATAGGGAAATCAATGAACATAATCACAGAATCTGTGATGACAACTGCAAAGGAATAAAGAAAACAAATAACGCCACAGTGTATAAATATAAAGGGTGTATAAAACTGAATTACAGGAAAGATAAGACCTACAAATACAAACAAACCAAAACAAAACTAAAGAACAGAAAAAATATTACAAAAACAACAATGGGTACAAATCGTCACAGCTAACAGATATTGCAACAGATGTTGCAGCAAATTTCCAACCAAGAAAATTGCTCCCTATAGAACACTAATATAGGACCAATATGACTCGGTATATCCTATACTAGACACCTCACCAACCGCCCACGAAATATAAACAAATATTACATATAAACATGTAAACATAAATATATATAAAACATAAATGCATATATCATATAATGAAATGTGTTGTAGCAGTGTATGCAGAGAAGGCTCCGTTTTACATTAATATGGTTCAGTTTCCAATGAAAATAAAGCTGTGTAACGCTGTCTGTTCTATCAGAAATGTCAATAAATGCTGACCTAGATACTGCGTACGCTGACAGGACAGGTCATGCTGACATCGACTGTAGAGTTGTACTGCTTGTGCTCATGTGTGTCGTAACAGGCCACAGGAAACGGTCTGGTCTCACTAGTCTGTTGACTTCTCAATCTGTGCTAGGTCAAACCCAGAAAGCTGGCCCACCAGTTGATAATACTCCTTCCCAGCTGATAAATTCTTTCACCATGTTGATAATGATCTTTCAGCTGATAAAGAGCAGTGTTGATAAAGTCTAACCTTCGGTCACCAGTGTTGGTTGTATGGTTACAATCGTGTTCGAAGGGGTGTTGTCACAGTGAAGACAAACACAGGTCAACTCGACCTAAGCAGTGGTGTATTGATTTGGAGTGAGGATACAACAGTACGCGAATGCTGGAAAATGTTCTGAGAGTTGACAATAGGGCAATCTCACTCACTCGTGGCCTGAAGTGTAAGACGAACTACTGTTTACGTTTTCTTGCATTTAATGGACACACACTTCGACGACACAGGAACAGGAAACATCAGACAGGTTAGCATAAATCATAATAATGTTGATCAATAAAATGCACTATCACATGGGCATTCATGTTGCATAACAGTACAAATGGAATGTCAGTAGACAAGCCCTCCGTAATACCAACATATATCGTCTGACTTTACTGACAGCACGTCAGTTTATAAACAAGGTCCAAGATGGTTCCTAGACCTAACCTCGTCTAGCGAAGAATCATATAGATAAAGTTCAGCACATATTTCTTTGATAATAATATCGAACCACTGGTAGTGGGTTCTCTTCTGTAGCAGTGATCTCTGGACTCATCAGGTGATAGTAAGGGGCATCCCTGTTCTCTCCTCGATGATTGGAAAATATTGGATTCCAAAATGGCTTCTCCTCCCAGTGAGTTGTCGCTCACCCAGGATACAAGCTATGAAGCGCAATCAAAGCTGGTCATACATTATATGTCCTCATTGCTTTGTAGATTCTACCATATACAATTGCCTTCATCACATAATATGGTGCTGCTAGGTATGAATGTCATCTTCATCTGGTTAACATTCATTTAAACGTACAACCGTACGACTGTTCATCAAATACAATGCCTCAGGAAAAGTTCATAAGAAATGCGTCTTTACCTTGGTATCAGAAATAAACTAGAATATGATTCCGCCATTCCTTGGCAGTAAGAATAAACACTGGGGTGAATCATACATGATATGTCTAAAGAGACTACCACTTTCCCCATTAATATAGAGATCACTTTTCGGCGACAGGCCGCTACAAAACACTCAGCACCCCAACAGGGCGGAACCTTCTCACCTCTCTTCTCGACACATCCGCCGAACCACCTTTGACCCCCAAGTTCGACACCGAAGATATAGTTCGACTTAGACATACCAAGATATTAAGATATAAGACATACTCGTCCTTCATAGACAAGAACTACACATAGATTCGGGTCATAGATATTCTGAAGCAAGAACAATCTATTTCTAACCAAACAAAGAATAGATCGCTGTAAACCTAGATTTCTACGCTGAGTTCGATATTCAGCAAAGATACAAGAACCGATAACTCACAGAATGAATACACATCGACTAATCTGAGTTCTGTCCCTTTAGACTGAAAATCGTGAATTCAAAGTGTTAAACTCATACTGGCCAGTAGTTGTTAAATCACGCTTTATTTGTTAAATGCCGTGAATGTCCACCAGTTGATAACTGTAGATGTTGGGACTGGTGTAGTAAAGTGTAACGATTGTCAACTCATTAAACCCAGCACAGTTTTGGTCATACAGGTCATCTTGTCCTGGAACGTGATGAGGCTCCGACAAGAATGTGAGTGTAGACAATGAGTGTGTATATGAATGTCAGAACGCGAATGGTAGAATGATTCGATAGAGTTGACAGGTTGGTAGTACATCACTCATACTCACACTGTTCGAATTCAAGAAGTACTGGAACTACGGTGGTCTTTTTATAACATTTAATGGGACGCACACTTGGACAGTACGTGTATGGTTACAGGAACAAATGTCGACATAGACAGCATAATGTTGATCACCGGAATATCATCTTAAGTTAGCATTCATGCTTGGCAAATATCATAATGGAGCATTCGTAAATAAGCATTCAGAGTTCCATCATGTAAATCATCTGGCTATACTGACTGGGCACGTCAGTCCATAACCAATATATAGGAAGGCTCCTAGACTTAACCTCGTCTAGCGAATATCCCTTCACGTAAAGTTCAATATATATATTTTTCATAAAGATATAGGAATCCCAGACATGGGTTCTCACATGTAGCAGTGATCTCTTGGTTCATCGAGCGATAGTACAGGCATCCCTTTTTCTCACTCGATAAATACAAAGTATATGGATTTCAACATGGCTGTGCTTCTCTCGTGAGCTTTACTCACTATTGGATACAGACCAAAATTGGTCATTCGTTAAATGTCCTCATTTCTTCATAGCTTCTATCATAGAGGTAATTGAATAATATCATATAATCTAGTGCTGATACATAGGAATGTCATCTTCCTTTGAATAAATATTCTTTTCAAAAGTACCACTGTGCATCTGCTTATCGACAACGATGGCGAAGCCCAAGTTCATAATAAATTGTGGTTTTACCTTTCTATGCGAAATATAACTTTGCCATTCCTTGGCAAAAGAGAATAAACACTGGGGTAAAGTACATACAACATGTCTAAATGACTATCACTTTTCCCCATTTACTTATAGATCACTTTTCGGCGATAAGCCGGCTACAACAAAATTCGACATCCCGACAGGATGACAGCCATGAATCACACCCACTGCTAGCGATACTTCCGCTGCATAGCCTTTGACCTTTTCTAGCGACAATCAACATAGTTCGACTTAGAAATGTAAAGATATCCATATATAAGACAGACTCGTCCTACTCATACAAACACTACGTATAAATTCAGGCCATAGATATACTGAAGCAAGAACAATCTATTCCTACCCAGGCAAAGAATAAATCGCAGTAGGCCTAGATTCGTCCGCGGAATCCGATCGAAGATGACGGAACTCCTTTCAAGGGAAGTAACTCAAAAATGACTTCTCCTTAAGCACTTAAAAAAGGAAATACTTTGTTTACAAAATATTTGCGAACATAATAAGTATATAAATGTATTATATTGCAAAATAGTAAAGATTGCACTTTACAGTCTTACCACACCTCCCGGGAAAAAAAAAATAAAATTTTTTTTTTTTAAATACATCTAGGAGCAACGTAGAATAGGCTCACAACGCAAGAATACTGCGCAGATGAAAATATCAGGAATAACTATAATTCCTAATATGACCGGTGAGAATATATCTCAAAATCAGAGAGAAATTGTTTCTCTACGAATAAATGTTTCCAGGAAGGTGTGTTCTACGTATAATACAATTCTGGTAATTATACAATGCATACCAAAAATTCACACTATAATCTTAAATTTATGATTTATGAAGAAACAATCATCAAAGAACAGCGGTGAATAAACATCAATAACCCGCTAAGTAGAGATACCATCATTCTATTATTAAATTACAAATGTGTATCTTAGTAAAGAAACAAAAAATAACTGTTGTAAAGTTATACATATTAAAAAGATCCAATATTTAACAGTTAAGTGGCATCATGTGGGCATCTGGACAGAATGTCCGCCATCACATTTTCTGAACCACGGATAGCTCGTACCGAGAAATGAAAAGGTTGAAGAGCGATTGCGTATCGAGTTGATCTCGAGCTCTTCAAGTTCTTACTTTGGATAGCCGTAAGAGCTTTTTGGTCAGTTTCCACCACGAAATGCGCGCCCAGAAGGAATCTTTGGAGTTTGAGAATTGACCAAACCATTGCCAATAATTCACGGTCTAAAACCGAGTAATTCCTTTCTGCAGCATTAAGTTTTCTGGATATATACATTACAGGATGCAGAGTTCCAGAGTACTCTTGCATTAGTGCCGCTCCAATCCCAGTGGATGAAGCGTCACTACGAAGAACAAATGTCTTATCTGTTGTAGGTAACACTAAAATAGGTGGTGATGAAAACATAGTTTTGATCTTCTCTAGTGAAGATTGGCATTCATGAGACCAGTGAACCATGTTAGGCGACCCTTTCTTTAATAGTGTAGAGAGAGGTGCCATGATAGAGGACAGATTCGGAATGAAACGTCCATAAAATTGTATGAGACCTAAAAGACTTCGCACTTGCTTTTTAGTCCTAGGGATAGAGATGTTAAGTATCTTAGTGATATTATGGTCTTCTGTCTTCAAGAAACCGTGACCTACTCGATGGCCTAAGAAAGCAATTTCGCTAAAGCCAATGCAAGCTTTGGATGGTTTTGCTGTCAGGTTATACTCACGCAGAGTTGATAATAATTCAACTAACCCTGAATAGTGATCTTCCCAAGTATCGCTGAAAAGACAGAGATGTCGTCTAGATAAGCAATGACATCTGACCGATACGATAGGATTCGACGCATCATGCGTACAAATGTAGCTGGTGCGTTCATAAGGCCGAAAGGCATAAAATTCCATTGGAAAAGGCCTCTGGGAGTAGAGAAAGCGGTAAGAGGTTTGGCGCGTTCGGATAATGGAACTTGCCAATATCCTTTAGACAAATCAAGTTTAGTGAAAAAATGCGATTTAGAAAGACGAGTAAGTAGCTCTTCTAGTAAAGGCATAGGTTCAGCATCGAACTTCGTAACTTGATTCAATTTGCGATAGTCAACGCAAAGACGTATGTTATTGTCTTTTTTTCGAACAATAACCATCGGCGAAGAATATGCAGAAGTGGATGGTTCGATTATTTGTAAATCTATCATTTCATCCAACTCCTTTTCAACCTGTGTTTGGAAATGTATAGGGATAGGATAAGGTCTAACCCTAATTGGAGTATGTTCAGTTAGAACAATGTCATGCTCAATGACATGAGTTTGCCCAGGGATGTCAGTGAGGACATCCTGAAATGTTTGTAACATAGACGAAACTTGTCGCCGTTCTCCTAGAGACAAATCAGGAGAAACAGTAACGTCTTTCCATGATTCACTAGAATGAAGTGGGATCATTGGAAGCGGAAGATTAACATCCGAAAAACTTTTTTCCTCATCCTGTATTACAGACAGTGATGAGTAATGACCATGTTTGACATGAGAATCGTCCGTTGCCTGGAAAATAGGCTGTAGATAGTCAGGACGTTCATGGAACTCCGTAAGCATATTGATGTGGAAGGTTTTATGCTTCCCGTTAATATCGACGATGTAGTCAACATCTGAAATTTTCGATATTATATCGTACGGACCTTTCCAACTAATAAGGAGTCTATTTTCACGACAAGGTAGCAAAACAAATGCTTTGTCACCAGGACAAAGTTGTCGTAAAGTTCTCTTCTTATTAGCAAATTGTCTTGCCTTCTGCTTAGCAAATTCAGAAGAGGACGTTGCCAATTTGCATGCTTCGATAATCTTCTGTCTCAGCGCGATGACATACTCGTAAGAAGATTTTGTGTCATCGTCAATATTGTCAGCTGTTATAAGATCATGCAGCAAAGACATTGGGCCGCGCGGTCGCGCGCCAAAGACAAGTTCAAAGGGAGAAAACCCTGTATGTTCATTGGGGACCTCTCTGTACGCGAAGAGGGCCGCGGGTAAAACCCTATCCCAATCTTGAGGATGATCCTCAGTTATCTTCCCTAATAAGTTCTTAAGTGTTCTATTTAGTCGCTCGACCATCCCATTGGACATAGGATGATAGATGCTACTCAAAGATCTCTCTCTATCTGTAGAGTAGACATTACTTGAGACATGGTATCCGATATCAGTTGGGTGCCATGATCTGATAATATTTCTCCGGGGAATCCCAGCCGAGAAAATATAAGCCAAAGAGCATCTGCAATGTCAGCGGTAGTAATGCTCTTTAGAGGGATAGCCTCTGGCCAACGTGTGCACATGTCTACACACGTTAAGATAAACTGATGTCCTCTAGCAGATTTGATCTTGAATGGACCAATGATGTCTATCGCCATTTTCTGGAATGGACGAATAGGAATATCTGCAGCCTGAATAGGCGCAGCATGACGAGGACCTTTGGATTTGACTTCTTGACATACTTTACAGGATCGACAATAGATCCGTATGTCCTTGTTCACAAAAGGCCAAAAGAAAGCCGCAAGAACTCTTGACTTTGTACGGGAAAAACCCATGTGACCAGCACACTGAGAGTCGTGTGCATGTTGTAAGATCTTAACTCTCAAATTCTTGGGTACAAGAATCTGAGAATGACTTGACTTAGTGGAGTCTTGCACCATACGTACAAGTACGCCATTCTTCATTGTAATCCAAGATTTACAATTTGAATCTTTATTCGGATCACCTTTCGTTACAAGAGTGAAGAATTTCTTAAGAGTCGGATCTTCTTCTTGTTGTTTTATAAACGAGTCACGAGAAATTACCAAGGGATCATCTTGGTTCTGCACTTCATTATCTTCAACAGATGAAGTTTCAGGCATATTGAGAGCTTGAGCTCTAGTGACTACCGCATTAGCAGATTGCATATTTTGATTTTCCCAAACGGAAATTTGCTCCGGAGTGCATTCTTTGACTCCGTGAATGCGACCGATGATAAGATCAGCGATCGGATTCGGCAAAAGACATGCGTGTACATCTCCTGTGAAGAAAGGAGTAGCAATCCTAATGATAGCGGTAGAGTATTTCTCTATGGTGCCGCCAAATGTTACGCATTTGACTACTTTGCCTGTAGAATGAGAAGGATCTATGAGTGACTGCCTAACCCCAATAGTTGTGCATCCAGAATCAAAAAGTACTGAGACTGGATTGTCATTTACTAAACCTTTGTGTAAGACAAGAGAACCTCTCCCATCATGCGCGATTGACGCAGGAAGAGCGGGAAGAGGATGCCCACAGCTTAAAGTAGACACTGTGGTTGGCTCAAATAATGTTTTGCATTGGGGGCACTGAGATGCTCTCCCAAAATCAAAAGCGGCACATGCCATATTATTAGAGTCATCATTATCTTTATTTTGTTTATAGGCTTCGTGGGACTCTTTCTGTGCAGAGTTCGCCTGGTAATGAGCTTTATGTTTTTTGAATTGTGCTCTACCTCTGTTATTATTGCCTCTGTACTTATCATTGTTTCCACTATTATAACCCCTACTCGGGTTTGAATCATAGCTCCTTTGGTTACTATCATCATATTCATTATAATGAGTATCTCGGTAATTATGATCCTGTTGTCTCCATGAAGGAAAACTTGGATAGTTTCTAGAATGACTTCCTTTGCGAAAGTTCCTGTAATTATGACCACCCCTGAATCGAGGGCTGTCAGCTCTTCTCCAGGTATTCGAAGAAGAACCCTGAAATGATTGGTTACCTTGGTTCTGATAACTGTAATAGTTACCTTTTTTATTAAACCTATTTTGAGGTCCTTGGAATTTGTGAGAGTGATTAGGGTTGTATGGTGTTGCAGAAGCAACTGGCATACCTTCTTTAACCTTACTGTTGCTAATAGCTACGTCCGGATGTGCAGTGACGTATTGGGTACAATACTGTTCCATTTCTTTTAGAGACTTAGGTTTACGCTCATGTAAGAATTCGAGGAAAGGTTTATTTATACTTGACATAATCTTGTCTCTGAGTATCAAGTCCATAAGGGCTTCATAAGTCTTTTCTGTTTTGGATAGCTCAATCCAACGATCAAATGTAAGACGTGTCCTTGCAATGAATTCTGAGAATTCTACACCTGCCTCAGGCACCATTGTCTTAAACAACTTCCGATAACCCTCTTCAGACAACTGATACTTCTTTAATAAGGCTGCCCTAATAACATCATAGTTATCTTTGTCAGCCTCTTCAACCAAACTTAAACTAGTCAGAGAATCACCTTTCAGATTTTCTGATAACTGGTTAGCATATTGTGATTTGTCCACATTATGGGCTCGACACGAGCGTTCAAATCTATTTAGCCAGAATGTTATGTCATCACTGGAAGGGTTGAACGCTGGTACCTTGACCTTGTAAGTAAAGGGTTTACCATTACCACCAGATGCTTGATTACATTACTTATGTTTGTTAACTTTAACTTTTCTAACTCAAATGCTAAAAGTTCTTTTTTGTGTTCATGTTCTCTTATTGCTTTTTTCTCTTGAGCTTCAGCTTCTCTTTGTAATCTTTTCTCTTCTGCAGCAGCTTGTAATTTTTTCTCTTTACAGCAGCTTGTAATTTTTTTTTCTCTTCTGCAGCAGCTTGTAATTTTTTTCTCTTCTGCAGCAGCTTGTAATTTTTTTTTCAGCAGCAGCTTGTAATTTTTCTTCAGCAGCAGCTTGTAATTTTTTCTCTTCAGCATCAGCCGCATCTTTTGGTGTCTCTTTTTCCATTTCCATCTGGAATCTTTTTTCATCAGTCTGTATCTGCAATTTCTTTTGTTCATACTCTCTTTGTAATTTTTTTTCCTCAGCTTCTAATCTTTTCTCCTCAGCTGCTAATTTCTTTTTTTCAATCAGTGCTTTTCTTTCTTCAGCAGCTAATGCTTTGTCATATTGAGCAACTGCCCATTCTTCTAATTGCTGACCAGTCTTATCAAGAACCTTGCCTTGTGTGATAAAATAATCTAATGTAGACATCTTGTCTAATAAGATCAGTAATTTGCAAAAGTAAATAAATTCACTTTCTTAGTCTTAATCAAAGACCTTGTATGATAACTTTGTAACCTGTGGAAAATAGTACTTAACTATCCCAATCACTGTGGGAAACAAGCCTTACAAAGGTCTTGTATAAATCCTTATATAATAACAGCTATAAGTTGCTGGTTCACTCTATAATATAAGTGCAGTGCACCAGAAATAGTGTTTTATATCATCAACTGTGTACCTTTAGTAATAGCAATTAACTATCAGTTGATTCTTGTACATCAATTTATATGATCAACTATATTTTAAATAGTGTATGTCGATCAGGCACAAAACAAAACAGTTATACAGAGAACATGAAAACATTTGCGGAAATGAAATAAATCAAATGGGAAAAACAATAAAAGATAAACCGCAAGAGGATAACAAATACAAATAACGCCACAGTATATAAATATAAATTGAGAATAGAACTGAAAGATAGAATAGGGTAGACCAACAAATTACAAACAAATCAAAACAAACTAAAGAACAGAGGAATATTACAAAAACAACAATGAGTACAGTCTTCACAGCTAACACTAATAGCAACAGCTGTCGCAGCAAATTTTCAATCAAGAAAATTGCACCTATAGAAACGCACACATCAGACCCTCTATTACGTGGGATACTCTGTTGTGTGACACCGCCCAACCAAAACAACAACCCGCTGGATACAAACAAATATCACATATAAATATTTAAACATAAATACATAAATGCATAAATAGTATGGCAATATGATGTAAATAGAGTGTTGCAGAAAGAATGTGTTGTAAAGAAGGCTCAGTTACACTGCCTAATAGTACAGTACTGTGGTACTTTATTAAACAAATACTTCTGGTCTAATTATTTTAAATTCAACACAGAAATAGAAGCTCCATCGTTGATGTGAATGATAACAATCGATGTAGGACTTCTCAGTTCAATAACATTTCCTTTCGCAAACACTGTCAAATATTCTCCAGTCCTGATGTGTAATGTTCTATGTTTCAACCAAGCTTGCTGTGTAACACTGTCAGTTGTATGGCAAATGTCCAACGAACCAAATGTCAACAAACGCTGACCTAGTTACTGCATACTCTCGACAGGACAGGTCACGCTGACATCACTGTAGAGTTGTACTGTTGATGTATTTGTGTGTCGTAACAGACCCCAAGGAACGTCTGGTCTCAGTAGTTTACTTCTCAATATGGTCACTGTGCAGGTTGACCCAGGAAGCTGGCACACCAGTTGTTAAACTCATACTGGCCAGTAGTTGTTAAATCACGCTTTATTTGTTAAATGCCGTGAATGTCCACCAGTTGATAACTGTAGATGTTGGGACTGGTGTAGTAAAGTGTAACGATTGTCAACTCATTAAACCCAGCACAGTTTTGGTCATACAGGTCATCTTGTCCTGGAACGTGATGAGGCTCCGACAAGAATGTGAGTGTAGACAATGAGTGTGTATATGAATGTCAGAACGCGAATGGTAGAATGATTCGATAGAGTTGACAGGTTGGTAGTACATCACTCATACTCACACTGTTCGAATTCAAGAAGTACTGGAACTACGGTGGTCTTTTTATAACATTTAATGGGACGCACACTTGGACAGTACGTGTATGGTTACAGGAACAAATGTCGACATAGACAGCATAATGTTGATCACAGGAATATCATCTTAAGTTAGCATTCATGCTTGGCAAATATCATAATGGAGCATTCGTAAATAAGCATTCAGAGTTCCATCATGTAAATCATCTGGCTTTACTGACTGGGCACGTCAGTCCATAACCAATATATAGGAAGGCTCCTAGACTTAACCTCGTCTAGCGAATATCCCTTCACGTAAAGTTCAATATATATATTTTTCATAAAGATATAGGAATCCCAGACATGGGTTCTCACATGTAGCAGTGATCTCTTGGTTCATCGAGCGATAGTACAGGCATCCCTTTTTCTCACTCGATAAATACAAAGTATATGGATTTCAACATGGCTGTGCTTCTCTCGTGAGCTTCACTCACTATTGGATACAGACCAAAATTGGTCATTCGTTAAATGTCCTCATTTCTTCATAGCTTCTATCATAGAGGTAATTGAATAATATCATATAATCTAGTGCTGATACATAGGAATGTCATCTTCCTTTGAATAAATATTACTTTTCAAAAGTACCACTGTGCATCTGCTTATCGACAACGATGGCGAAGCCCAAGTTCATAATAAATTGTGGTTTTACCTTTCTATGCGAAATATAACTTTGCCATTCCTTGGCAAAAGAGAATAAACACTGGGGTAAAGTACATACAACATGTCTAAATGACTATCACTTTTCCCCATTTACTTATAGATCACTTTTTCGGCGATAAGCCGGCTACAACAAAATTCGACATCCCGACAGGATGACAGCCATGAATCACACCCCCTGCTAGCGATACTTCCGCTGCATAGCCTTTGACCTTTTCTAGCGACAATCAACATAGTTCGACTTAGAAATGTAAAGATATCCATATATAAGACAGACTCGTCCTACTCATACAAACACTACGTATAAATTCAGGCCATAGATATACTGAAGCAAGAACAATCTATTCCTACCCAGGCAAAGAATAAATCGCAGTAGGCCTAGATTCGTCCGCGGAATCCGATCGAAGATGACGGAACTCCTTTCAAGGGAAGTAACTCAAAAATGACTTCTCCTTAAGCACTTAAAAAAGGAAATACTTTGTTTACAAAATATTTGCGAACATAATAAGTATATAAATGTATTATATTGCAAGATAGTAAAGATTGCACTTTACACAAAGATAAATATATTTTTATCAGACAAATAAATACATTTTACATTTGTATGCGTAATTACAGTAATCTGTGCGCCACACAAAAGAATATGTGCGCAACAACTGTCGTCACGTGTATGTGCGTGCCCGTGAGTAGATAGAAATATATATATCTGTGTTTAGACTGTCTGACGCCTTAAAAGCTGTCGTAGAGGATAGGTGAAAGAGAGAAGATTTCCTCGATTTTTCAGAGACAGCCTCTATATCACAGTCTATCATCTCACTTGTGGAAATTCTATTTCTTTTTACTAACTCTCACTGTGTCTATCACCTATTCTAACCTATTCAGAAGGGACCAACCCAAGTCTTAATTCTCCTATAAAAAATCTACGACAAACATAGACTTAGGATACTGAAGAACATAGAAAAATGTCTGAAACATAGACTTAGGATAATGAAGAACATAGAAAAATCGCTGAAACATAGGATAATGAAGAACATAGAAAAATGTCTGAAGCATAGACTTAGGATAATGAAGAACATAGAAAAATGTCTGAAACATAGACTTAGGATAATGAAGAACATAGAAAAATGTCTGAAACATAGACTTGGGATAATGAAGAACATAGAAAAATGTTTGAAACATAGACTTAAGATAATGAAGAACATAGAAAAATGTCTGAAACATAGACTTAGGATAATGAAGAACATAGAAACATGTCTGAAACATAGACTTAGGATAATGAAGAACATAGAAAAATGTCTGAAGCATAGACTTAGGATAATGAAGAACATAGAAAAATGTCTGAAACATAGACTTGGGATAATGAAGAACATAGAAAAATGTCTGAAACATAGACTTAAGATAATGAAGAACATAGAAAAATGTCTGAAACATAGGCTTAGGATAATGAAGAACATAGAGAAATGTCTGAAACATAGACTTTGGCAATGAAGATCATAGAAAATCACTAAAACGCAGACTTTGGATAATGAAGAACATAGAAAAATGGCTGAAACACAGACTTGTACATTAATAAATTCTATGCTTTTATACGCACTCACAGATTTCCCCAAGGTTCTTACTATTATAGCGCCACCACCGGAAATCACAATTTCCTAACGTAAGCAATCACCATCAACATGCCGTTATAGACATCACACAGCTCTAGACGACGTAATGTGAGACTATATTTGTTCGTTAATGCAAGTTCATTGCTTTTATGACGTTTATTTATTTCTACAAAGCAGATTAAGGCTCGACACGAGTACAGTAAGCTGCATGTTATTTAAACATGGCGCTTGAATATAGGTAGGATAACGATGTAGCTTGAATAAAGCCAGTATAAAGAAGTAGCTTGAATATAGGTAGGATACAGTTGTAGTTTGAAATTAGGCAGGATAAAGATGTAGCTCGAATATATATATATATATATATATATATATATATATATATATATATATATATATATATATATATATATATATATATATATATATATATATATATATATATATATATATATATTCATTGCGTATAAATGTCACGGATTGCCTCCCCTGCTTTGCAGTAGTGGTCCACCAGTGGCCAAAACTCAAGAGTATCTAAAATGGGTCGTCAAAGGTGTCTACCTTCGCACAAGATTACTCTTGGCAGAGTTGTAGATAGAAGGGTAAAGACGCTTCTATCTCAAGGGTCTGATCTTAAGGTATTTCCGAAGTCAAGAACAATGCGGCATTGCCTGAGCAATTGTTAACTTATTATCGGTCCGCCGCCTTTTATGAAGATTAAAGCAATGGTTATAGCCCGTACAAGCCCCCAGCTGGTGTAAATCCAGCGAAATTCCCCTTAACAAGAAGTAGATCTCTCTCTCTCTCTCTCTCTCTCTCTCTCTATATATATATATATATATATATATATATATATATATATATATATATATATATATATATATATATATATATATATATATATATATATATATATATATATATATATATATATATATATATAGATATATATATATCTATATATATATATATATATATATATATATATATATATATATATATATATATATATATATAAAATAGTCTTGCTCATACGTATGCTTTCACACTTATAATAACTGAATCAACTATGATTGTTTAGTTTTAAAATAACATGTAACACATTTAATAATCAGTTAGTTTTAACAGGTTAAAATAAATAGAATATGATGAATTTTAGATGAAAAATCAATTTGTCTTCATCGAGATTGGATAGAGGGTTTATATTAAAGAATATTTATGTCATTTTGATGGTGGCTTTTCTAAGCACTTAGCTGGTATAAGTGAGTCCTGTAGCCGTGATTTTCGTAGATTCTTTTGTGATGATGACTCTTCACAGTCTGATAGCTTAGTTTCTCGAACGATCTTAATGCCTGTGCTAAGTACTTTTGTGGGCTGCATATTAACAGGCGGATTGTCTCGCTGTCCACCCATCAATGTTATTCTCTCAGAATAATTATTCTTGAGTGTACACAGCGTAACTCAGGGGAGATGATTTGAAATCACCAATATTGTTCTTGGTATTAAAATGGGAAAATATGTGCTTGAATAGCGCGAAAAACAATGATTTGCCTGAATTACAAGTAACAAGATACATACATCTCACAAAATGATATGATAAACTTGATGCACACGTGATGTAATCATCACTCATCACTGCTCCGGTCAGAGTCTGGGGTCACCTCTGCTGTCGGTTTTCTGTACGACTAGCAAGAAGAAATCACCAGCGCTTGCTGTAGTGGTTTATGAATATACTATTTTCATATGTTGAGATTGCCAGCCTCATATATAACCACTTAGCAAGAAAAACATGTCGAATTCACTTTTGTAAAATAAATGTTTACATTTACCCCAAAGTAACTTTTGGGAACACAATCTCCTGCACAGTTTAGAATGGACGCAGCACTTTATTAGATGCTTCGAATCACTTGGCCTGGAAATTTTATAATTCCTCTTACGACGGGTGTTCTGTGAATCACTTGGTCTGGGAAATGTTAGTAATCCTCCTATGACGGATGTTCTGCGAATCATGTGGCCTGGGAAACTTTAGTAATTCCTCTTGTGACGGGTGATCTGATTCCTTAGGTTTCCAGACTTCGTATTTATAGATGCGGGTTTACTTTTTAAGTTTTAAGTTGCACAAATACTTGATCTGTCACTTATAATTATGGAATTCTAAGGCCATGTCTCACTGGCTTCTGGGAGTTTGCTCATTTGACGATGCGATGCAGTCTCTGATCTGTGTCTCTGATTTCGCTACATTATATCTCTCATATCTCAGTTCAAATCCCAGATTGTTCTTCCGACAAATTTTCCAATGAAAACCATTGTGTATCCCGTCTTCTCAAATCAATCCAATCGAAAGCTCTGGACTGAAGGGGTATTTAATTGAATTCTCCCCCGCTTGTTTTAAAATGTTACATTTTAAAATTCCATCGCATGACCTCTATAAATATGTCGTAATGCTTCCGCCAACTCACAAACAAATCTGTGAACTTATTTCCTGGCGTAATACTTTCCGCCAAGATTGCCGACCCAGACAGATTATCGGCAATATTGATACCGAGAGGGCTCAGATGAAACGATTATCTAATTATCACCAGTGTTTTCGCCCGTTCCTCAGGCGGCTTCCTTAGATAGCAATCTGGCTTTCAGTGCGTGTTCGTGCGATACCACGTTGCACAAACAACTGACGTCTCTTACGAAGGTGGCCCGACTGACTTACGTGATAATCGTATTAACCTGATAAAACTACGTTCACTTAGTGAAACGTAAACAGTCTGGGAGCAGTCACAGCAAAAAGGTTGTAGGGAAAAATGTATGCCAAATAATAGGACGATAAAGAAAATGAAGAAAAGAAGTGATAATGCCGGAGGGGATGAATGCATGAGAGAGGGGCATAAAAGTACATGCAAAAAGGAGTTTTGTGACAACGAAGATGAATGTTTTTATGGTTATCGAGTGTACTAGATCAGCGGTTCTCAACCTTTTTTTGCTCATGGCCCCCTTTTGAACCTCATTTATCTCTATGGTACCCCCCACCCCCTCATAGTCGCTGTTAGCTGGACCAAGGGCACTTTACCATACTAGAAATATAGCATGACCCCCTGTGGAGGGAGGGAGCAAATGGCTCACGTTGAGAACCACTGTACTAGATGATTGATTCTCACTCAGTGTAGAGTAGTATATTCTGCTTCTTCTTACTCTTTTGCCTTCAGACTTCCACATTGATAACTTTAATAAAGGCAGAAGTCAGCTCAAGGTCCGTGTCATTGTGACATAATTTGTGCGCGCTCTTCTCCTCTCCGGCAGTATTGAACTACATTTGTTTTGCGTACTGAATTAGGTGCATTATTCTGTACTTAGAACTCTCTTTTTCCCCACTGTCATTGTTCACGTTTCACGCTTCGATGCATGACAGGGCCAGACAAGCGTATCGCCCATCCCTGAGAGATTAATTGAGTCCCTAAAACCGGATAATACCACATGGACTTCAGGTAAATGCGAGCATGAAGTTTTTTGCTAAGATTGCATAATTACTTCCGACTCTACAGGAAAAATGTAAGAAGTTGTAACGTAAACATTACCAAGAATTGTCGGATGTAGCAACTCTATATACGGAGGATGGCAGTTTGAAATTTTCAAACGCATGAGTCATACAGAATACTGCCTGAGGAAAAGTTTTTAAAATGAACTCTGAATGTATTGGCTGGCTTCTGAGGCGCCAATAAAAAACCGTGCTGATTGGGAGTTTGTCATAAAACGCCAGGTGGAAGCATGGGCCGGGAACTTACGACATAACGTAGAAAAAGTTTGACATACGGCTCTGCATTCCTGAAATCTTCAAAGTAGCAGCTCGGACCTTGCCACAGGATAAAATAGAGTCAGGATTCTGAATTTTTAGGAACGAAAAAACGCATTAGAGCCTCTTTTATCCACTGGAAAGGAAAACTTGCCAATATTAATATGGAACCGGACTCCCACAGAAAATACTCACAAGTCACAGAGGAATTCTAGAATAAGAAATATTATCCCAGACGTGTGTTCGAGGCATCTGTATTAAGTTGCCTAGACTATTTACCTGAGCAATACGTCTAAGATGTGCCTAGTTACTAGGTTGGAAGTACGGATTGGAGAGACCATTTGAAGTTCTACCCACGTTACCAGCTGTACTAGTCTGTGGTTCGAAGCTTGAGATCGACACGTGAAACCTACATCCCACGGGTGGTGAAGACCCCTGCCTTAACGGGAACCGGTTACCTCCAGAATCTTTTGAAGACGTGCCCTTGCCACAGAGACGAAGTGACGGAACCAGCAGCACCAATATTTCGGCAATTTGGAACCAAAGTCATAAGTTTAGCAGGCCACCTCAAAAGACTATATTGTCATCTCCCGAACCGAGATCTATGATGAATCATAATTTCTCATAATTACTATTTCAAATTTATATATATTTGTTTCAAAGTAGTATACTATGTCATTATTGTCAGTGAGTGTGTTTGGCTGTTTGTTTGCACGTGTGAATGGACCTCTGCTCGATGGGGAGTACATTGTTACTTACACACATTGTAAAAGGTAGTTCCATAGCAGATACTGTCGTGGGGAAGTTATATGTTAGAGACGCGTTGAAGAGCTGAGCACGATCATTGACGACTTCGGGTTTTCCCGATAGAGGATTCCTATGGTTATCGTTCCGCAGACCATATGAAATAAGTAAAAGGCGTTGTTAAGGATGACGTCAATGTGAAACTGGGACGTCGGTTGGAGAGTGGATGTTGGTCGAGCCGGTAGAAGGACAAGGTGTCCATTTTAACTGTGCGCAGATTTCATTGTATTCTGGAATTGTGTATTTCCGGGGAGGTTAGCCTCTCAGGTATCCATTGGGATCAAAGTTAAAGCACACGCAGTTTATCTGCAGTTTATAGTAGAAAAGGCTGACAACGGAAATATGGGCAGTATGAATGACAAGGGCGATGACTGAAGACGCCGGACGTGGAATGTCAGGGTGTGAAGCCTGAATTAATATGTATACAGTTCGCTCTGTTTTATTTTATCATATGGAATAAACCTTGGATCGTCCTAGCCAGGTGTATTCATTGAATCCATGTTGTGTAAATCGTATATCAGTCCATCCTGTGAGGCGTGTCAAACGTCAACTGTCGGGGTTTCACAACAATAGTTCCTTCCCTCGCTGCCTTTGCCTTTCCTAACTCAAGAACAGAGTAAGGTACCTATTTACAGTTGGGTACGCTGGAGAGTGATGCTGTCAGGTTTTTACCCTGGAACCTGGTAACTTTGCTGCCTATGGACAGTGCTCTTACTCTTAGCCAATCGGACGTTGTTGAATAGTGAGATGGCCCTTGAGCGTGCTCAGCCATTGTCCTCTTTAGATTACTCTTCACGATCAACTTATCAGTAAGTTTTCATATCGTCAGTGGTTTGATTTCTCAGAAACTTTTTCTCCTAACCACAATGGTGTCTTCTGTCATATTATCTATTCTCTCATCAGTGCTTTCCTCTTCCGGTACAGTTACTGGGTTCTGGGATCGAAACATTTGAACCTTACGCTCCAGTCTACCCAGCTGTAAATTGGAACATGACTCTGCCCTTGAGTTAGGCAACTCAAAGGCAGTGAGAAAAGGAATAGGTCATCCCATCTCATAAGGCTGGACCCAGCATAATGTGGTATCTAACGTATCACTTCCCTACGGCAGTATTTGCTATGAAACAACTTTTACCTTTATCTATTCTCCCACCTGGCACAGGTCAAGCTGAGGATGTGGGGGAGATGAGGGGGTGGAAACGTCTGGGACTTGTGAAACGTTTCCTCCTCTCCGCCCCGTGCTTTTCTCTGTTGGTTCAATGATAACCATTGCCGCGTGACTCTGTTGCCAATAACTATGTCTTGCGGTCTCGCGGAGGCGGAAAGAGTCGGCTTCATTTGACAAAAAAAAAAAAAAATTAAAAAAAAAAAGCGGTCGCGCACACAGCGTGAGCGATAGTGAAAGATATAAGAAACATGTGGGCATTCTACACGTCAGTAGGCGTCAAATTAACCAGCCATTTTCAGTGACGGTGGAAACATTTTAGCTGTGAGTGCGTGTATAATAAATGAATTTTGTTGTGTGCAGTAACATAAACGCGAGCATCGAGTGAGAGGCTGGACAAGAATATATCTCTAAAACAAATTACAATTTGAAATATTCCCTGTCTAAAACGTCAATATTTTTTGGAATATTCCATCACTGACACAGATTACATTTTGAAATATTCAAGTCTCTTCCACTTAGCCAGTAATCCACACACAAGGTCTTTTATATTTGGAGATGCGTCCTAATATAACTGACGGCCCGTGTGTCTCGGTTGAAAGGCTCACACCTCGCCAAACCGATCACAAAATTTTATTTTAAAAAAATCTCTACAACAGATTATATTTTGACATTTTCAATCTCTAAAATAGATTACATTTTGAAATATTCTGGCCCCCGCCATTTTGTGATTCCATCAATCGTGTAGGCGACTCTCCACGTTAAGGGCCCTTTTTACAAGTCATCGTTATATTACGTCATAACTTGTCAGTAATAGACTAGTCTACTTGACCTCTGGCGGCATTGGCGCACCTCATATCCCATATTCCGGTTCTCAATCTCCATTACTGTGTGAGCCACTTTCAGACTCATTATTCTCAGATTACACATGGGACAGCGTGGATCTGGTTACTCCAGTGGCGTATTCTCTATGTGTGCTGTGCGTGCTGCGCACACCTATGCCCGAAGGAAATAAAAATTTAATGTATTACCATAATAAAGCCTAAGAATTAGTTGTGGTGTGTTATATTTGATAGTCGTGTGTTATATTTGATAGTTGTGGGCCATATCTGTGTTTTCGTGCCTAATAGAGCAATAATCGCGTGTGTTATTTGCGTGGCGCAATTAATACGCGCAGCGGAATAAGTTGAGTGATTAGCCTAGAGCCTATATAAAGAGATAGCGGCCGGCGAACGGGCCTATTTTGCAAGAGTCGCCAAGAGAGAAACGAAGTTAGACACCAGAGTCAAGCTGTAAATGCCTTGAGCACGTGAGTTTGATTTCAAAGCAGATTAGCTTATTTCCTAGTGAAATTACCATTATTTCCCTGTAGCTTTAGAATTATATTGAGCGTGTCTGTTTTAATGGTTAATGAAATAAATAGATTGATGTGTTTCCAGGACCTTATAATTTAGTCTTGAAATATAAATGAGTGAAAATAATATGCGTGGATTGATTTTAATAGTGTAAGTCCAAATCACAGATGTGAGAGTTTTAGTAGCAATTATTTCATTCATCAGAAAGGCAAATATAGTATGAAGCTATTTCATTCATGAAACCAGGCAGAGAAGCGATCTATTACTTGAATTTAGATAATTGTAATGGACGAACTCGGCTGACCCTGAACTTTGTTGTAATTCTTGTAAAACGGGACTTCTTTCACGTGGATTCATTAGCTATGCAACTGTTCCACACAGACGGCGAACACGTTTGCTGATTGATATGCGGAAAGTTTACCTATCGTTCATTCTGGTCATCGCATTGATTTAAGGAGAGATTAAATCACGCCCACTAACATCTCTTCTGATCACCCGTTTGCCAGTCACTTCGATTACAGAAACAACAGCAAATGGGTTGATTTGCCGTTGCCCTAAAGACGCCACCAGGCGTGATGGGAAACAATGGCAAAGAAAACCTATCTGCTGTTGCTCTAAGACGCCACTAGGCGTAATGGCCACTGACTGCTTTGACGGTTGGTGGCTAAGGACGGAAGAAGAAGAAGACTAACATCTCTTGAACAATCATAGGCAGTTATTTTAATTAACTTGGCCAGTGGGGGGGGGGGGGGGGGCGTCGCCAGAATCAAACAGGTAAAGCGACCACGATCAAAGAGACAGACTGAGGGATTTCAGGGGAGACTATCGGCGTTATCAAAGACAGTAGTGGTCCCTGATACGAGACGCAGTTGCTTGCCGCTATTTTCGCGTCTCGGTGTCAACCGCAGAACCGAGCGAACGGGGAAAGCCGAAACGGGCAGCAGCAAACAGAGATACGAAGACCAGTGGGCGGCTTCTTCCCTTGATTTGGCGGTCAGATCCCCAAAAGTTCATGAGATCAAATAAGCTGTCAAGTTTATCATGTCCCACTCAACTTACATTCCATTTTAGATAAATAGACCATGAAGAATAGACATTTTATCACTCGCTGGCAAGACCTTTACAGAAACACTAGCTTTATTGAAATCCTGTTATAGATTTCCCCTGGATTTTATATATATATATTTGCAGTGATTTCTATTCTGTGCAAAGCGGTAATATATATTGTGTAAAGTGATCAGTGGTCTAGTTCAGTCATTCTATTTCAATGGATTTTGTGTTAATTTAAATCTATTAAATTAAACCATCTCAATAGTTCCAGTTGTAAATATAATGATCTATCTATTATATTATTTCAAAAGATAATAGATGCTTAAATTAACTTTTAAAGTCGCGAAGGAATTTATAATTAATAAATTCAGTTAAGTCCTAGTTTTATAGATGTGTGTTTTTAACCACTAGAATTCGCGCAGTGTTTATTAAATACATAATTAAATACTCGAGTGTATTATAGGCTTAACGGGAAATTTATCGCGCTTGATTTTTCGGTATGTTACATGTTTTTTTCTTTCATACAGAGTGATCGTAACCTGCGGTCCCAGCTAAATAAAGAAAGAAATAAAGAAATCATCCTATAAACTTCCAGTCATATTGAAGAAACATTTCTTTTAAATATAATCTTGTGGCGGTCCTTGCGACCTAGCTGTCAGAATTAAATGAAATAAAGCCCACCCAAGAACATTTTAAAGAACAATCATCAAATTACCATTACAAACCTGTAAGATAAACTGGAAGGTAATCATCGCCAGTAGCGATATTATATTTACTGTTTACTGTGAGAGAGTACATATTTTCCTGAATGTGACTGAGCCTAGTTTTTCCTCAATTGGATTTAATAAAACTATCATCACGCATCGAAGGAATTTTACCATAGCGGAAGATTAAAAGAGACCACTTCATTTTCACCCCATGTGCCGAACTGTGTCAGTGCCATCCCATAGACTCCTTTTTTATATAATAAAAACACAAGAACTCTTAGTCTTCAAGTCTTGTGATAAGTGAGAATATTTGTTACCAGCAAAACCTCGCAAACATCTGGGGCGGGACACCGAAGGACTAGACAGTTCATATGTCAAGAGAATACTTGCTGTTTTTATATACTTTTATGGATCGTCTGAGGCTGCATTCGGTAAGTGTGCGAGTATATGAGTGTGGATCCTCACGCGTGTGCATGAATGACAGGAAATTTAATCTTTTCATTTGGTAACCATGTTGTTAACGTTCTTGCCTAGTAATATAATTTTTCTGTATTCCCTGCATTGTTCCTTTAAGGGGGAGTTGATAATTGGTTAACTCTGTTTAAACCCCCCTCCTTTCCATTTGCTTAGTAAAGGGAAGAACAGCGGGGAAGAACAGGTTTTTTCTATCACCTATACCTAACTTTGTAACACCTCTTTCAGAGCAATTAACTTCACTGTTAGGTTAACGTACCCGTGTTCCTGATATTATCTATCTCTGGACTGGGTTTATCTTTGTCTAATAAGCGGGAAGGGCTTAGTCGATACCAATCTTCTTCACCCCTCCCAAATTTCTTTATTTTCATTTGTGTACTTATGATAATTTATGTAATACCTGATATTTGTTAGTAATTGATGTTTAAAGTGAATAAAATCACATAAACTCATTTAGTTCTGTGTTGGAGATACCCAAAGCCCAACTTTTCCCCTATTCGTTTAATATAGTCTGCATCTACGTCGTCTGTGTGTTTGAAAAAACCAAATCGGTGTGCGCGCAGATGCGGGTCTGGAAAACTGGCAAATAATTGTTTGACCAGGAGAGTGAAAGAGAAGATTGAGAGAAACGATTTGTCGTAAATAAGTCTGTCTTTACTCTCCTCCAGCACGCTGTGAAGCAACTATTAAATTTCTACATTTTCTATCACTGAGCTTTCCATCATCATTTTCACTCTAAACCGGACCACTATTTCTACGACTCTTTTCTCTCAAAATAAATTTACGACAATATTTGGCTGGCTCGCCGGGATAATTTTGAGATACATTTGATGCACACATATTTGTGGGCTGGTTCTGGGATCTTGAGCTACATTTGAGGCAATCGCATAGCCGGGATAAAGATATTTTGAGTCTGATTTAGTCTGGGTCTAACTAGGTAGAGTGTGAATGATCTGTCTTTGTGAATTAGGGAAATAAATAAATAATTACACCCCTAGACAAACGTTCTTTAAGTATTTGGGTTGTCCACATAGCATATTTACAGGTTGTTTTCTCTCCACAGCAGTAGAAAGTACAGATAAACAAAAATATTTGCTATTTTAATTATCCTCTGGCGGAGATAATTATATTTCTTTCTTTATAAGAGTTGCTGGGATTGCGTGATTGTTTTACAGTCACTAAGGTTTTTGAAGTTAAAAAGAGTTGAGCTTAGCTAAAGACGGATTGTTCTGATTTTTAAAAATTAAGTTAACAACGTCTCATCTCAATAATTGACTTTAGGGACGGAGTTTGTTGTCAGAGATTTAAAATTTAGGGGAAAATATTTTTTTTCCTTTTAAATTGTTTAATACAAAATTTTCTCTACTGTTAGTAAAAGTAGATTCTTTTCCAGTGTAACTTACCATTTAGTGGTATAGTCGCTTGCGTTTAGAGCCTTAATTGCCAGATAATAGCAGCGATAAGTTTGCACAGTACAGGTAGGAGGTAACACAGGTAAATTTATACTTGTGTTTTTTCTCGTAGTGGTTCAGAGTTCCTCCCTTTCGCGTTGCTTCTTACTAGTTCTCTAGGCATACTTCATCTTATTCTTTAACAATGGCAGAGAGGATAAAGATGAGGTCCATCTTGAGGCTGGAAGCGAAAGAGGCAGGATTAGATGCAGAAGCTGCAAACGCGTTTATTAACCAGGAATTGGAAATATATGACGCGGAGCAACAGAGAGCCGAAGCTGAGAGGAAGGCGGAGCAACAGAGACCCGAAGCTGAGAGGAAGGCGGAGCAACAGAGAGCAGAAGCTGAGAGGAAGGCGGAGCAACAGAGAGCAGAAGCTGAGAGGAAGGAAGAGAAAGAAAGAACAGAGAGGAGAGAAGCCCAGGAGAGGGCAGATAAGAAAGAAGCGGAAGAACGTCTTTTGGAACAGAAGAGAATTGAAGCAGAGATGGAAACTCGCAGGGAGAGAGAGAGAGAGACAAGGAAAGACAGCATCAACTGGCGCTTAAGGCTCTAGAGAGTCGGGGCGCCTCTACTTCGACTAACGGAGAGCCGTCTTCGCCCCAGTCTCAATCAATGGACCTCTCCAGTACTCAATCTGCCCAATTAACTGCTATGTCGTTTTCTTTAGAATCTTTTCCTAGCCCTAACGAAAAAATTGACAGCTACCTAGAGAAATTCGAGAGACTCTCGAATCTTTATGGGTTAGAGAGTACCCGCTGGGCGCTTAAACTCTCAATGTCACTGAAAGGCAATGCTTATGACGTGTACACAAAGCTGGGACCGAATCAACATGATTATGACCTGTTGAAGAAGGCCTTACTACAGCAGTTTGAGATGACTGTCCGAAAGTTTCTGCAGTTGTTCAGAAACAGCCGAAAAGAGAGCACGGAAACATTTCCCCAGTTCTCTTCACGTCTCACGGGTTATCTGACAAAGTGCATTGAATTATCTGACCTACCTCTTTCATATGAGGGACTCCTCGAACTTGTTCTTGTGGAGCAGATAAAATCCACTTTGTCGAATGAAACTCGTAGATTTTTGGCTGAACAGGGGGCAGTCAGGCTTGAAGACATACTCAATAAAGCCGAACGCTATAGCAATGCAATGGCCGAACTTCCCAGCACTAAACGTAAACCCACCGATGAGCCATCTCGAAAACAGAATCTAGAGCAGGCATCCTATTCTTCCACTTCCTCTCAACATTATAACCAACGAGATAACAATACCCAGAAACCTCCCCAGGAAAAATCGAAATTCTACAAAACCCGATACCCCCCCAACAACAATTCTGATCAACCCAACAAGCCTACGTGGCAGCGCGGCCACCAAGGTCAAGGAAAAGGGAAGACCCCTACACCAGGAACGTCTGATCAGGGCAAACAAACCGGTGCAAACCGCATTGGATGTTTGCATACAGCCTCGAAAGGTAGAGTCAATGTCAGTGATTCTCAACCTGAGGGGGACCGACCCTCAACTCGAGGAACTGTAATTTTGAACGGTACCTCTACTACTTGTCTTTTTGACACTGGATTAAGTTTTGATTGTATTGTCGCTAGGCACCTAGTCAAACCCGGTCAGGAGACAGAGGAAACCGTCAAACTTAGTGGAGTTTTCAGGAGTGATGCACCCAGGACGCTTCCTATCGCATTGGTAGAAATACACTCTGATTTTGTCAGAGGGGTTATTAAAGCGGCCATTATGGATGATCCGATCTACCCAGTTATCCTGGGATGTAGATATGTGTTCATTGGGAGACCTAAGGAGCCGATTGTGGCAGCGGTAACCACAAGAGGGCAAGCCAAGAAGGAGAGGGAGCCTGCGCCAAACTTGTTGCCGAATGAACTGAAGGAGGCGCAACAAAAGGACCCTACTCTGGCGCCCTGCTTTAAAAAACTGCCCATGGCTAAGGACCCCAGACACAACGGAGACATCTTTCTAAGGATGGTGTATTGTATCGTAGAACGGGCAACCCGGACACGGGGAATAACCAGCTCCTAGTACCGACGCAGTACAGAAACCAGATCTTAGAAATGGGGCACTCTCTTCCCTTTAGCGGACATATGGGACAAAACCCCACTATTCAGCGAATAAAAAACCACTATTGGTGGCCAGGAATGAACTCTGACATTGTCAGGTATGTGAAATCCTGCGCCCAGTGCCAACGGGTAGCACCCAAGCACTTGACACCCCCAGTACCTATGGGGCAAATGCCAATAGTAGGGACTCCATTTGAACGGGTTGCTGTCGACATTATTGGTCCCCTGGAAAAGACCAAAAGAAGGAACAGGTTCATCCTGACCTTAGTTGACACTTGCACTATGTGGGCCGAAGCCGTACCGCTACCATGCACTAATTCCAAGCATGTCGCAGAAGCCCTTGTGCAAATTTTTACACGGTTGGGATTCCCTCAACAAGTTTTGACGGACAATGGATCCCAATTCCGTAGCCTGTTAATGGAGGAGATCTTTAAGATCTTGAGGGCCAAACATATCCACACAAGTCCCTACCATCCGGCCGGAAATGGGCTCGTGGAACGTTTTAACGGTACCCTCACCATGATGTTACGTAAGCTGGGTCAGGAGAAACCGGAAGACTGGGACCAATATATATATCGGCTGCCTTATTCGCCTACCGAGAGGTACCCCAAGCGTCTACGGGTTTTGCGCCAGCTACACTTTTATTTGGCAGACCTATAAAGGGGCCACTAGAAGCCTTACTTCGGTCCCTGACAGACCAGAAGGCTGACGAGACAGTCGTCTCTGCAAGCAAGTATGTATCTGAGCTTAAGGAAAGGCTAAAGCTAGGATGGGATCTAGCTACTACCAACCTTAAGAAAGCCCGCGCTAAAATTACGAAAAGATACAACAAAGCTGCAAAAGAGAGAGAACTACAACCAGGGGAGAAAGTCCTATTGCTACTTCCAACCGGAAGCAATAAACTTCGCATCGGATGGCAAGGACCGTTTACCGTCCTTAAAAAGATCTCACGTACCAACTACAAGATCTCCATCAAAGGAAAGGAGAAGGTCTTTTACATAAATCTGCTAAAGAAATATTTGGAAAGACCGGTGCCATCCTCCGAGCATCTCCTGGCTGTCGCCATAGCAACGGAAGACGAGGAAGATGATGATGGTTGCATGGAGTATCCATTGCAACCCACAGAATCCTTTAAAGATGTCAAGTTCGGCGACAATCTCTCACCAGAACAACAAACAGAAACCAGGGCTCTACTAAAACAGTACAGTGCAGTCTTAACGGATGTACCTGGTCGAACAAATCTCATTGAATTTGATATGAAATTAACAAATGAGACCCCTGTTCAAACCAGAGTTTACCCCATCCCGTACGCTAAAGCTGATGCACTTCGCGGAGAAATAGACAAGCTGCGTCAGGCAGGAATTATCAGTGAGTCTACATCTCCTTACAGCTCGAGCGTAGTGCTGTTGCAGAAGCCCAATAAGGAAGTTCGGCTGTGCATTGATTACAGGTTGCTAAACGCTGTAACGGAATTCCAGCCCGAACCTCTCCAAACTGTTTCTGAGTTGTTCACCAAGCTCAGCAAAGCAAAGATCTTCTCCAAGATTGACCTCAGCAAAGGTTATTATCAAATACCATTCAAGGAGGAAATTAAACCTTTGTTAGCTTTCAGCACTAGTGAAGGACATTACACATTTAACGTGATGCCGTTCGGTTTGCATAACGCACCAGGAGTGTTCACCAGGATGATGAGGAAGCTTCTAGAACCTTTGCAAAGTCCCCATATCCATAATTTCATGGATGACATATTAATTGCATCGGAAACCTATGAAGAACATATTGCTACGTTTGCTATGCTCCTCAGGAGACTACAGGAAACGGGTCTCACAGCCAGACCTAGCAAATGTCTCATCGGGTTTGAACAGTTAGACTTCCTGGGGCACACTATTTCTCACGGATGCAGTTGGCCTATCAAGAAGAACGTGGAGAAAATAATGGCAGCAAAAAGACCCCGAACGAAGAAAGACGTACGTTCCTTCATATCGCTATGTGCATACTATCAGAAGTACATCCAGAACTTCAACGGACTGACGGCACCTCTGACTGACCTCACAAAGAAAGGTTGTCCTGATAAGGTCATATGGGATCAAAAGTGCGAACACGCGTATAGCACTTTGAAAGGACAGTTGTCTGCATACCCCATTTTGAGGTTGCCTGACCTCAAGAAACCTTTTGTACTGAGAGTCGACGCGTCAGGTCAGGGCATCGGGTCAACACTGCTTCAAGCCGATGACAGTGACCTGAACATGCTATTTCCAGTTGCCTATGGCAGTCGGAAATTAAATAAAGCGGAACGGAACTACAGCGTAGTTGAAAGGGAATGTCTTGCTCTGATTGACGGTATCAGACGCCATCATGAGTTTTTTTATGGTACATCTTTCACGGTGCAAACAGACCACGCTCCGTTAGCATTTCTGGGTGCCAATAAAGAATTTAACGCAAGGATCATGCGTTGGGCGCTTCTTTTAAGCGTTTATTCTTTCAAAGTGGAATATATTCCGGGAAGACAGAATGTCGGGGCTAATTTCCTGAGTAGAAACTGGACTACAGAGGAAGAGGAGGAAGGTGAAGATACCAATCATCCAAAAGTTACCGATCAGGACAGCTTCATCGTCATAAATCAAACATGAAAACACGTTTTCACGTCTCAAAAGAGGGGACGATTGTGATGGACGAACTCGGCTGACCCTGAACTTTGTTGTAATTCTTGTAAAACGGGACTTCTTTCACGTGGATTCATTAGCTATGCAACTGTTCCACACAGAGGGCAAACACGTTTGCTGATTGATATGCGGAAAGTTTACCTATCGTTCATTCTGGTCATCGCATTGATTTAAGGAGAGATTAAATCACGCCCACTAACATCTCTTGAACAATCATAGGCAGTTATTTTAATTAACTTGGCCAGTGAGGGGGCGTCGCCAGAATCAAACAGATAAAGCGACCACGATCAAAGAGACAGACTGAGGGATTTCAGGGGAGACTATCGGCGTTATCAAAGACAGTAGTGGTCCCTGATACGAGACGCAGTTGCTTGCCGCTATTTTCGCGTCTCGGTGTCAACCGCAGAACCGAGCGAACGGGGAAAGCCGAAACGGGCAGCAGCGAACAGAGATACGAAGACCAGGGGGCGGCTTCTTCCCTTGATTTGGCGGTCAGATCCCCAAAAGTTCATGAGATCAAATAAGCTGTCAAGTTTATCATGTCCCACTCAACTTACATTCCATTTTAGATAAATAGACCATGAAGAATAGACATTTTATCACTCGCTGGCCAGACCTTTACAGAAGCACTAGCTTTATTGAAATCCTGTTATAGATTTTCCCCTGGATTTTATATATATATTTGCAGTGATTTCTATTCTGTGCAAAGCGGTAATACATATTGTGTAAAGTGATCAGTGGCCTAGTTCAGTCATTCTATTCCAATGGATTTTGTGTTAATTTAAATCTATTAAATTAAACCATCTCAATAGTTCCAGTTGTAAATATAATGATCTATCTTTTATATTATTTCAAAAGATAATAGATGCTTAAATTAACTTTTAAAGTCGCGAAGGAATTTATAATTAATAAATTCAGTTAAGTCCTAGTTTTATATATGTGTGTTTTTAACCACTAGAATTCGCGCAGTGTTTATTAAATACATAATTAAATACTCGAGTGTATTATAGGCTTAACGGGAAATTTATCGCGCTTGATTTTTCGGTATGTTACATGTTTTTTTCTTTCATACAGAGTGATCGTAACCTGCGGTCCCAGCTAAATAAAGAAAGAAATAAAGAAATCATCCTATAAACTTCCAGTCATATTGAAGAAACATTTCTTTTAAATATAATCTTGTGGCGGTCCTTGCGACCTAGCTGTCAGAATTAAATGAAATAAAGCCCACCCAAGAACATTTTAAAGAACAATCATCAAATTACCATTACAAACCTGTAAGATAAACTGGAAGGTAATCATCGCCAGTAGCGATATTATATTTACTGTTTACTGTGAGAGAGTACATATTTTCCTGACTGTGACTGAGCCTAGTTTTTCCTCAACTGGATTTAATAAAACTATCATCACGCATCGAAGGAATTTTACCATAGCGGAAGATTAAAAGAGACCACTTCATTTTCACCCCATGTGCCGAACTGTGTCAGTGCTATCCCATAGACTCCTTTTTTTATATAATACAAACACAAGAACTCTTAGTCTTCAAGTCTTGCGATAAGTGAGAATATTTGTTACCAGCAAAACCTCGCAAACATCTGGGGCGGGACACCGAAGGACTAGACAGTTCATATGTCAAGAGAATACTTGCTGTTTTTATATACTTTTATGGATCGTCTGAGGCTGCATTCGGTAAGTGTGTGAGTATATGAGTGTGGATCCTCACGCGTGTGCATGAATGACAGGAAATTTAATCTTTTCATTTGGTAACCCTGTTGTTATCTTTCTTGCCTAGTAATATAATTTTTCTGTATTCCCTGCATTGTTCCTTTAAGGGGGAGTTGATAATTGGTTAACTCTGTTTAAACCCCCCTCCTTTCCATTTGCTTAGTAAAGGGAAGAACAGCGGGGAAGAACAGGTTTTTTTCTATCACCTATACCTAACTTTGTAACACCTCTTTCAGAGCAATTAACTTCACTGTTAGGTTAACGTACCCGTGTTCCTGATATTATCTATCTCTGGACTGGGTTTATCTTTGTCTAATAAGCGGGAAGGGCTTAGTCGATACCAATCTTCTTCACCCCTCCCAAATTTGTTATTTGCATTTGTGTACTTATGATAATTTATGTAATACCTGATATTTGTTAGTAATTGATGTTTAAAGTGAATAAAATCACATAAACTCATTTAGTTCTGTGTTGGAGATACCCAAAGCCCAACTTTTCCCCTATTCGTTTAATATAGTCTTTATCTACGTCGTCTGTGTGTTTGAAAACACCAAATCGGTGTGCGCGCAGATGCGGGTCTGGAAAACTGGCAAATAATTGTTTGACCAGGAGAGTGAAAGAGAAGATTGAGAGAAACGATTTGTCGTAAATAAGTCTGTCTTTACTCTCCTCCAGCACGCTGTGAAGCAACTATTAAATATCTACATTTTCTATCACTGAGCTTTCCATCATCATTTTCACTCTAAACCGGACCACTATTTCTACGACTCTTTTCTCTCAAAATAAATTTACGACAATAATATTGACTTGATAGCAAGATGGCAGCCACGTGGTGATGACTGTATAAAAGCGGCGCGAGGAGTCTGCAGTAACACTCTTAGTTATCAAGCCTATAATGTTACGCAGTTTTATATTGCGTGAATTGACACGTGGGTGAAAGTAGGTTAAATGTAATTTTCCCCAGTAATAGATCAGAGTTCTTGTGTTAACACATTAACTACCGAATTGAAAAACACACTGTGGCCGAATTAAATTTTTTTTCCATTTTTATCCTGTAGGTGTTTGCACAAAGTAAGCCGTAGTTTTCGTAATTGTTTACAGATTTTTATGAATTACACGTCATTTTAAAGATAAATAAATGTACTTTTACAACAAGCACCATTTATAACTCTAATAGAGGTTGTTGCTATTTAACGGCCCTTCGATGGACTTGCAATATTTTCACAATTATAACTGCATGAGCCCCAACTCTATCAAAATCCTTATTTCAATCAATGTGCACACCGTTTTCACTCTTGTCCTCGTCGCTAGATCTATCAGTCAATTGTTGAAACAAGTTTCTAGCCTATTCAGCCGTTAGACGAGATGTACACGCATTTTTTGTGGTCCTTTCACTAGTTGCCAAGTTTTACTCGATTTGGTAACTAACCCAAAACGCTGAAAAACATGAACATAATATCAATTTTCCAGTGTTCTACAACAACCATGCTTTGATAATTTGTTTTCCGGTAGCAACTTAAAATTTCGAATCAGATCAGAAAGTGTTTCAGTACCTTTTTCATTCTTTTTATTACTAAAATTAGATCGACGCTCTGAGCGGCTCGCGGTCCAAATGATAGGATTTAAAAAGCCGGTCCTACCGGCTTGCGGTAGTTAATGTGTTAAATTTCCTTTAGGTGATGTATTTAATTCCAGTTTTGTTAAAGTCAAGAATAATTATATTTTATTCTTTAATGTAAGAGTAATTAAGTGTATTTCACGATTATTGATTATTCTACTGTATATCTTCAGTGGGTTACTTTGCGTGAGGTGAGAATATGTATTTAGATTTCTGGAGAGCGCGAATGTGATGAGATTCCCAGGCTCATCAGTGGTCATATACGACACGCTTGTTGCCAGGCGCACCAGTCGTCACATACGACATGCTTCAGAGTGCAGAACGAATATTGAGATGGATCAGTGGCGAGGTGGTGGTTTATTCTCATTATTGAGAGTATTTGTTGTACATATAGTTGAATATTATTTTATGTCCATGTTATTATTATTTAATTATGGTTATGTGTAGAATGGTTTGTGAGAGCACGTGGGCTCACTTAGAGATATATATCTCTCTTCTCCGTTCCTGAGGGAGCATGGGGCCACCAGTGTGGTTTGCCTCCGCATGAAGTATTCATATGCTCGGGCAGTAGTGGTTTCGGTAGCAACCTATGTTGCACGGTGAGATTGCCAGCCTCATGCACAACACCATACTAGTCGCATTGGACGACACGCATGAGTGTGTGCATGTGTGATAGTTGAGGGTGTCAGGTGGCGTGGAAGGACTGTTTGGCAGGTGAGAGTATCATTATTCAACTATGATTTTAACCAGTCGTTGCTTTGTTTGCTTCTTCAGATTAGCAATCGAGCACTAGCTGGGTGTTTGTTTGGTGTTTGGTTTGTTGGTTTATTTGTTTAATGTTTGCTTCAGTGTGCTCTTAGTCACTGAATGGGTTGTAAAAATAAATACAGCCCCTGCCTCAAGAATCAGAGTTTTATTGTTGAATCGGGTCGGTTGCGAGTGTGAAAAGAGAGTGATCACATAACACAACATCATCATCTCTATCTCGCCCATCCTTTCACAATTCTATAAAATATTTCTCTTATAATGTTCTGCTTTCGGACCGCACGCATCAGGATAACGGATTTTACCGCATAGAATCTACGAGTATATCTAGTTTCAGTTTCCCAGACGCGATTTATAGTGCAGTTTTTTTGGTTGGTAGCAATCGCCCGAAGTTTCTCGGGTAATTCCGTTACTATGCGTGCTGCACCTTTCGGTTTTACGTTTGAAGACTGGTTTGTGTGGATCGGGGTCATGGCCAGATACGTCAATACAAGACAAACATGCGTGCGATGGTCTTGCAGCTCTCGAGTTGTAAATATCGGCTGTGTCCGCCCAGTGTTTTTTGTGATTAATTTTTGTTAGTTGCCGGGAATGCAGATTATTACAGTGACAGTGAGTTTCAAGTTCTAAGTTAATTAGTATTTCGGAGATAATTGACATATACCCCTAATAACTATCGTTGCGTAATTGAATATATTGGTTTTTAAATTAAGAGGGGAAGAAGATAAATAGTAGGCGTACATATTCATTTTAAGTAGCAGCACGCCTAGCTCGCATTACCAGGATACGCCACTGGGTTACTCTCGTTTTCTATGGTAAATGGAGAACTATATGGTGCAGCGGATGGCACAGGACAGGAAGACGTGGCATGTGTTTGTTGAAGGCCTATGCTCCTTGGGGAGTGTGATAAACGATCGCAAAAGCCTTATTGCTCTATCTTTTCCTACATCTTTCGTATTGTATTTTCTCCGACATTTGCTCTTTCATCTCATATGTGCGACCCACATTTGCTATTTCATCGTTGTGATTACTCGCGACCGGTATCTAGAGAACCACATATGTTCTTTCATCGGGGGAAATAAAAGTCCTTTGATTGAGTCCACATGCCTGACATTATCGTTTGAAGCCCACATTGCATCGTGATAAATCTGGTAAAAACACATATGGTCATCCGAATCAAACATCTGGGCATGCTGTAATTTCTGTGACACCACATTGGACGCCCAGATTGGCCAGGGGAAAACGTCTCATGCTGTAATGGTGTTATCTTTAGTCGGCCGCGGTTCAGACAAGCGTTGGTTTACCACATTGGACGCCCAGCTTGGCCAGGTGACTTCCAGAAATATATAATACCGCATAATCTACTAGAGTGAGGCAGTCCAGTTTTTTACCTTGTGGGGAAGAGATTAAACCCAAAAACGCATAGCCTAATACACGTGTTTATTCAGAGTGGATGATAATTCAGTTCTGTGATTAATTGTGTTCTTAAAGGATTTTGCGAAGGGAAAAGAAGGTTAGTAGATCTTATAATTATTAATACATTTTCTTATTTTTGTTTATTTTAACCTCACAGCTAAAATGTGCGAAAGATAAAGTTTCAAATAATTCTTGGCATAACTGATTAATAAAATCAGAAGATTTTCCTAGAAGATGATAGGATGATAGGAGGTAATTAATAGTTCATATTTCACCTTTATCATCATCACAGTCTCCCATGCGCGCACACTCTCATGCACAAGATATTTAACATCATTAGAATTGAACTCAGAGAGACAGATGAATAATGAGCAGTAGTTTAAATGAAAGTCAACCAGTGATGTTAAATGTGAAAACTTACGAAGACTTTTGTGTGTCTTCAGTTCATCAGAAGTCTGAGTCTACACGCAACGTGTCTGACGTCTAACCAGAAATAAGTTATCAAAAACGGACATTTGGCTAGCAGAATTCGCCATAGGACATCTTTCATTCCTCAATTAAAAAGGAATATTGTCTCACCCACAAGTCATAAGGTGGACGCAGCATTTTTCGTCACCATATACTGCTTGCTCACAAGTTCAATACAGAGTCATCATAAATTCAAATCACTCGAAAGATTATTATTATCTGAAGTCAAGCAAAAGAGCTCAAAAGAGGAATCGCATATTTATAGCAAGTGCAACACCCTCTTAAGCGCATTCTATGAAGCAGACTCGAAAGTATATGAAACACGACTACATACGCAAGATTATGAGTCTACATATCACTAACATTTCGTGAAGATATCCAGTCTGACCAGTAAAGTCGGGAGATTAGACAACAGACCTTTTGTTCATATGACAACTATTAACTGTTGATCAACACTACAGAGATATACTCAAACAGTGAAGGAATATACATAGATATCTCGTCAGCGTTCTCCGTACGACAACAGTATTCATCAGAACGTCCTCAGCTTAGAGATACCCAATTCGACATAACGTATAACAACTTGGGACATTTTATGCATACATGTGAATCCTCATATCTAGGAGAAGCATTTAGAGACACATGGACTGTGTAGAGTACTCACCATTTTGGTAACACGTATCATATCACATCATCATTTCACTTTACACCAGTTCATTCTTAATTAACTATTACTTAATTAACTGTAATTTTATTATCTCATCTGTGTGTTTTGTGTGAATCGTCTTTCACCATCATCACGTTCTAACCATTACTAACCCTATATGTGTGGATATTTCATTAATAAACCCAACGATCGGTTGATCATTATCAAGAGTTTGTTAATGTATCACTCGTGCTGTCGGTGTTACATATTCACCTATAGGAACCTTTCTCTACTCAGATGAGGTTGGGGGCTTTTTCTTTACGGGATCTAAGGGCAGAAGCTAAGGTCGTGGGGAAACAGAACTCTTTCCATACTTAATTAGAAAACACTGTCTAGTGGAAAGCATTCGCATTCCTGTCTTCTTGTCCCTATCTCGAATAGGTCTTTATTCTTTCTTAACGAGCCAATTTCTAGAGACCTTATATCTCTATATCTCATAGACTATTCCTGGCAAAAACTACTGTAGTAGTTGCCCCAGTGACTCACCACATGACAATTGTGGACTCGTCCTGGGATTAGTGAACCCGGACTTAGAAGTGTAATAAATCACATTTTCATCCCTGCTATACAGTTGCGATAATTGCAAAATTTGTTGGCATTTTGAAGGATTACCTTCTAGACTGACTCTTACTATAATATGTCTATTTCATATGGGGGATAATTTATATCTCTAAAGCACGAGTGATACTTTTTAAATTAAGTGACAAACGGACAGATTAAGCACTTTTTGCGAACAAAGGATACTGTAGGGTACTGATTTTGTTAATCTTTTTCTGTAACTGCTGGGAAAATTTTATCATAAATATTTAGCAAATTTTTCATAGAAAACTTCGAGATAATCTATTAATAATTTTTCAGAATATGCTGAGTGAGTGATTTTTTAAAGAACTATTTGAACTTGATTACTAATTTAAACCTAGCTGGTTTTAAAGAGATAATTACTTGTGCGAGTCTAAACAATTTGCTTGGAGGTCACTGCCAATTTTTCCCTTCGTGAACCCATACTGCATATCATGGCAGATGCCGCAAAAATTAGGACTAGTTTAATGGAGGCAGGGCGTGAATTCGGGTTAAGTGGAAAAGACCTGATGAAATATGTAAGCGAGGAAACTGATAAACTCCATGAAAGAGAGATGGAAATGCAGAAACTTACAATGGAGAAGGCCGCAGCAGAAGCAGCGGAGCGGAAAGAGAAAGCCGCAGCAGAAGCAGCGGAGCGGAAAGAAGCAGCAGAAGCAGCGGAGCGGAAAGAAGCAGCAGAAGCAGCGGAGCGGAAAGAAGCAGCAGAAGCAGCGGAGCGTAAAGAGAAAGCCGCAGCAGAGCATGCACTTAAGATGAAGCAACTGGAAATCCAGGGACAGACCAATCAAATAGAGCTGGCAAAAAGTGCAGCGGCTTCCAACTGTGATGGAGGGTACTCACCCCGCTCAGATGGTGTGCCTACTTCGCAACCTGCGCCACCCAATGCCATGAACTTTCCGCTGGAACCTTTTTCAGAAAGGAACGATACCATGGACGCCTTTTTAGACCGCTTCGAACGCTTTGCAACAGGGTTTGGACTTGAAGAACGGAAGTGGAACTTGAAACTTTCCCAGGGCCTAAGAGGAGCCGCCTACGAAGTTTTTTAATAAACTTCCGGCCGGAGAGCAAGATGACTATCAGGCATTGAAAAAAGCTCTCTTGGTGAGGTACGAGCTTCATTCAGAGGCTTACCGAAAAAAATTTCGAGGTTCTAGGAAGGAAGCCGGAGAGACTTTCTCACAGTTCGCAGCCCGTATTGAAGACTACCTAGTGAAGTGGTGTACACTGGGAAACTTTACCGAGAACTATGACGGGTTGAAAGAGCTGATTGTGATAGAGCAACTAAAAGAATCTATGTCGGTGGAAATGCGTAGATTTCTCACGGAAAACGGCGCTGACCGGTTAGAAAATATTCTTACACTGGCAGAGCGATTCCAAAATGCTCTCATGGAGTATCAAGGAGCCAGAAAGAAGTTTTCGGATCAGGCGCCACAGCAACCTGCTCGCTCCCAACCAGACCAACAAAGCAAAGGACCACACATCTCGCATAAACAGCACGCAAAACAAGATAACTACAAAGAGCAAAACAAGAAAAATGCTGCGCCACACCAGAGACATGGAGATAAATGGTGCAAGTACTGTCGCTTGAACAATCACAACACTAATGAGTGCAAGCGCAGATCTCCTCCCCAACATGCTGCCTGTCTGCAGACAAAATCGTCACCCCGGAAGGAGCAGAGGACCGGAAACGTTTCTCATCCTCCCGTCATCGAATCAGTCCTCGTGAACGGACAATCTGTGGAGTGCCTTTATGACACTGGACTTGCTTTCGATGCGGTGGTCAGGGCATCTCTTGTCACCCCTGACCAGATAAAAGAAAAGAGTGTCGACATCCAAGGTCCGACGAAGGATGTTGCACCCATGACACTGCCAATTGCACTTATCAGAGTGGAATCTCGTTATGTGACAGGAGAGATTCGTGCAGCTATCATGGAAGAACCAATCTACTCTTTAATCTTGGGATGTAGATATGTGTTCCTTGGAGAACCTACTCAACCACTAGTCATGGCGGCCGTACAGACTATAGGACAGTCAAGAAAAGACGCAGAGCAGGAACCTCCTACCAATATCCTCCCCGAGGAATTGAAGAGGGCCCAAATGGAAGATTCCTCACTGGCGCCCTGTTTTAAAAATTACCTAGGACACACAACCCACCTACCAAGGGAGACTTCTTTATGAAAAATGGATTGATGTATCGCCGAGCTGGAAATGAAGGACAGCAACACAACCAATTAGTAGTTCCTGCAACCTATAGGAACCAGGTGCTTGAGATGGGCCACTCTATCCCATTTAGTGGACACATGGGAATGAGCGCCACGACTCAAAGGATCGCCTGCCACTATTATTGGCCAGGGATCACCGGCGACATTGAACGTTTCGTCAAGTCTTGTCCTCAGTGCCAGAAAGTTGCACCAAAACACTGGACGGCACCCGAGACCCTTGGGGAGATGCCAATCTTGAGCACCCCATTTGAAAGAGTGGCCGTGGATATAATTGGACCTCTGCTGAGAACTAAGAAGAGGAACTCCCATATCCTTACCTTAGTGGACACCTGTTCCATGTGGGGCGAAGCCATAGCCATGCCAGCATGCGACTCAGTGCATGTAGCTGACGCTTTACTGAATATCTTTACTAGATTGGGCTTCCCGCATGAAATTCTCACAGACAACGGGTCACAATTTAGAGGCAAATTGACAGAGGAGGTGCTTAGAATATTCAAGACTAGGCATATCCATACTTCGCCGTATCACCCCCAAAGTAACGGGCAAGTAGAGCGGTTTAACGGGACGCTCACCTCTATTCTTCGGAAGTTGGCACAGGAGAAGCCAGAAACTTGGGATCAGTATCTTCCTGCCGCATTATTTGCTTATAGGGAAGTACCGCATGCGTCAACTGGAGTTCCTCCGGCCACATTACTCTTCGGAAGACCTATTAAAGGTCCATTAGAAGCATTACTAAGAATATGGACAGATGCCAAAGCAGATGACACTGTCACATCAGCCTTCCAGTACGTCACAGACTTGAAAAAACGCCTGAAAACTGGCTGGGAATTAGCCACAGCGAAAGTACTGGAGGCTAGGCGGAAACATGCCAAATATTACAATTGCAATGCGAAGGACCGAGAACTAGCAGTAGGAGAGAAGGTGCTACTTCTTCTGCCAAGTAGCAGTAATAAATTGCAGATTTGCTGGAGGGGACCCTACAAAGTGGCGGAAAAGATTTCTCGCACCAACTATAAAATCGCCGTGAACGGGAAGCAGAAAATTTATCACTTAAATCTGCTTAAGAAGTTTTACGAGCGAGCCCCTGCCGAACCAGCGCACCTCATGACTATGGCCATTGCTATGCAAATGGAAGAAGAGCCATTATCATCCGTAGAGTACCCGGTGATACAGGAGGAATCACATTTAGATGTGAAAATAAGCTCCACCTTAACGGAAGCCCAGCAAGAAAAAGTAAGGATATTGATGGAAAACCACGCCGACTCTCTGATAGACAAACCGGGCCGGACAAACCTGATGGAGTTTGACATGGAAGTCACGGATCCTACGCCCGTCCGAATGAGAACCTATCCGATTCCGTATGCCAAGGCGACGGCATTAAAGCAAGAAATTGATTACTTACTTAAGGAAGGCATAATTTCGAAGTCGGAGTCCCCTTACAGTGCGGGAGTGGTGCTGTTACGCAAACCCAGTGGAGAACACCGCCTGTGCATCGACTACCGACAGCTGAATGCGTTAACACAGTTCCAGCCAGAACCGTTACCGGACCAGAACCAGCTTTACTAAGCTGAGCAGGGCTCGCTATTTTTCAAAGATCGACCTCAGTAAAGGGTACTATCAAATACCGGTAAAAGCTGAGGTGAGGAACCTGTTAGCCTTCAGTACTCCAGATGGACACTTCGAGTTTAATGTGATGCCATTTGGACTGAACAATGCTCCTAGTGTCTTCACAAGGATGATGCGAAAGTTATTGGATCCTTTGAATCATCCCGCCATCAGCAATTTTATGGATGATATCCTAGTAGCTACTGAATCGTTTGAAGAACATATATCAGCGCTATTCTTGCTGTTTAACAGACTCAGAGAAGCGGGACTAACCGCCCGCCCAACCAAATGTCAAATTGGGTGTGAACAGCTAGAGTTCCTAGGACACACTATATCCCATGGGACCATGTTCCCCGAGACTCAAAACGTTGAGAAGCTGAGAAATGCACCGAGACCATCCACTAAAAGGGATGTCCGGTCATTTGTATCTCTCTGTGGATTCTACCAGAGATATATAAAGGATTTTAATAGCCTCTGTGCACCGCTTATATCGCTAACCAAGAAAGGAAACCCAGATAAAGTGACATGGTCAGCAGAATGTGAACATGCATATGCACTCTTAAAAGAGAAACTCACCACAAAACATATTTTACGGCTTCCGGATTTAACTAGAAAATTCATCTTGCGCACAGATGCCAGTAACATTGGAATCGGGGCTACATTACTACAGCCAGATGACAGGAGCCCACCAAATCTATTTCCGGTCGCATATGCGAGTCGGAAGTTAAACCGAGCAGAACAAAACTATTCCACAATCGAAAAGGAATGTTTGTCCCTCGTCTGGGGAATACAAAAATTTCAAGCATACCTGTACGGAAGGAAATTTACAATCCAGAGTGATCACCAACCTCTGACCTTCCTCGCCAATTCAAAGAATTTGAATGCTAGACTGATGAGGTGGTCGCTTGTTCTACAACCTTACACGTTCCAAGTGGACTATATCCAAGGAAAACATAACGTAGGAGCGGATTTTTTAAGCCGTCATCCTATGAGGCAGGACGTAGAGCACAGACAAGTAGAGGAAAGGGTGGAAACCGGAGAGAAAAACGAAGATGAGGAAAAGGATTAAAGAATCCCGAGCAAGAAGGCTAAGCTCCCCTGAGTACGATTGACATCACACTTGAGGAGGGGCTATTGTGATAAACGAGCGCAAAGGCCTTATTGCTCTATCTTTTCCTACATCTTTCGTATTGTATTTTCTCCGACATTTGCTCTTTCATCTCATATGTGCGACCCACATTTGCTATTTCATCGTTGTGATTACTCGCGACCGGTATCTAGAGAATCACATATGTTCTTTCATCGGGGGAAATAAAAGTCCTTTGATTGAGTCCACATGCCTGACATTATCGTTTGAAGCCCACATTGCATCGTGATAAATCTGGTAAAAACACATATGGTCATCCGAATCAAACATCTGGGCATGCTGTAATTTCTGTGACACCACATTGGACGCCCAGATTGGCCAGGGGAAAACGTCTCATGCTGTAATGGTGTTATCTTTAGTCGGCCGCGGTTCAGACAAGCGTTGGTTTACCACATTGGACGCCCAGCTTGGCCAGGTGACTTCCAGAAATATATAATACCGCATAATCTACTAGAGTGAGGCCGTCCAGTTTTTTACCTTGTGAGGAAGAGATTAAACCCAAAAACGCATAGCCTAATACACGTGTTTATTCAGAGTGGATGATAATTCAGTTCTGTGAATAATTGTGTTCTTAAAGGATTTTGCGAAGGGAAAAGAAGGTTAGTAGATCTTATACTTATTAATACATTTTCTTATTTTTGTTTATTTTAACCTCACAGCTAAAATGTGCGAAAGATAAAGTTTCAAATAATTCTTGGCATAACTGATTAATAAAATCAGAAGATTTTCCTAGAAGATGATAGGATGATAGGAGGTAATTAATAGTTCATATTTCACCTTTATCATCATCACAGTCTCCCATGCGCACACACTCTCAAGCACAAGATATTTAACATCATTAGAATTGAACTCAGAGAGAGAGAGATGAATAATGAGCAGTAGTTTAAATGAAAGTCAACCAGTGATGTTAAATGTGAAAACTTACGAAGACTTTTGTGTGTCTTCAGTTCATCAGAAGTCTGAGTCTACACGCAACGTGTCTGACGTCTAACCAGAAATAAGTTATCAAAAACGGACATTTGGCTAGCAGAATTCGCCATAGGACATCTTTCATTCCTCAATTAAAAAGGAATATTGTCTCACCCACAAGTCATAAGGTGGACGCAGCATTTTTCGTCACCATATACTGCTTGCTCAAGTTCAATACAGAGTTATCACAATTTCAATACAGAGTCATCATAAATTCAAATCACTCGAAAGATCATTATTATCTGAAGTCAAGCAAAAGAGCTCAAAAGAGGAATCGCATATTTATAGCAAGTGCAACACCCTCTTAAGCGCGTTCTATGAAGCAGACTCGAAAGTATATGAAACACGACTACATACGCAAGATTATGAGTCTACATATCACTAACATTTCGTGAAGATATCCAGTCTGACCAGTAAAGTCGGGAGATTAGACAACAGACCTTTTGTTCATATGACAACTATTAACTGTTGATCAACACTACAGAGATATACTCAAACAGTGAAGGAATATACATAGATATCTCGTCAGCGTTCTCCGTACGACAACAGTATTCATCAGAACGTCCTCAGCTTAGAGATACCCCATTCGACATAACGTATAACAATTTGGGACATTTTATGCATACATGTGAATCCTCATATCTAGGAGAAGCATTTAGAGACACATGGACTGTGTAGAGTACTCACCATTTTGGTAACACGTATCATATCACATCATCATTTCACTTTACACCAGTTCATTCTTAATTAACTATTACTTAATTAACTGTAATTTTATTATCTCATCTGTGTGTTTTGTGTGAATCGTCTTTCACCATCATCACGTTCTAACCATTACTAACCCTATATGTGTGGATATTTCATTAATAAACCCAACGATCGGTTGATCATTATCAAGAGTTTGTTAATGTATCACTCGTGCTGTCGGTGTTACATATTCACCTATAGGAACCTTTCTCTACTCAGATGAGGTTGGGGGCTTTTTCTTTACGGGATCTAAGGGCAGAAGCTAAGGTCGTGGGGAAACAGAACTCTTTCCATACTTAATTAGAAAACACTGTCTAGTGGAAAGCATTCGCATTCCTGTCTTCTTGTCCCTATCTCGAATAGGTCTTTATTCTTTCTTAACGAGCCAATTTCTAGAGACCTTATATCTATATCTCATAGACTATTCCTGGCAAAAACCACTGTAGTAGTTGCCCCAGTGACTCACCACACGACAGGGAGCTAAAAGGTATTGATTGATATGGTGCAGCTGTTTTCTAGAATTCTCTTAAAATTTCTGTCACTACAAATTATTCACATTTAAAAGTAACATTTCTAAGTAATATTTTTATCTTATATTTCTTCAAATAATATGCCAGGTGGTATAGGCGACAATGTCTCTGTACAACCTTCTGTCCTCAGTGCTGTTTTTCAAGAATGTTGTTGATATCTTTTCATGCCACTGTGTCAGACTGTCAAGTATCTTCGCCCTTTCTTCAAGCTTTCATGTTGTCACATATATCCCAGCTTTTCTCTTCTGAGAACCTGTTCTGTTTAGTACTGTTTAAATGTGCAGTTCAATAATTTTTTTTGTTTGTCTGTTGCCATTTGATTTTATTATTTTACTGCTGGTTTATTGGTGTTTGTAGCTGTATTATTTCCTCCTATTTCTAAATGTGCCTTTTCTTGCTGTTTCTAGATGTGTTCTGACTTGCCGTTTGTAAGTGTGTTCTTTCATGCTGTTTTTAGTTGTGTTTTAACTAACATGTCAACAGCTGCAAGCTTAAGCAGGTTCCACAGTTCATATATCTATGGAAGAGTTTTTACAGAAAATAGAAGACTTGACAAAGACATAGAACAAAATGTCGTCATAAAGCCTTGCAGTGTCTTCCCAACTGTCGCCTCTACTCAAATACCCAAATATCAGTATGGAAACGAAGCAAAAACTGATAAATAGTATATTATTACAAACTCTTTGATATCAGTGTGTCAAACATGGTCCCTAACCAAAGCACAGGAGATGAAAGTTACACCCTGTGAGATTAGATGCTTAATAAAATCTATTAATGTTATCAGGAGAGACAGGATGAACAATTTGATGACGTCAGAAAAATTGTAGGAACTACATTCTGCTTCAGATACACAAAGAGACAGAAAATTAAGTGATATTGCCACCTTATGATAATAGAATCCGATAAATTACTACCACCACGCGCCTACAACAGCAGAAAATCTGGTTTTAGATCACGAAGAAGACAAGGAGGCAGATGGGTAGCCAATATTACAGAAGTCATACAATAACTGGCTTCCTAGCTCGGTTGTCCATGGTTCGATCCCCATTTGAGGTGGGATTCTTAAACGGCTCCGAGGTGGTCCCAGCCTCATGAATTGGGTACCAGAGCAACTCTGGGAAGGGTTAAGGCGGCCGGCGTAATGCTGACCACATCACCCCTAGTGTGCCGATGATGGGCCTAACACCGTATTCCCAATATGCCTCAATGGGCGTGTAGCGGGATCCTTTACCTTACCATACAACAACACAGACTCATTTCAGCCAGTGCGCTACGCTTGACTCAGTAACGAAAATGTTAGCACCCCACGCTGTTTTACCGCAGGAGTGGATCCATGAAAGTAAAAACTAATCTTCCTCTTTCTTTTTTTTTTTGGATCTTGAACCGTTGGCTATCAAAGCAATCAGTGGTCATCACGCCTGGTTGCGTATTGTAGGGCAGCATCAAACTGTCTACACCTAGCCCGACCAGTGGCCATCCTTCGTGTGGTGCCTCAATTCAGGTCTAGCTTTGCATCTCGACCTCCACAGTTCTCCGACAAGTAGTTTTTGGCCGGCCTCTCTTTCGCCTCCCCTCTGGGGTCCATGGTATAGAAATTCTTGTGATGGCTTCGGGGTATCTTCTGAGGACGTGTAAAAACTAATGCAAGTAATTAATTCCTGATGTATTAACATCCTTATGAGAAATCAAATAGTTTTTTTTTTTTAATGTGGTTAATCCTGGGATTGCCGTATTGGCCCGAATATAGTGCGATTATTATTTTTTTTTCTTCTAAAAATGTCCTTCCGAAAACTTTACTCGTATTATATGCACAGCCTAACAATTTCACTGAAAAAGCAAACGGTAGATTTCTACTGTGCTCTATTTGTAGCATACTGGAGCTATACCGGCCGGCGCGGGCGGGAATCATTGCGTGTGTCTAATAATAAACTCAAGGTCAAAACGAAGCGAGAGAGTGAGGATTTGCACCTTTCAGTGTCACGGAACTGGTAACTCATAAGGTCAGTTTAGTTGGTGGCAGAATCTGTGCTGTTACTGATATTAAAAAAATTACGGTACCATTGGAAGACTCGCAAGTGAGTGATCGTGTTGAAAAGAAGTCTTCCTCGGCGTCTCAAGTAAACAAGAGAATGAGCAGAAGCTATGACATGAAATTAAAATTAAGAGCAATACGCGATGCGTAACAAACAAATAACGTGCAGGCTGCTACTAAGTTTGGTGTTTCCGTGGCTAATATGGTATATGACTTTGGCGAAGAAAAAAAATGAAGAAATGTTTAGAAGTACCAGCGCATCAAGAAGTGCATTCACAGAACCTAAGACTGGAATATTTCACAACATTGATAGATTTGTTTTCGAATACATCCACGACAAACGAAACCTTTTATTCTTCATGTAGAACACCTTCAAAACTTCAGGGTCCGTATTATGTGAGAGGCCGTACTATATTCGGGTCAATATGGTATTACATTTCTTTCGAGAAACGAAATCCTTATTGTATCCAGTGACGTTTTAACTGTGCATGCGCAATATCAAGGACTCATTCCCATAGTAAAATCTGTTGTATATATCAAATTAGCACTAAGAGCCTTACGCTCATCGACAATGATTTATTGCGTACAATGATTATCGTTTTGTGGAATACATTTTCACCCGGCACCTTCTATTTTTACCCTCTGCTAACACATCTGTTAATGATGTTATCAGTTTATCTGTATTTATACTTTTACCGAGTTCAGATGGGGGTCATTTGTCTGGAGATAAGCAACAGTTATTGTTTTCTGACTGTTCAAACAGAGCGCTATGCTTTTAGCAATTGTTGCAATTTTCGGACAGAATTTTTTTTAAAAATCGTGCTCCTTATCTGACATTTTCTGTAGGTCCTTTTATTTCGACTGCTACAGTAATACTATGTCGTCAGCACGTAGCAAGTTATTTATGGCATCCAATAGCTTGACGCCGTGTAGTTCCCAGGGTTCTCTTACGAGACATAGAAACAATAGGCATACTGCACGCCAGGACATGTCGTACAAGGGGGAACTTATATGAGGTTGTGTATGGGACTGGCACCTTCATTATGTACAACAAATTGATACAGACATAACCGCTCCAAGAGCATGTTCATTCTTTGTACAGGCACGTTCCAACAACAGCGGAAAAGGGGGCAGCTGTATTGGCGGGTCCATGCTCCACGGGAACAAAAAGGACAAGTATGATGATCAAATACTTGTTCCTCGTTTGTCTTTGTTTAACCTGGGAGTTTTTGTTTACTGTACTTACTTACTTAGTTGGAGCCGCGGTAGCGCAGTGGTTAGTGCACTGGCTTCCTCGCTCGGTGGTCCATGGTTCGATCCCCAGTTGAGGTGGGATTTGTTTAGACCACAATCGTCTCCGGGGTTGACCCAGCCTCATGAAATGGGTACCAGAGCAGCTCTGGGAAGGTTAAGGCGGCCGGCGTTGTGCTGACCACATCCCCCCTAGTGTGCCGATGGTCAAGAAAATATGGGCCTAACACCATATTCCTAATATGCCTCAGTGGGCATGTAACGGGATCCTTTACCTTTTTTTACTTAGTCGTTCTTCTTCTATCTTGGGGTGTGGAGGTATCGTTTCTAGTAATCAAATTTAAGGACAAACAGGTGGTTGGCCTGTTGTGCCTTTGCATGGTGGAGGGCTGCCTCCTTACGGCCTCAATGCGTCTGGTCGGTTCATGGTTTTACCCGCTACTTCCTTAGACGCATGAAGCACTCGGGCCCAGTCAGAATCCCTCCTCACTTTTTCAGCACGAGTGTGGGACCGCCTAGGCGGTGGTAGTATTTTTACTTTACAAAGAGAAAAGATCAAGTCAAAGAATACATCTAGTTAGAAATGATCCAGTTCCCCGCCCCCCCCCCCCCCCCCCCCCCCCCCCCCCAATGGATTGCCTCCCCTGCTTTGCAGTAGTGGTCTACCAGTGGCCAAAACTCAAGAGTATCTAAATGGGTCGTCAAAGGTGTCTACCTTCGCACAAGATTACTCTTGGCAGAGTTGTAGATAGAAGGGTAATGACGCTTCTATCCTAACGTATTGTTCATAACTTATTTCCGAAGTCAAGAACAGTGCTGCATTTGCTAAACAATTATTAACTTGTTAACGGTCCGCCGCCTTTTATGAAGGTTTAAGCAATGGTTATAGCCCGTTCAAGCCCCCAGCTCGTGTATATCTAGCGAAATTCCCTTTTTATCAGAATTAGCTCTATATGTGTAAATCTATGTCTAAGTGTGTGTGTATATATATATATATATATATATATATATATATATATATATATATATATATATATATATATATATATATATATATATATATATATATATATATATATGTCTTGCTCATACGTATGCTTTCACACTTATAATAACTGAATCAACTATTATTGTTATGTTTTAAAATACAAAATGTAACAAATGAATAATCAATTAGTTTTAACAAGTTAAAATAGTGATGAAATGATGACAGATTTTAGAGTTAAATAGAATTTCTCGTCATTGAGACGTGGGTTGAGGATTTAATTTTAAAATTAAAATTTAGTTTTAATGTCCGTTTGCTGGTGCCTTTTTACAAGCACTTAGCTGGTGTGAGTGAGTCCTGCAACCTTGGTTTCGTCAATTTTTTTATGATGATGACTCTTCACAGTCTGATAGTTTCGTTCCCCGAACGGTCTGATAGCTTAGTACCCCGATCTTTCAGACAAAATAAAACAAATGCTTCTCCTAAGTACATTTGTGGGCTGCAAATTAACAGGCGCATTGTCTCGCTGTCCACCCACCAATGTTATTCTCTCGGAATAATTATTATTGAGCATACACAGCGTAACTCAGGGAAGATGATCTGCAATCGCCAATATTCTTCTGGGTATTAAAATGGGAAAATATGTGCTTGGACAGCGCGAACAATTATTTGCCTGAAATACAAGAAACAAGGTATATATATCTCACAAAATGATATAATACACTTGATGTACACATGATGTAATCATCACTGCTCCAGTCGGAGTATGGGGGTCACCTCTGCTGTCGGTTGCTGTACGACTTGCAAGAAGAAATCACCAGCGTTTCTATAGTGGTTTATGAATATACTATTTTATATGTTGAGGTTGCCAGCCTCATATATAACAACTTAGCAAGAAAAAACATGTCAAATTCACATTAGTAAAATAAATATTACACTTACCCCAATTGGATTATACAATCTCCTCGCACAGTTTAGAATGGACGCAAGCAATTTAAGTTAAATGCTTTCGAATCATTTGGCCTGAGAAATTCCTCTTATAACGGGTGTTCTGCGAATCAATGGGTCTGGGAAATGTTAGTTATCCTCTTATGACGGGTGTTCTGCGAAACACTTGGCTGGGGAAATTTTCTCTTATGACGTGTGATGCAATTCCTTAGGTTTCCAGTCTTAATATTTAAAGTCCTGGTCCCTTAAGTTTACAGCCTTTGTATTTAAATATGCGGGTTTACTTTTAAGTTCCAAAGTTGCCCAAATACTCGATCTGTCACTTATAATTATGGAATTCTAAGTCCGATGTCTCACTGGCTTCTGGGAGTTTGCTCATTTGAAAATGCGATGCAGTTTCTGATCTGTGTCTCTGATTTCTCAGTTAAAATCCAAGATTGTGCTTCCGACGAATTTCCAATGAAAACTATTGTGTATTCCGGCTCTCAAATCAATCCAATCGAAAGCTCTGGACTATATGGGTAGGGGTGTTTAATTTAATTCTCCTCCGCGTGTTTTAAAATATTAAATTTTAAAATTCCATCGCGTGACCTCCTTCAATATGTCATAATGCTTCCGCCAACTCACAAACAAATCTGTTACCTCATTTCCTGGCGTAATACTTTCCGCCAAGATTGCCTACCTAGACAGATTATCGGCAATATTGATACCGAGAGGGCTCAGATGAAACGATTATCTAATTATCACCAGTGTTTTCGCCCGTCTTTCAGGTGGCTTCCGTAGGTAGCAGTCAAGCTTTCTGTGCGTATTCGTGCAATACCACTGTGGTGAAGTGGGATGTTATAAATATTTATAGGGGACTTAGTGTACTGACTGAGATCAGCTGTGAAAGTATATATATCTAATAAGAGTAGTGTATTATATATAACCTTACTTGCTGCCACATATGTATACCTCAGTCAGAATTATTCTGGAATAGTGTGATGACTACGTTATATGTCTAGGGTATGGGTATGATGAAGTGTAAGTCATAACAACAACAGACAGATAAACAATTTAATTTATTCCACCACACTTGACAACACTGTGACACTCACATACATAAAACACTCTACGAGGATATCTTAAAGGAGTCACTGATAACTTTTCAAATAACAATATGTATTCAGTGCTGTCATGAATGTATATGTGTCCTGATTCAAATACAAAGGGAACCAGGAATCACAATCAATTTTAATTACAAGTTATATGTACAGAATTTATTAATATGAATCATGTAGTGACATATATAATTAATAGTATCCTATGTGTGTCAGTTGTGTAGTAGTAATATGAGGTAATACTGGTTTTGTTTTGTTCAAGCTCTGTTGGTATTTGTCATCATGACTTCAATAGTTTGTCTTTATTGGAACTAGTATTGGAGATGTTCTCAGTTCCTGATATTAAAACAATTAAATTCCCCTCTTAATTGTATTTTACACTGTCATTTTAAGATGGGGGTACATAATGTTGAGCTCCATGGCCACACTCTCTTATCTTCGTGATGACTGCAGTAAAAGACTCCTCTGCTCGATTACTTTAATGAGTTCTGGAGTCACCCCACTGGTTGCTATATGGACCAAGGAGTATGCTGTCCACCTCTGGCTTCAGCAAAGCTCTGACCAGGTGCTGCTCAATAACTTTAAGACCACGGTCCCTGAAACAAAGAGGATGTACCTTCTACGTCATAACTAATTTATACTCTCTTTCTACACTGAGCACAATACATCACAAACATTGAGTTCAGAGCGTTAGGCCAACTGTCAGCTTCATCTGAAATATTTTATACCAGTATTTCCCTCCCTAATGGTTACTACGCCTCTGCAATTCCAGCATTATTTCTTTCTAGTCAATCATCTAGGTGTCAGTGTACTGTTTGGCCATTCCATGCAGTTTTACTTTCCTCCGACACCTTCTGTTCAGGCTGGAGCATTATAGGCTTTACATCATGTTTGCTACTGAACTACACATATATACAGGCATAAATTAACAATTTACATTCAATTTTCATTAAAAGATATTGAATATTTCAAGCTTACCACAATTCATAGAATAATAAACAGTTTCGTTGACTGGCAATGAATATAGCACAACTCCGATCTGCCGATGTCCCAGGCTTTATTTTATAAAAAATATACACTGGTGCTCAACGCACTGCTTCTTAGTAGGTTTATTACAAGATGTGGCAATGAACAGACGCTCTGAATCGAGTATATTCGCAGCTCTACCCAATGAAACCATGTCTACACATCTTTTCAAAAAAGTACTCATTTTTCACGTTTCCCCTGACAACACAAGATAGTATTTATAGCCCGACCAATCGTGTTTAGTCTTACATTTGTTGCGCTCCAATCAAATAGGAGTTTACATGGTAGGCTATTTCCGTAACGTAAGGTTTTTTCAAACACGTTATAAAAAAATTTTATGAGCAGAAATGATTTCATGCTGTCAGGCACCCCCACTATTTTATTTTGGTTATAATTTGGTAATTCCTAGACTATTTGTGTAACGTTTTACATATTCTTTGTCAGCAAACCCTAAGGAACCCAAATATACAAATTTAATGGAGCTAAGTGGCTGCGTTCAAAATATGCAATTTCTTCTACCTCCTGTTTCGAAGATGTGCTGTCTGGGTACTGTAATGTTTTCAAACGTAAACCAGTATAATGTCATATTTCCAATAAGCGTTTTTCATGTTTTTAAAACCTAACTCTGGGAAGGTTAGTGTTTTTATCACTGTCCGTCTGAAAAAAAAGTTAGTGCATGTGGCCTTACACGCGTGACGGCAGCAATTGTGTATCGCGCGACGCGTGTTTAGTGTTGCATGTGTCCTTGCTTTCATTCGCCCCTCTCTCTCTCCTGCTTTATCTGTCTTTTAGTTACGCCGTGTATAAAATGGAATGAATGAAATATTAAATTTAGGTCATTGATCAGTTTGCGTATCTCAAGTTTAGTACACGTTTCATTGAAGAAAGCGGGTAATAATATAGTAGGCTTTTACTATCAACGTGAAAGCGTTACAATTTGCAGACGAAGCAGAAAACAAGGGGGATTTCGAGTACATTCATTGTGACAGCACTGTTCTTTTACCATTGCTCTTTTCTTTATTAAATGTATTTGTTAGGCTTCATATTTACCTGATAATTTATATATGTGGATTAGAATATTCCACGACAACCACGTTGCACAAACAAATGACGTCTCTTTCAATAGCAGTCAGGCTTTCTGTGCGTGTTCGTGCAATACCACGTTACACAAACAACTGACGTCTCTTTCAAAGGTGGCCAGACTGACTTATATGATAGTCGTATTAACCTGATAATTTTACGTTCACTTAGACAAGACTTGAGATGGCCTCAGCTGCCATGACAAGGTTGAATGTGATCTGGAAAAGTAACATCAGTTTTCCTGTGAAGATCAAATTATACAAATCCCTTGTATTATCTATTCTCTTGTATGGGTGTGAGGGCTGGACACTCACTGCAGATACGGAGCGAAGGATTCAGGCTTTCGAGCATAAATGTTATAGAAGAATTTTGCGCATTTGCTATAAAGAGCACAAAACAAATGTCTATGTTAGAGAGAAGATAAACACCTATGCAGGCCATCAAGAACCACTTTTGTCAATAGTGAAACGTCGAAAGCTTGCCTGGTTTGGGCATGTAACTCGTCATGACTCCCTTTCGAAAACGATCCTCCAGGGAACAGTCGAAGGTAAACGGAGAAGAGGAAGGCAAAGAAAATCCTGGGCTGATAACATCAAAGAATGGGCAGGACACGATTTCTCCACACTTGTACGCATTGCTGAGAATAGAGAGCAGTGGAGGACCCTTCTGCTGATGCTTCCACCATGGCACCCCTACGACCCATGACGGGTTATGGGTTGAGATGATGATGAAACAGTCTGGGAGCTGTCACCGCAAGAATAATGAAGATGCATATAATATGCCAAATAATAGGACGATGAGGGAGAGAAAAATTAAGAAAAGAAGTGATACTGCCGGAGTGGATGAGAGTTATAAAAAGTGCACGACTGATTCGTCCCCGTCCCCCTTTTTTTTTCTCCCCCACTCATACAACTCCACGGTTGCTTTCACTGCATCTTCGGTATCAGACGTCCAGATGTGATAGCAAACACAGACCTATGGAGGTATATATGACAATAACATCTATAGTCGGAGATTAAAGAGAGCAAGCTGAAATAAATAAGACAGACACTAAGAATACAACAAATCAGTACAGCTAGGCATGCAACTCGACTGGAAGCGACAGTGAAGGGAAGCGAGAGAAAGCGGTGCGGTTAAAAAAAAAGGAAAGCCAAATAGAATCTAAAGATGTAGGTAAATGAGAAATTCAAAGACAATCTTAAGACGAACTGTATAAGACAAGGTTTCTTAACCTTTTATTTTATACCATGAGCCCCTTTGATTGTCCGATGAAGGCTAAGTACCCCTTTGATTGTCCGATGTGGATCCTTCTTGGAAAAAAAATGTACATAATAAAAAACTTTACATTTAAAATTTCAGGTTATCTACACGGACCCCTTAGAATCCTTTCATGGGCCTCCAAGAGGGTCAGAGAACCACATGTTAAGAAACCCTGGTAAAAACGAAACCCAAACACCAGTTAGACCTCAAGAGCTGAGCCTAGGAAGACGGCCAAGCTCAAATTGAAACTCAATGGCGAGAATGAATTCCACAGTTATGTTCCGCGGAGAAAGACAAAGATGAGTGGTGACGAATCTTACAGCTGCTACTTTCTGTCAATGCATAATTGAAAAAGTGAAATCATTCTTAGGACTTTCCCACCAATTCAGAGTTCCCCGGAACCGCGCGATGTCAAATATAATTAGTAATTCCTATTGCTTTTTTAAAAATTAAATTTATTTTTCTCATTGTAATTATTAGCATACAAAACTCAGATGATCTTAAACAAAAAAGTGTTTAAAGTGTTTAAAAATAAAGTAGCTAAACGTTTATCATCGACAGTGTCAGAAAAGAAGACGGTTGATCAACGTAATAATATTTCTGAATGAAGTGGAATTAAAAATTTAAAAAATATATATATATAAAATGTTGTCTCGTTTTAGCGAGGCGCGTCCCGTTCAACCTAGTCGATTATATTAGGGCGCATGTCCAAATATAAAAGACCTTCAGATCTGGTAACGTTACTAATTTTAAAAAAATAATTTTTTTTAAAAATAACGTTTTGCCTGGTTTTGGCGAGGCGCGTCCCGTTCAACCTAGTCGGTTATATTAGGGGGCATGTCCAAATATAAAAGACCCTTAGGTCTGGGATATTGCTTAATAATATATGCACAAGAATGGCTAGCAGCAAAGGGCCATGAGTGGCGAGAAAGAAGAAGTGGAAGGAGAGGAAGGACAGAAGAAAACGTTGAGGAAAAAATAAAAAGAAGAGAAGGAATAAAAAAAATTTCAGCTTGTAACTAGTTGCGTAATATCTCATCCTACAAAACCATGTCAGGTCGTGTCACAAAGACATTAGAGATAATGCGATCCGTCTGTTTAGTAACAAAGCAATCAAAAACTCCCGCGGCGTGGCACATATTTGTGTGCACTGGGATCTTCTTACTGTAAGCCCTCGGAACCTTTGTTTCGGAAAATAAGCAGCATGTGTTAAGCTCAAATCCTCAAAAGAAATGATTTTACAGAAAAATCTAAAGCGATTTTTGTTCTCCAGTCGTCCGCTAATTCACAGAGAATCCAGAAGCTATATGCCTAGGGATGCAAAACGGGCCGTGATTAATTTTAATGTGACCAGTATCACCCTGGTTAAGTACAACAAACTGACACAGAATGCACCATTGTAAGAGCATGTGAATGGTTGGTGCAGGCTTCCTGCGGAATCAGCTACCATGGTGGCTCCATACTTCGTGAGAAACGCAAAGGAGAATGATGATGATGATCATGATGATCATGATGATTGTCTTCAACACATTTTAGCTCCATGATGATTATCATCATTGTCTTCAACACACTTTAGCTCCATGATGATTATCATCATTGTCTTCAACACACTTTAGCTCCATGATGATTATCATCATTGTCTTCATCACACTTTAGCTCCATGATGATTATCATCATTGTCTTCAACACACTTTAGCTCCATGATGATTATCATCATTGTCTTCAACACACTTTAGCTCCATGATGATTATCATCATTGTCTTCAACACACTTTAGCTCCATGATGATTATCATCATTGTCTTCATCACACTTTAGCTCCATGATGATTATCATCATTGTCTTCATCACACTTTAGCTCCATGATGATTATCATCATTGTCTTCAACACACTTTAGCTCCATGATGATTATCATCATAGTCTTCAACACACTTTAGCTCCATGATGATTATCATCATTGTCTTCAACACACTTTAGCTCCATGATGATTATCATCATTGTCTTCAACACACTTTAGCTCCATGATGATTATCATCATTGTCTTCAACACACTTTAGCTCCATGATGATTATCATCATTGTCTTCAACACACTTTAGCTCCATGATGATTATCATCATTGTCTTCAACACACTTTAGCTCCATGATGATTACCATCATTGTCTTCAACACACTTTAGCTCCATGATGATTATCATCATTGTCTTCATCACACTTTAGCTCCATGATGATTATCATCATTGTCTTCATCACACTTTAGCTCCATGATGATTATCATCATTGTCTTCAACACACTTTAGCTCCATAATGATTATCATCATTGTCTTCATCACACTTTAGCTCCATGATGATTATCATCATTGTCTTCATCACACTTTAGCTCCATGATGATTATCATCATTGTCTTCAACACACTTTAGCTCCATGATGATTATCATCATAGTCTTCAACACACTTTAGCTCCATGATGATTATCATCATTGTCTTCAACACACTTTAGCTCCATGATGATTATCATCATTGTCTTCAACACACTTTAGCTCCATGATGATTATCATCATTGTCTTCAACACACTTTAGCTCCATGATGATTATCATCATAGTCTTCATCACACTTTAGCTCCATGATGATTATCATCATTGTCTTCAACACACTTTAGCTCCATGATGATTATCATCATTGTCTTCAACACACTTTAGCTCCATGATGATTATCATCATTGTCTTCAACACACTTTAGCTCCATGATGATTATCATCATTGTCTTCATCACACTTTAGCTCCATGATGATTATCATCATTGTCTTCATCACACTTTAGCTCCATGATGATTATCATCATTGTCTTCAATACACTTTAGCTCCATGATGATTATCATCATAGTCTTCAACACACTTTAGCTCCATGATGATTATCATCATTGTCTTCAACACACTTTAGCTCCGTGATGATTATCATCATTGTCTTCAACACACTTTAGCTCCATGATGATTATCATCATTGTCTTCAACACACTTTAGCTCCATGATGATTATCATCATTGTCTTCAACACACTTTAGCTCCATGATGATTACCATCATTGTCTTCAACACACTTTAGCTCCATGATGATTATCATCATTGTCTTCAACACACTTTAGCTCCATGATGATTATCATCATTGTCTTCATCACACTTTAGCTCCATGATGATTATCATCATTGTCTTCAACACACTTTAGCTCCATGATGATTATCATCATTGTCTTCATCACACTTTAGCTCCATGATGATTATCATCATTGTCTTCATCACACTTTAGCTCCGTGATGATTATCATCATTGTCTTCAACACACTTTAGCTCCATGATGATTATCATCATAGTCTTCAACACACTTTAGCTCCATGATGATTATCATCATAGTCTTCAACACACTTTAGCTCCATGATGATTATCATCATTGTCTTCAACACACTTTAGCTCCATGATGATTATCATCATTGTCTTCAACACACTTTAGCTCCATGATGATTATCATCATAGTCTTCAACACACTTTAGCTCCATGATGATTATCATCATTGTCTTCAACACACTTTAGCTCCATGATGATTACCATCATTGTCTTCAACACACTTTAGCTTCATGATGATTACCATCATTGTCTTCAACACACTTTAGCTCCATGATGATTACCATCATAGTCTTCATCACACTTTAGCTCCATGATGATTATCATCATTGTCTTCAACACACTTTAGCTCCATGATGATTATCATCATTGTCTTCAACACACTTTAGCTCCATGATGATTATCATCATTGTCTTCATCACACTTTAGCTCCATGATGATTATCATCATTGTCTTCAACACACTTTAGCTCCATGATGATTATCATCATTGTCTTCATCACACTTTAGCTCCATGATGATTATCATCATTGTCTTCAACACACTTTAGCTCCATGATGATTATCATCATTGTCTTCAACACACTTTAGCTCCATGATGATTATCATCATAGTCTTCAACACACTTGTATTGCTAGTAATCGTGATTTAAAGCAAACAGGTGATTGGCCTGTTGTGCCTTTGCATGGTGGAGGGGCTGCCTCCATACGGCCTCCATGCAGGCCGCCCTCCTCCTTTTTCATCCGGGCTTGGGACCGTCATAGGCGGAGTTGTGATGGTATATATTAGTATTATTAATAGACTGGTATGTTAGTTTGTTAGCATTGCTTACCTCTTTTATTAGCAATTTTTTTTATTTTTTAAAATGTTTATTAGTATTTATTATTATTATTATTAAGGTAAACACAATACATTTTAATTAATTTTACTATAACTTTAGAACGTTGCAAACATTTTCTGTTTGTACATAAATCTACGCATTTATAATTTTTAACTTATGCACGGACCCTCATTAGCTCCGGGCCCCTAAGCTTCAGCATACTTAGATTAATGGATAATACGGCCCTGCTCCCCCCTTCCATAAGGCAGCATCTGCTATGAGACTTACCTTCACCTTGTTTAGATTTACAGAAACGACCTACTTACCGATTCACGTTGTGCAATGTTGCATGCAGGAATCAAGTACTGGTAGTGGAAGCGGTCATGTATTATAGCATTGCTGCCCCTGAGATTGCTCGAGGTTAGAGTTAGTGCTGTTTGCTATTATACTCGCATCCTGATTTCCTTGTCTACTAATAGTGACTTAATAATCATATATAAAGAAGACGATATATATATATATATATCTATATATATCTATATATATATATATATATATATATATATATATATATATATATATATATATATATATATATAGAGAGAGAGAGAGAGAGAGAGAGAGAGAGAGAGAGAGAGAGTAATCTTTACCTTAAGACTAGCAAATTATAGAGTGATCTCCCCTTGTAATGTTTGTTGTGGTCTTTGTAAATGTTAAGGTCTGTTACTCCAATTGTAGGTTACTCTATACTTTACTAGTCTAAAGATACTTCTTCTTCTTCCTCGTTCGCCTTCAGACTTCCACATTTATGACTCTAATAAAGGCAGTAGTCAACTCAAGGTTCCCGACATCTCCAAACAGTTTTTCGTTGACAGAAGTGGGTTGTTGCCATATGATACTCCGTTCCATCTCAAGGCGTTTTGCGTTGCACTATGTTGTGCGCCTTGCGGCCCAGTGCATCCGTCTTCAGCATGCATTTGTTCGGGACTGCTTCCCTAGCCTCTGGTTTTCCGTGACCTTCCTGCAAGGCAGCAGTTGTTTTACATCAGAGTTGTCTCTCCTAGGAAAGCTGTCTTTCCGGACTGACGAGTCTTTCCTTCCTGGGTTTGTGTGAAGTTTTCCTTCTCTTAGGTGGATTGTAAACCAAGACTATCGTGCTCCTCCTGCACTGATTTTTTGCAGGGTTTACTCCCTGAAAAGATACAAATGATGATACATACGTGTGTATTCGTCCATATCCCTAAATGTTGATTTGACAGGTTGTCATTTTGACCGTTGTCCTTGTGATCGGCTGTCCTATCAACCTGGTGTCCTTGTCCTAATTTCTTCCTGACCTTTGGTATTTCTGAGCGGGTGTCGTTTTGACCTGCTGTCCTTATGATGCGGTGTCTTTTTTTACTGGGTGCCCTTGTGATAGAGTGTCATTTTGACAGATGGTCGTTGTGGACGAGTGCCAAATAGGCATATGTCCAATTGACCGGACTTTGTACACATCATTGTTTACATGGACACAGAGAGCAATCGGAAAAATACTTGCAGTCATAGTGTAGTGAAAATAAAAAATAAAAATTTTTTTTTTTTACACACAGGCTTTTAATGCACTAAAAACTCAAAAATCATTTTTCAAGGAGTTTATAGCTTGCAGTAAAAATGTAACATCAAATTGACAAAAAGCCTGGGGCGCTGATTCTATATGACATTAACTTCTGCTTTACACTTAATTAGACACCTATGGATAAAATATATGATTAGCGCCTAAGCGCCCCAGACTTTTTGTCAATTTGAAGTTTCTTTCTTGTTGGAAAGAATCTTCTTTCTTTGATCCTTAACCACCGACCGTCAAAGCAGTCAGTGGCCATCACGCCTAGTCTTGATGCCATCACTGGTGTCAATACCTTGCGTACCCTGATTACCCCCAGAGCTATGCCAGCGGGAGTTTTACTCCTGGAAGGTTCTACCAACTGAACAGGTTTGCGCGGGCAGGGGTCAGACTAAAGTAGACACCCTGGTCCTCCAGGTTGGGGGTTTTAGCATAGGGCTGACACCCCTGTCTATGTAAAAAGAATTGAAGTTACGGAAACAACAACGAATAAACAAACTTTGCTGCGGGACGGACATCCGGAGTCTGAGGCTCGTATGACTGTCAGTGGTGAAAGCCGAAAGGAAGCCACTGACATGAGAACGGACGTCCTGACCGCAAAACATGATACAAGAATAGGATTTTGGAATGTCAGGACAATGAATGAGACGGGTAAACTAAAACAGGTCACGGCAGAAATGAGAAACTATATTGGAAAGAATACACCTAGATTATTTGCAGTTATCGCCAATTTTAGTGATGTTTTTTATACAACAACAAAAAATTAATATTAATTTCAATTTTATTAATTTTATTATTTTAACGACTGATTATTGTATTGCCATGGGGAATACACAACTATGCTAATTTTCCGAGCTATTGCTCATCTGGAAGTGATTGAAAATCGATTGCAGGATTTGAAGGTGACAACAAGGTGACATACGTGTCGTGAAGTCTGATTCACAACACGTCATTCATACCACAACGGCACGCCATACTTTATAACAGTGTATGCTAGACGGACCAATGGAAAGGTACTTTTATTCATGTTGTTTACAAACGTATTGGCCTAACAATGGCCGGCTTGGAATCTGTGTAACCTTATTATAATTGGGGGTAATCTACAGAATTATGAACGAAGTACAGCATGGATGAGGTTAATAATTCACAAATAGGAATGTCCATTTATAAGTATGTGGAAAGATTTCCACGGGAAGTGGTATATTAATGGAGAAATCTCGAATGGAATGCATCGAGACATCAGGCAAGTCGAAAATGTTGCTGTTTAGTCTACGCTTATGAAAAAATGAATGTAGGAAAGTAAAAGACAATTATCTAGAAAGAAAACGAATAATCCAGGCCGTACTTTAAGCCTAAGATGAAGGAAATCGGTCCAGGAATAACGAAGATATTTGTATTCCTAGTTTTCTATACATGCATACATCAACAGAATCAAGCCTGCATTTTGGAACGCAAACACACTTCAGCTTATTGCTTTCCGTGTCGTTCGGCCATGACCTGTATAAGGACTTGCCCTCGTTCGGAAGGAGACCCAGAAATATTCAAAATACAGTAAGAGCGCCAGTCTGACAAAGAGACTTCTTTGCCTTCTGCATCTGAGAGCAGACTGTATGACCATTAACAGCTCAACTGTATGTACTTGATGGTTATATCCTGTCATAAAAGTACACTCTAAAGAGCCAGCCACAACTAAGGGAACTAGTGCTGCGACCGCCCTTTAATTCTAGAGGGACAGCCACCCAGTACCTACTGCCTGGAGGAAACACAGTTAACCGTTTCTATCCATTCAGACGTGTGACAGGCTCCAAAACCAGAACTACAGATAAGTGGCCATACAAGGCTACGTCCAGTGTAAAACAGAATCACCACAAACAAAGACCCTATTGTATAATGATGACAAACATTTAGATGCATTTAGATAGGCAAATTCCTAGTCAGTGATTGACAATAATTCAGTAACTGTGAAGATCTAGTATTGATCTTAAAATAAAGACAGTCTACAACCAGATTGATATCAGCCAGGAAAGAAGAACTATCCTTATAAATTTAAAAGACTGTATTTAGTTGTGAATATTTTTATAAATGATTTTATTGACTTTATGTTGTAATCACTATTGAGTTCAGTGAAAAATTTTCACAAAGAAATGAAAACGTGTATAAAATAAATTGTAAATTTTACCAACAGACTTACTTAGATCATTTAAGTTAAGTTACAGTTCTTCTTGGTAAATAGATTAGTTAATACCCCTAGCAGAGCATAACATTATAAACAGATTAGGATCTTGAGAGGAGCATGTAGAAACCTAGGATAATACACTATCATCATACCTAGGAACTTATACAGCTTGATCTTACCTTTGATGTCCATACACCCTTACTCTTTTCTGAGAAGGGGGTAATTCTTATAAGACCAGTCTCTTATCTGGCACTATCCTGGTATCACCTGATACAACTTTGTGTCCAGGATATCTTTCTTTTAAAACTATATTTCCCTCTCGTGACACTACGTTGCGAGATAAAGAAAAGCCTGTAAAAAAAGAAAGTAACGCCAATGTCTGGACGAGGATTTCTTAACCTGTGCCCCATGACCTCTTTGGGATCCTTGAATGGATTCTATGGATCTTAGGTTTTAAATTATTTATATGATTTTTTAAAAATTTGAATTTATTCATGGAATTATCTTAGATTTTTGCACGTAAAAAAATATTTTCTTTGTACAGATTGTTTTTAAATTGCAGTATGACTATTTGTAAGCTTAATGATTTGTCTTTGTAATAAAATGTATTATTTGAATTGTTAATGCCTTTATATAAATTTTTTATAAGGGACCGTTAATGCCTTTATATACATTTTTAATAAGACGGTGCCTGTAGCCTGCACCAGCGAATCTTCTTCTTCTTCTTATTCGCCCACCCGCAGACGCCAACTTGAATATGTTCAATGTCGTGAAGTCGAATTCACAAAACGGCATTCTGACCAAAACTGAACGCCATACTTTAGAAATAGAAGGATGCAGAGAGAACCAATGAAAACGCACCTTTATGCAGTGTTTACAAATAACGTTTAGGCCTTCAGCATGGAGAGCTCAAATATGTGTAACCGGGTTTCAGTAGGAGATAAAATACAGCAATATTTACGAAGTACAGCATGGAAGAGGTTAAGAATTCACTGCTAAGAATGTTGCTGAATCCATCTGTGCAAAGATTTCCACGAACAGTATTATAGGAAAGGAGAAATCTCGAGAGGGAATGCCTCGAGACATCAGGCAAGTCAAAAATTTCGCTGTTTAGGCTACGCATACAATAAAACTAAAGCATGTAATATAAAGTCACTTATTTAGATGGAAGAAGGTTAATTCGGGGCATATTTTAAGCCTTAGTTGAAGAAAATCGCTCCAGAAATAAGGAAGATAATTGAAATCTTAGTTTTCAATATTTGCACATCGAGACAAAATTAGGCATACATTTTGAGAAAAAAAAACACCCTCTTAGCCACTGCTCTCTCGGTCGCCGGATGTGACGTATAACGAGACCCTGCCTTCTGCGAATCCAGGCCAGTCAGATTTGAAAATTACAGAGAGCGGAAAAAGAAAAAAAGTGTTAATGAAGAATGCCTTTCCCTTCTGTGCCTGAAACATCGAGACAAAATTAGGCATACATTTTGAGATAAAAAAATATATATATATATATATATATATATATATATATATATATATATATATCTATATATATATATATATATATATATATATATATAACAACAAAGCACAAACCACAACACACACCAAAACCTCTTAGCCACTGCTCTCTCGGTCGCCGACTGATGTGTGACGTATAACGAGACCCTGCCTTCTGCGAATCCAGGCCAGTATAGATATTATTGAATAATTTTATTACAGAGAGCTTATTCTATATATATATAAAAGTTTAAAAATTGGTCAAATTGTGTTAAGTGTGAAGAATGCCTTTCCCTTCTGTACCTTACAAGCGTGTGTATATTCAAATAAATTGCGAATGGAAGCAAGAGTGAGTTCATAGTTTTAGAAAAGCTTTTAAAGAATTATTTCTTGATGGAATGGACCACACACCAGGAACATAATGAAGGATGAAAGAAATTGTTTTACTGTATTGATTGATATATTACTTAGTATGTTACACAAGACCTAATAAATGTATGGAGGCGAATCATGGACAGTTAGCTATAACCAAGGAATTGGAGAAAGATATGTTCACAGTGAACTGAATTATGTTAATGCTGACTTGATGTGACCTGATACAACTTTGTGTCCATGATACTTAATAATTTCAATCATAATCAACCCTCTCGTGACATTCAAAGAAAGCAGTGGTCAGGCTGAAGCTGTTAATATCTCCTTAGAGTTTTTCCATGAATTTTACTGACGATTGCAATACACGCTTTCTCTGTTCCTCATATGTTGGGCATCTTTGAAGAAGATGTTCAGCAATCATTTTATCGGTACTGCATTTACACTCATCAGTAGTTTTTATTTTTAGCACCAGACTATCTAGATCAGGGTTTCTCAACCAGGGTTCCACGACACCCTAGGCGTTTGGCGAGAGGTAGGGGTTTCACGAGAGATCATGATTGAAACAAATAACGTTGTTCTTTTTTAACTTTGCGCGCCGGGCGATGTTAGAGCTCGCAGTGGTGGGAAGTGTTAGCGCTCGCAGTGGTGGGAAGTGTTAACGCTCGCAGTGGTGGCAAGTGTTAGGGCTCGCAGTGGTAGGAAGTGTTAGCGCTCGCAGTGGTGGGAAGTGTTAACGCTCACAGTGGTGGCAAGTGTTAACGCTCGCAGTGGTGGGAAGTGTTAGGGCTCGCAGTGGTGGGAAGTGTTAGCGAATGCAGGGGTGGGAAGTGTTAGCGCTCGCAGTGGTGGGAAGTGTTAGCGCTCGCAGTGGTGGGAAGTGTTAACGCTCGCAGTGGTGGCAAGTGTTAGGGCTCGCAGTGGTAGGAAGTGTTAGCGCTCGCAGGGGTGGGAAGTGTTAGCGCTCGCAGTGGTGGGAAGTGTTAGCGCTCGCAGTGGTGGGAAGTGTTAACGCTCGCAGTGGTGGCAAGTGTTAGGGCTCGCAGTGGTGGGAAGTGTTAGCGCTCGCAGTGGTGGGAAGTGTTAGCGATTGCAGTGGTGGGAAGTGTTAGCGCTCGCAGTGGTGGGAAGTGTTAGCGATTGCAGTGGTGGGAAGTATTAGCGCTCGCAGTGGTGGGAAGTGTTAGCGATTGCAGTGGTGGCAAGTGTTAGGGCTCGCAGTGGTAGGAAGTGTTAGCGCTCGCAGTGGTGGGAAGTGTTAGCGATTGCAGTGGTGGGAAGTGTTAGCGCTCGCAGTGGTGGGAAGTGTTAGCGATTGCAGTGGTGAGAAGTGTTAGGGCTCGCAGTGGTGGGAAGTGTTAGCGCTCGCAGTGGTGGGAAGTGTTAGCGCTCGCAGTGGTGGGAAGTGTTAGCGCTCGCAGTGGTGGGAAGTGTTAGCGATTGCAGTGGTGGGAAGTGTTAGCGCTCGCAGTGGTGGGAAGTGTTAACGCTCGCAGTGGTGGGAAGTGTTAGCGCTCGCAGTGGTGGGAAGTGTTAGCGATTGCAGTGGTGGGAAGTGTTAGCGCTCGCAGTGGTGGGAAGTGTTAACGCTCGCAGTGGTGGGATGTGTTAACGCTCGCAGTGGTGGGAAGTGTTAACGCTCGCAGTGGTGGGATGTGTTAACGCTCGCAGTGGTGGGAAGTGTTAGCGCTCGCAGTGGTGGGAAGTGTTAACGCTCGCAGTGGTGGGAAGTATTAGCGCTCGCAGTGGTGGGAAGTGTTAACGCTCGCAGTGGTAGGAAGTGGGCGATAAATAAATAAAAGTCTAGTAGAAAATCACAAAGAGGAAAAAAACTGAAGTTTCTTCTACCTACACTACTAACTTGCGTAAGAGTTGATAACCTTTGTGAGGAGGGAGAGCCACATAAAAGAGTAGGCCAAAATAAACACATCCGCAGAAAAAAAAATCAGCCTCTACTCAAAAGAGCAGTGACAATTTTTGTTGGATTATTATATTTACAGCTTACTGATCACGATAAGGTACCAGGAGGTGTAGATATAATAATTGTTATGCAATGGTTCCCTGTGACCTGAAAAGTATTTGAAGGGTTCCTCCAGGATTAAAAGGTTGAGAAAGGCTGCTCTAGACGGAGACGGCAGACGTATAGTCACATCACGTTTAAACTGCGTTACTTTGCCTGTTAACTCAGTTAGCCCCACTTTATTTACACATTTGATATTCCAGGGTCGATTTTCTGTTTAGATGTGTTCGATGTTACGTGCGTAATATGGGTATGGAGCATATTAATTGTTCTCGGTTACCCGAAATGTCTAGACTAGTGCTTCTTTAAGCTTTCAAGGTTAACCCCTTTACAGCATCTTAAGAAACCTTACACCCCTTTATCTTCTAGTTCACAAAATATGCCAGAAATGCGAAAACGTTTGTCTTTTTTTCATGAAATGAAATGATAAATATAAATCTATTTATATATCTAGTGCATGTAGAGAGCCCGGAAAAATGGGAAACTAGTCGTTAGAGACATATACATTAGAAATGTTTTTCGAAGAAAGTTAACATATTATGTATGTGGCGTGAGGTATTTATTTGGCTCTTGGATCAGTATAGTACTGACAATTACAGAAATAGAATTTCTGCAGAAAATGGTGAAGTCCCAGTGTCTGAGAGAACTACTGGTATCACAAATTAGTTACGGCTGTGAATGATCTGATCTCGAAAAATTAGTAGAGAGGAGACCGACATAACTTGCCACCTCCGCTGTGTAACTAACTGTGATATTAAGACAAGGAAACAGATTTTACTTAACAATGATATAATTGACAAGTCTTCAAATACAATTTCCTTATTATTTATTTAGTATATAAACTATCTACTCTTGTGCTGAAGGGTGAATGTTGAAAAATGGAATGTAATGGATTTGTAAGTTTACATATGAGTTACAAATATTTACAAATATTTATATTTATATAGATATATAAATATATTACAACACGTTTTCCGATTATAGGAACAACAATTATATCAGCTGTGCTGTTAATTACGTCTATAACATTTATTAGCTACGCTGTTAATCTTGTCTCTTTCTACGCTAAATCACTTTCTCGTCACTGACTCTAACTTTTGCTCACAATGCTGACAGAAATGGTACTAATGTGTACTCATCTCTCTAAGGTCTGTTCTTCTTTGTTTGGTTCACACAACAACGGCTGAGGATCGTTCCTTTAGCCCACCCAAGACTGAGGGGGACCAAAGATGTAGATTCTGTGCAACCTCTATGCTCCTGCGGAGTTCCAGGCAGCTGGATTGACGACCCACGATCTCAGTTTTGATGACACGAATAAAACCTGTAACAAGGAAAAATACGGGCTAATTTCTGTCCTCGAGCCCACCTATTTCTATTGGGGGTGAAATGAGCGTGTCTCAGGTGTCTGCATGTAGGATGAATGACAACATGGCTCAGTATGATTTAGCAATAGCGAGACAAGACAGGTGTCTACTTGCAAAACATTCTTTCTGACACATTAATACATGGATACATCCAATAATATGAATTCAATACATGAATACATCCAATAATATAAATTCAATACATGAATACATCCAATAATATAAATTCAATACATGAATACATCCAATAATATGTACACCTAGGTGTGATACAACCATTTCCTTCCCCCTATAATATACCAGGCCCTCTCTGACAAGTGCTATTGGTAACATATATCCTAACAATATTGTTATGTTTTTATGATAGGAGTATATGAGACGAGGACTGTTTGGTTATATTTCAGGTGGGAGTAATCTGAATAGACTGACGTATGTGAGACAATAGATTGAGTTATATGAGACAATAGATTGAGTCCTAACAAGGACTGTTTTGGTTATATTTCAGTTGGTCTGAGATAATAGATTGAAGTTATAGGAGACAATAGGTTGAGTCCTAACAAGGACTGTTTTGGTTATATTTTAGTTTGGAGTTATCTGAGACAATAGACTGAAGTTATAGGAGACAATAGATTGAAGTATGAGTCCTATTAGTCTTCGTCTATTCAATCATATTAGGAAATACAATCAGTATACCTAATGCCCCAAGATACAATCAGTAACCTGATATATTCATAGTGAACCAAAATATATTAAATATATGCAGGTGTAGGTAGTATAAATGACACACATTAAATACCAACATTATATTATCTGCTGAAGGCCTATTTTCCTACAAGTTTATAGTAAAATTATATATTTACCCTCTAAGATTTTTTTAACCGGCCAGGTTTTGACTCGACTTAGTGAAGCAGGCTGCAGGTCAATGCACTCAGGTAAGCTATAAATCAAAGCTGACAGCTCCTCTCTTCAGTCGGTCGGTATCTGGCTTCGTGTCGGGTTGCGTGCTTTTGCATAATATCTCGCCCGATTATATAGGTAGATGAATGCTTAAGCAAAGCTTTTGGTTGGTTCCTGGCGGGGCAAGCTGATTGGTTTCTTGCAGTTTGGTCTCATGCCTCGTACAGCCTAATTTATTATGTTTTCTTCCGCCATATTGCGTGAACAAGATGGCCGCGACCCACATCCGAAAAAAACAGGGCTTAAGTTTTTCCTGACGTAACTTCTTGTAATTTATTCCGGCTCAGCAACTGTGCGTTGATTGGCTGGGCTCTCGACATAGGGATTTAACAAAGTAGTGGGTTTACAGAACTCGTTCCACGACAATGTATAATATATTCATAATAACATAAACAAGAGAATATATGAAAATTGAGCATTTTATATTTGATAAAATGACGAGTTTGCTAGATTAATGAGCTGAGCCTTTTGCCGCTGCTACTTTTCAATGATACCTGTTAATTAAAAATGTGACTTATTTTCGGTATTGAATTCACACTGCCAATGTTACGTTTTAATGAAATACATTTTGAGTTAAGTGTATTTTGTTGTGTTTAAGATGATTCGCCTCAGAAGATAGGAACTGCTGATGAGTGTAACTGTGGCACCGATAAAATGACTGCTGAACATCTACTTCAAAGACGCCAAACAGACGAGAAACAGAGAAAGCGCATATGAACATTGTGATAAATTTAACCGTGATACAACTTTAAAATATCTCCAACTATCAAGATAAAATGTAGGGATAAAAATAATGCATAAGCTACTAGAAGACATGATCGCCCATGCCGCAGTTCACTACCCGCCATGGAAACTAACTTGTTAGACGTGCAGACAAAACGTTTACCCTTGGAGACGGGAGGGAACGGAGATCAAAAAGAAAAAATATGACTGAACACGTGTTTGAAACTAGCAAGGCTAAAAAGACGCAATTGGTGGGGAAAGGAAAAAATTCACGTCCACTAGTGACACAATGTAAAGAAATGGACAAAAGGGACCTTAGCTATTATATGCAACAGTCATTTCTTGGACGCTTTTACGATACTTGGTTGTTTTATTTGAAATCAGCGGCAAACGCATTACAGAAGCTTCTCGAAGATATTTAAAAAAAAAAAAAAAAAAAATAGACGAGAAAAAAAATATGTTTTTCTTAATAATAATGTTACGAAAATAAAACTTAGCTAATTTGATAGCACATCTTGAGCTGACAAATAATATACTTTAAATTATTCAGACGAATAGATAATAAGGAAGATATTGACAAAAGACTGTATTGTTCATATCAGACGAACGACTACACTGTTAACCCATGTCATTCAAAATAACCAAAATCTTGGCCTTGAGTCTGCAAACGTAAAAATCTAGTTGAAATGAAAGAGAGGGAATGTGGTGGAGAATTGTGGCTAAAAATAACTTTAAAGGCAAAATTGTGTAAGGGACGGCAGAGTTGGTTCAAAAAACAAGTGTGTTTTTTTGTGAAACGCAAGTAGAGACAGACGGACCAACAGACAATAATACATACTTGACTGAGGTATGACTGAATTGACTTTTGGTTGTAGGTTTGAAATTTGAAAGGGGGAAAGTCGGTGATTGGCCAAAGATAATCATATTATTGGCGCACAGACGCGCATTTTTGCCATTCAACTAAAAGCTGTCCAGTAATAGACACAGTAAATAATTCAGTGGTGTATTTCCCAGAAAGCTATTCCATATTTAGAGGGACGCCATACTAGAGCCAGCAGCTCAGCTGAGTTTTGCTAGAATATAACTGTGTTCTCTATTCGTAATTCTGGTAAGAATGAAAGCATTTCTTTTGTATATTTTAATATTGTTTAATATTTCGAGTGATTTGATACTGCCATATCAAAATCTGTCTCTTACAACAAGTAAGGGGTTCGCTCTAGATCCCCAGCCCAAGTTCAGGGTCTCGAGACAAACAAAATACATAGACGCCAGCAAGGATTATGAAGGGCGGATCAAGTATTGAGATATGTGGGAACATATCACCTATCTTATTGGATAATAGAAAACTATTGAACATATCTCATATGCACTGCAGACTTTGGGGGAATTGATAAATATGAAACCAACTTGGTAAGATGTGCTGTATGGTCAGAGAGATCTGACCCATTTCTGTATATTGTTGATGTGTTGTGCTGTGTAAAAGTGGTGCAGTGTATAGAGTACTGACACAGCACCAATTTTGTTTCAGAAGTGTGAGTTTCTGATGTGGCACTAAGCTAGTGCTACATAAGTATTCAAAGTTACACCAGCAGACGTGTATGCAGGCAAACAGCGTATAGAAGCAGACTATCGTTCTATTCTAGCTGTCGAGAGAAGTGGACCACCTGATTCTGCATCAGTTCTTCGCAGACCAGATGAGTACTAAATGGCCTGCTGAAGATTCACCATATTTCTAAGGAACTTATAATAATTTCCCCACCACGGTTTACTGAACTTTGGGAAAGACACAGTATAAAGTTATAATCTAATGGACACAGCTCCTGTAGTTACAGAATGGGAGTGATGATGCCACCCCATCAGCACATCCATTAATCGTTCTCCCAGAGAAATTTAAACTATATAAACAGTATTAATATTAACTAGTCTTGTAAAATACATATGTATACACCTTTCATTTTATTATGACATATATCCATGCATTTCATTCATAACTTCATAACCTTTCATATGTTCTGACCAAAATAAAACCTTGGTTCAGAACAAATAAACTTAAAGAAAATTTCTATATCTAAAACTAAAACAGCTGAGTCAGTTCAGTGTGTTATAAATTTTATTAATATTATTACACTTAGTAATTATCTGTGTGTGTGTTTGTATATACTAATACAACACAGTACATATCAGTACCCTAGAATTTAACGTAGCCACATTCATTAGTAAAAAAGATATGTGTGAGGTCGTAAGTGGTAGTACGAAGGGCCTTCTGTAATTCACATCTACATTTATCTCAGGAGCCTTCACAACTGACCTCATACATCCCACTAAGTGACATCAACCATACAATACCATCAAAACCCACTACAAACATCACCAGAACCATTTCTGGAAAAACTCTACGGAGATATCAACAGCTTCAAGCTGACTACTGCTGTCTTTGAACATATTCAAGTCGACGTCTGAAAGTGAACGAAGAAGAAGACGAAGAAGATGGCGATGATTCACCTTCTAAAATATCTGACATGACTGGCAACCCCAGAAATGGGGTTTCACACTCCCAGAAGTGCCTGCCCACGTGGTTAGGAAGCGCTGGACTAGACTGACTACTCAAAACAGCGACTGCCTCCGAAATCACGTGTGTAGTAACTGTTTAGGGAGGACAGTAGAAATTTACACTTCGTCTCAGGCACTAAATTGTGAAATACACGCTTACCACTGTCCCAGTGCTATTAAAGTTAGTCATGCATTCATGGTCTTGAATAAGATGGTGCCCGCTAAGAACTAAAGATGAGTGTTGGAGCTGGATATGTTTTTTGACTATATTGTTGAGACTGTTTGTGTTCTTGAGTCAATCGTGCTAATTTCGCGAATATATTAATACTTGATGCAAAAAGGTGCAAACTCAACGTAGGCACATCAACAAGTGCCAATACTGTGATAGTCCAAACTCGTTACTTGAAAGTTCATACATTGTTTATTGACATCACATCATACGGGACGAAACATTCAACGTTGACGGTTAATAGATAATTCAATATGATGATTGTGGACGCATGTCCTCAATAATAATTCAAATAAATAGTCTCAGAAGAATCCTCCAGCAAATTCTGACTAGGTCTCTGAGTGAATACATCAATAGTCATAAAGGTCATAAAGTAGTCAGTACAAGGTTATATTGATCACGGTTGACCTTTCCTCAAGGACAAGAGATTCTCATTATACTTGGTGTTACGGTATATGTTATTAACGCCGTCTGCTAAAGGTTAGCAGACGTGCAATTGTAAAGGTTAAGACATTTAATATATTACGATAGATGTTTCAATTATTGAACGCTCCATACACGATCGATTATGACGTGTCTAGCGTTGTTTGGGTCACAGTCGGTAACTAGGAGACGCTACCCTTTGTTACTTGACCGCCAAGCTGAATAGCTGCGTTTTCTAACCTTCCAATTCAATGGCATGATATAGCCATTTATATGTGCATTTATGATGGACCAGGGTCAGTCCTAGAACTCTATATGAGAGGAAACTTATGGAGGTTAGTGTTTAACTAGAATCCTCAGAAGGAGGAGAATAATCGTCCAATCCGTATGGAATATTCAGACTCGCAGTCTCACTGTCGGCAGGTAGCCATGTCTATCTGCGCGTGCATATAGCTGTGATGTTCTGACGACAATACTGCATTGTATCCTTAAACGGACATTGACACGTAAACCAGCAGTCTACGTTATTGATTAATTTATGCATGACTTATACGGACTTATGTTCTGCTCATATTTGAAATGACCATTCTGTGTGTACATGTGATTAAATATTACGGACTCAACCTGAAGGCATTAATTACTTCATTAATGTTGCTGAGTTCAAGTATTACATGTTACTTCTTCATACCATGCTACTGAGTTGTATGAACGCTTCACCCTAATTCGCGTAATGATAAAACAAGCACGATGAACAAGAAATCACTAAAATAACTATACTCAGCACATGATCTTCAACCGGCAAATAACTCAGCAACAAAGTGGTGGCCAATGTGGGGAACGACAAAAAAAAGAAACAAACTTCTGTTCCTTACGCACATGTTAACCACAATATTTACGATCAAGTTTCGATCACATGATCCAGTCGAAGATGACGTTGTACTCATTATAATGCCTAACAACGTGACGTCACCGAAGGTCGTGTAGGTGAACTGTCGGAGAAACCAAAGCCGTTTTCTAAGTCTAACCGGGGGAAACATGAGCCATTTGAAGCAAACACACGATATGGACTACAGGAGCAGACAGTCAGGGGCTTTAGCCTAGCTGTTGACGACCTCTAGCACTGATCTAAGCAACGGAAAAGATAAGTCTAGTTGTTTAACTGTCGTCATTGCAAACAGTAATACTGAGTCCATGCCTTTTGCCTGCATAGGCATGTTTTTTCTGAATGTGTTTCATGTATTTTTTGGTTGTTTTAATGTGTTGTTAATTAGCGGGCCGGTTGGAGGGAACTGAAATCTCTGGGGAATGTCGCGAACAGCTGACCACCTAGATTTCAGTCAGTCTTAGGGCAGTTAAACGATTGCACTTTTGGAAGCCCCATTGAGGTTTGCCGGTGGACTGCCTGTCCAGATCTGCTATCGTTCGACGGTTTGTGTTAGCTGTGCCGTTCCGTAGATAACTGGCGTATTTTATTTGTACTAAGTTCACATTTTTATTCAGTTTTGTATCATGTTCGTTAACTATTTCGTCCAGTCTACTCTTACTATCAATTTATTTTATAATTGTTAAATGTTTGTCCGTTATGAGTCCTGTGATGTCATCATTTTTTGCATTCATTTTTTTTGTGTACTTTGTATATTAAGTTGACCTCGGGTCAGTCCTTGACCCTTCATTTGGCTTGTGACACTTCCGCTTGTTTTATTTAGTTCATAAATTCATTTTTAATTGTGAAAATGTCTTGTTTGCGTCTTGACATTGTTTGTACCCTTTAGTTGCATCATTGTTTTGTTTGTCCTCATGATATATATTAAATACTACATTAATAATATGATATTATATTCAATAATACACTTGTAATTTAATTTAATTAATTTTTTCTGATATTTAAGGTTAATATGGGACATTGCATAATTATGCAGTGATAGTCCAAGAAATTAGCACTACAATTTATAAGAGATGCCTAGGGCATAATAATATAATATATATATTGACCAAATAAAATAATCTTATAGTCCACCTTTGAGGTAACAGACCCATTGTATATTATTTAATATACTTTTCTGGTACTAAGAGAGTGACTTAGTACATTGAACAATATAATTACTAGGAATCATGCCCAACATTATTGGATATTAAGATTAATTGTGTGATGTAATTACATTATAGTTAACAGATATCATAACTATTTATGATATAGTTAGTACTTAGATACAATATTGTTACAAAATATTGTCTATTAGTTGAACTTAGACATAAGAGTTCAGTACTATTGTGATTATTTATATTGAATATTCCTAAGTTGAGTAAGTATAATAATTACTCTGAAGCTACTATTGACTATTTTAATCAGTAATTATCAATAATTACTTACCAGATAAAAGTCAAAATGCTTACTATAGACCATTTCGTTAAAATTGGTAAAGAATATGGTTATAAATCTCAAGAACTTCGTCAGTTTGCTGAGGCAGAACTGGAAAAACATAAAGCAGAAATGGAGGAACGTGAAAGAAAAGAAGCAGAGAAAAAGGCTGCATTAAAGAAAGAGGAAGAGGAACAAAAGGCTGCATTAAAGAAAGAGGAAGAGGAACAAAAGGTTGCATTAAAGAAAGAGGAGGAGGAACGTGAAAGAAAGGAAGCAGAACGTGAGATGAAGCAAATTGCCAAGGAAAATAGATTAAGAGAGATTGCTCAACGTGAAAGAGAAGAGCAAAGAGCAATTGCCAGACAGGAAGAAGAGAATAAATTGAAACGAGAGGAAATTATTTTACAACAAGAAATGGAATTGGCGCGTATTAAATTGGGGACAGCAAGATTACAAGCACAAAGTGCTGATGCAAACCAGAATAATAACGCACAAAATGGATCGTCATCCAGCCAAACTAAACATTTCTACAACTTTAAATTACCCACTTTCAACTTAAACGTGGACGACCTTTCATCATTCCTGTCACGTTTTGAACAGACTTGCAAAACAAATCATTTGCCCGAAGAGTCATGGGTACTCAAGTTAAATGAATTCTTGGTTGGAGAACCATTGACGGCTTCTCAAAATGCTGACCCATCAATAGCAAATAACTACGGTGCTATTAAGTCCTTGCTTTTACGAAGGTTTCACCTGGACGAGGAACACTGTAGGTTGAAATTTAAGGGAATTTTACCTGAATCTCCAAAAGATTTTGCAGGATTCATTGCGAACATACGCAATACATTTAATAGATGGGTTGAACTGGCAGAAGTCAACAAATCGTACGACAAATTAGTTAATTTACTACTACGGGATAAGGTATTATCTTCGGTTAGCCAACCATTCTTTGCATATTTGCAGGAGCGTAAACCAGGTACTATTGACGAGTTGGAAAAAATTTCTTTAAACTACTGTTCGGCACATCCGAATGCGAACATTTCTAACTCTTCATTAAGAGAACCTCTACCTGTGGCGTCTAATATGGCCTACAATCATAATAACAAACAAAGACATCACAGTGTAGACAGAAGTAGGTTCCAAAGAAATCACAATGTTAACTTTCAGAAGGGACATAATAATGATTTCAACAATAAAAATGAGTTCAACAGAGGTAGATCACGAGATAGAAATTATTCACCTCAAACAAACTACCACAATAGTCAACATAACACTAATCATAATCGATCGTGTATGGAGCGTTCAATAATTGAAACATCTATCGTAATATATTAAATGTCTTAACCTTTACAATTGCACGTCTGCTAACCTTTAGCAGACGGCGTTAATAACATATACCGTAACATACCGTTATTATATGTTATTATATATTATAAATAATAACAATAACTGGAATGGTAATAATCATGGCTCGAGACATCGAGATAATAGTTACTATAGAGGACGACGAGATAATTCTAACAATTATACTCGTAATCGATCTCATTCTCGGGGATCATCTCAGTACAACCATAATACAGGGGCGGCAGTTACAAATAATACTACCCCTATAGCTCAGGTCCCACTTGACGATAATACAACACAGTCTTCTGCTGCATGTTTTGCTATTAATTATAATGTGGCAAATAGTTGCCAACAATGCAATCTTATTTTTCAGAAGGCGAAAGAAACAGTGCTTAACTGCGGACATATTACACCAGAGGTAGGTCTTGCAGTCAACGATGGAACAGGCTCACTAATTTTTAACAGGGGAATCGTTAATGGATCCGTCGTCTCAGTGCTGAGAGATTCAGGATCCACAACGATTGGTGTACGTCAGTCGCTGGTACATCCTAGCTGTGCGACAGGAGAATATGTACGCTGCATGACATTTGGTGGAACTATTGAGTTCTACCCCACAGCTATTGTTCATATTAGAACACCCTTTTTCACAGGGAATGTAAAAGTATGTATGCTAAAAAAAGCCTATTGCTGATCTGATGGTTGGTCGTATACACGGCAGTAAAGATTGTACTCCAGATGAGATCATAGAATGGGAGAAACATAACCTATGCACTGGAAACGCCGTGACGACTAGAGCGCAGACTCAACTCATGGAGAAAGTTAGTGATAATAAGATGGATGCAGACAACCAAGAGGAGTTTGTAGTCAATTCACCTATTGACAGGGAAACATTTGCAACTAAACAAAAAGAGGATAAATCTTTAAAAAAAAATTTTTAAGCTGGTTGATAAAGTTGACAATCTATCCTCAGGTAATAATAACAAACATTGGTTTGTTATTAAAAATGACATATTGATTAGATGTTTTAATGACAAATCACAAATGAAACAACAAGTTATGGTCCCGTATACTTTTAGACGGTACATTCTTCAACATGCGCATGACTCACAGTGTGCTGGACATATGGGATATACTCGAACACGATCTCGAGTACTGTCTTCATTCTTTTGGCCAGGAGTGTCAAGAGATATTTCGCAGTATGTACGTTCCTGTACTACATGCCAAGAAGTGAAAGCACGTGGAGCTTTTCACACGGCGCCTATTCAGGCTTGCGATATCTCAGTAAGACCGTTTGACAAGATGGCCATAGATATTATTGGTCCATTGCTACCATCGGCCAGAGGACATAGATTCGTCCTTACGTGCATTGATTTGTGCACACGATGGCCAGAAGCTATCCCATTAAAGACCACCACACCACAGATGTAGCTGATGCACTACATCTCATCTTTTCTAGAATAGGGTTTCCTAGAAAACTTTTATCAGACCATGGGTCACAGTTCATATCTGACACCATGAAGGAAGTCATGAAAACCTGGAACATTGATAGGAATTTAAGTAGTATTTATCATCCTATGAGTAATGGTGCAGTTGAAAGACTTAACCGTACACTTAAACAACTACTACATAAGGTTACTGTTAAGCACCCTCATGACTGGGACAGAGCACTCCCAGCTGTTCTATTTGCTTATCGGGAGGTACCGCATGAACAAACTGGCTTCTCTCCCTTTGAATTAGTTTTTGGTGCTCCCCAAGAGGTCCTATGGGACTAATAAAAGACTTATTAATTGACGCGGAGATGACTCAGGACACTCAGTCATCTTACGAGTATGTGATTAATCTTCGGAAGAACATTATTGAGTATTGCCAGTTGGCAACAGCTTCTTCTGAGGCTGCAAAAGCTAAGGCTCGATCTCTACAAAATAGGTCTCGACGATTACGCCAATTATTCCCAGGCGATGAGGCTTATGTGTTACTTCCTCACAATAACAATAAATTATTGATATCTTGGAATGGTCCTTACAAAGTCATTGATAAAATTTCCGACGTTGATTACGTCTTAGATATCAAGGGACACAAAAAGATATTTCATATTAACATGCTCAAGCAATTTCATACACGTCCTGAACACTTACAGTCAATTTTTCATGAACTAGATGACACCACAGTATCTACTTGTTATTATTCTAACTTATCCGTCATCCAGGAAGAAGAATCTTCTTTTCCTGAGGTACAGTTACCGTTACCGGTACCAGTAGTTCAACCTACTGAATCTTGGCGGGATGTAACCATTTCTTCAACGGTTACACCGCAACAGCATCTACAGATTGCTAATCTATTACAATCTTATCCAGATGTGTTGACCGACGTCCCGGGTCGCACATCGGCTATCAGTCATGACATTACTCTCAATGACGATACACCTATTCGTGTACATCCCTATTCGGTTCCTTTACATTTCCTTGCTAAAACTACTAAGGAACTTGAACAGATGTTGTCTCTGGGAATCATTGAGACTAGTAATTCGCCATTCTCTTCTCCATTAGTGATTGTCCGGAAGAAGGACAATAACATCAGACTATGTGTTGATTATAGAAAATTAAATGCTAAGACTATAGTTGACAGCGAACCACATCCACTTATCGACGACTTACTGCCACGTCTATCCAACGCAACTATATTTAGTAAGATAGACTTAACTAAAGGTTATTGGCAGATACCACTGACCGAAAAGGCTAAGTACTACACCGCATTTTCCACTCCACAAGGTCTATACCAGTGGAATGTGATGCCTTTTGGGCTGTTAATGCGCCAGCTACCTTCATTCGCCTGATGCGACAAATTTTATCAGGTAGACCAGACGTTATTACATATATTGACGACATATGCTTGTTTAGTTCGTCGTTTGAGGAACATGTTTCGGGACTTAGATATGTTTTCGACACTCTAAGGAATTATCATCTAACTGCTAAACCTACAAAGGTGCAGATCGCGTGTAATGAGATAACCTTTTTGGGACATATCATTGGAGCGGGATATATCCGAACGTTACCTAGTACGGTCTCCAAAATTCTAAACATAGCAGTTCCTCAGACGAAGAAACAGGTCAGGAGTTTGTTAGGACTTGTTCAATATTACAGTAGATTCATACCAAACTTGTCATCCATCACGGCTGTATTGTCTTCATTGTTAAAAAAAGACATGCCGGTGAAGGTGACATGGACTGGTATATGCAATGAAACTTTCAACAAAATTATAAATTTGTTTTCGCATGAACCAATTTTAAGACTTCCCGATGCTTCCAAAAGATTTTTCTTACGAACAGATGCTAGTAACTACGGCATCGGTGCATGCCTGCTCCAGAACCATGATGGCGTTCTACATCCTACCTTATATATTTCAAGAAAGCTAAAGCCGGCAGAAACAAAGTATTCCACAGTGGACAAGGAACTTTTATCACTTATATGGGCAATCACGAAACTAGAGAAGTTCTTGCTTGGTGCTCCATTCACCATACAGACTGACCAGCGTGCTGTAGCATCTTTGCGTAGATCAAACAACAAATGTCCAAAACTCGCCAGATACGCGATCATCCTGCAGCCATTTGAATTCTCCATTGAACATATTCCTGGCACTGAAAACATTGTGGCGGATGCTTTGTCACGTAATCCTATTGACGACGAATAATCAACATTGACATTCCTAAAATACGTCAATCATCACTACATTGGATAGAACGAAGTATCAACTATAAGGGAACTAACCTTGACTTCAATTTAATATTTATAAACACTATATGCATCACAGAATTGAACTAAAGACAATCAAGGTATGCATATTGACATTGAAACTTCGTCTAACATCCATACACAATATATGAATATTCGTTGAACAATCATGGAACAATATCTGACGACAAGTCGAACTTATTATCCTATGTGCACTTAATTCTTGGATCCTAGGATAATTGACATTTCTGTCCGACGTAAATGTTTCAACACTTTGTCTAAAAGAATTCATCAGGATCAGGACTACGGATGGATCATCATATCCTATACTAATTAATTAGTTAACTTAACTTCTTAATTGAATTAATATCAATAAAATGAAATGTGAGAAAAATGAAATGAAAAAAAAAAAAAAAGAACGAAATATGAAAAGAAGAAATTATGAAAAGAGAAAATAAATCTCACACAAGTATTAGATTAATATTTTTTTTTAAATGTACCTATACGTTATTTAGTTAGTTAAATTAGATAGTTATTATTCACTAACACTTAACACACACAATTAAGTTAAACTTATATTCGAATTTCTTTCTATTTCTTCTCACTTATTTGTCTTTTCTTCTCTCATAACATCGCGTTACATTAGAATCTTAATAATTTAACTCTTAGTTTAATTAATTAATTTAATTTTAATTAGTCAAATTAATTCCTATATGACATACTAATACGACAGACCTTACTTTAATTTAATTCTATCATTCACTATTGACATTAGACATTTTATTTAGTTGATATAATAATATGCATAATATTGATATATAATATGATTAATGTTAGATGACTATGACAAATAGTTAGTTGACATGACCGCGACACGGTTCTACTCAGAACATCGTCGGCCATATGTCACAATTGTGTTAAATTTTTTTGAAAAATTGTTAAGTCGGATAGATCTTGAAAAAAAATCTATCGATTTTTTTTCCCCCGGTGTACAGGGAATTGTTACGGTATATGTTATTAACGCCGTCTGCTAAAGGTTAGCAGACGTGCAATTGTAAAGGTTAAGACATTTAATATATTACGATAGATGTTTCAATTATTGAACGCTCCATACACGATCGATTATGACGTGTCTAGCGTTGTTTGGGTCACAGTCGGTAACTAGGAGACGCTACCCTTTGTTACTTGACCGCCAAGCTGAATAGCTGCGTTTTCTAACCTTCCAATTCAATGGCATGATATAGCCATTTATATGTGCATTTATGATGGACCAGGGTCAGTCCTAGAACTCTATATGAGAGGAAACTTATGGAGGTTAGTGTTTAACTAGAATCCTCAGAAGGAGGAGAATAATCGTCCAATCCGTATGAAATATTCAGACTCGCAGTCTCACTGTCGGCAGGTAGCCATGTCTATCTGCGCGTGCATATAGCTGTGATGTTCTGACGACAATACTGCATTGTATCCTTAAACGGACATTGACACGTAAACCAGCAGTCTACGTTATTGATTAATTTATGCATGACTTATACGGACTTATGTTCTGCTCATATTTAAAATGATCATCCTGTGTGTACATGTGATTAAATATTACGGACTCAACCTGAAGGCATTAATTACTTCATTAATGTTGCTGAGTTCAAGTATTACATGTTACTTCTTCATACCATGCTACTGAGTTGTATGAACGCTTCACCCTAATTCGCGTAATGATAAAACAAGCACGATGAACAAGAAATCACTAAAATAACTATACTCAGCACATGATCTTCAACCGGCAAATAACTCAGCAACACTTGGTAGTATCTAAGATCCCGATCTTTAGTATGTTCATTTCTAAAGAAGTCCTCATCAACAAAACATAGTAGAACGTAGGTGCAGGTTCCTACTAAATACCTTCTAGGCATGTAAAGTTACTTAGGCATTGATACTTGAATTACCTCTTGTATTAGCCGTGACTGACCCCAACGGCTTCCTAATATTATATAGATAACGTAGGTCCACGGTAGTTACCGCCGATTCCCTTGATAGGCATTTACTGGCATACAAAAATATATCTTCTGCTGTGAATCCATTTCGGTACAGGCTAGTTACCTGTTATCGACTAGATACTCACGACTTTGGAGAACAATCATTATTATTATTATAAGTACATACTTGGCTCTTCCAACGACTCAGCACTTACGTGGATGACCACCGGCTACGACTGCTAATCCGCAGGACCGGGTCTCAATATAAAATACTTTACCCAAAACACGGGTCTCGAACTCCCAAAGCTTCATTATTGGAACTTGGGATTCTTGCTTCTCAAAACCATACATGACGTCAACCGACTGTCTAGATACACGTGCGGACGGGATAACCCCTATACGCCTTAGTGCACAACCGTGCGCTAATGAAATCAAACTCACCAATAAGACTTATTATCATGTACGTCGGTGCGTAAAGTTTATTACTGGTAGGACAACATATTAATAATATAAGACTACCTTCATCTGTAAAGGAGTGTAGAGGTCTACGAAAAGGGCTCTACAGATTCCTTACCAATCCCCCCCAAAAAAAATTAATTATATTAATTTTTTTTCTTTAATACCGACACTAGAGGTAAGTCAAGTTTACATATTCGTATTTTACCAATATATCATGATAAAAATAATAAAAATGTGAAATTCCAGTTAACTCAAACAACAAAAGGTATGCATAAAAGCATACATCCACAATTGCACACCTTTGGTACAATGTGGTCAATGAACTAAAATATCATATTAGAAATATTGAATTAACACAAATGTAAACGCAAATACAAAGAAATGATGAGAAACTATTGAATAAACAGAAAAGTGATGGATATGCATTTAAAATGACAAGTGAAAGAATGAATAAAAATGAAAGAATACAATTTAAACACGTATAAGAACAACGCACTTAACTGTGTGTCTAAGTCATTTTGTGGTACTAATTAAAGTACTAATGTTAAATTAATGTGCTTAAATACAAATATTGATAAATCCACTTAAATATTGTATAGTTAATTACATTAATCATTATTTTAACTAACTAAGTATCCAAGTTTAATAATCTAATTAATTCATTTATTTCACTCTAATAATGTTATTAATTACTTAAATACCGAAAGTTCCATTTTCTTGTTAGTGAACAGTTTATAATATAACAAGTTCAGTTCCGCGAAGAAATCAAAGTGCTAGAAATGTTATTTCGGTTAGAAAATATAATTCTTTTCCAACGTTATTATCTCTTCAATGTCATAATTAAGTGAATGTTATTCTTACAAAGATAGTCATGTATCTTAACGTTCCATGTTATTTTGATACATAAGCATTGTAGATTTCACTTGAATGAATGTTAATGACTCTTATAATCGAGGTATCACACGTAAAAAGTTACAATCGACGAACTGTCAGTGTCGAAGTTCAGTTGTCTTTAGTGCGTAGCTGCTAACTCGATTCATTCGGACATCTCGACAAGATGTCAGCGAGAACATTCTGTGTGCCAGGTATGGATCGAATCGTGAAACTATATGGTTGTAGAGCGATCGCATACCTAGTAGATTTGGCAGATTTCACGTCCTTTGTGTTGAGTGCAGTAAGAGCTTTTTGGTCTGATTCCACAATAAAGTGTGAACCAAGTAGATATCTCTGAAGTTTATTTATTGACCAAACAAGCCCGAGGAGTTCCTTATCCAAAACTGAATAATTCTGTTCAGTTGGGGTTAACTTCCGTGACACATAGAGAACTGGATGCATCATCATCAGTTGCCATCTCCACAACGGAGGTTGGCTGTAATGGATCTCCAACGTCTTCTGTCTCTTGTCTTGGTGGTACACTCTGATAGACTCTTTCCCGTCCATCTCTGATGTTATCTTCCCACTTATAGCGCTGTCTTCCCCTTGCACGTTTGCCTTCAACTCTCCCTTCTGTTATGGTCTTCTGCAAGGTGTTATGCCTTTTTATGTGGCCAAAGTATTTTAGCTGCCGAACTTTGACCTCTCTCATTAGTTCTCTTTTCATACCTAGATTTTCTAGGACCTCCTTATTTGTTTTCATCTCTTTCCATGAGATACGCCCCATTCTTCTATATATATCCAGGAAGAGCCTCAATTCTTTCTTCCAAATGCTTATTCATCGTCCATGTTTCTGCACCATATAGAAAGGCAGAATATATATAACACTTTATGATTCTCTGTTTTTTTTTATGAGATAACTGTTTGGATGTCAGTATATGTTTCATGTTGTTGAATGTAGCTTTGGCCATTCCTAGTCTCTTCTTGATTTCTGTTTCACATCTGCCATCTTCTGTTATTATATGACCAAGATATACGTAGCTCTTGACTTGTTCCAGGATTTTCCCATTTACGCTTATCTTTAATGTGGGTTTATCGTCTGTTTTGCTAATTATCATAGTTTTAGTTTTCTCAATATTAATGTCGAGTCCATATTCATGACTTATACTGTTCACTTGCTTCACTAGTTCTTGTAACTCCTGTTCGCTTTCAGCTAACAACACGGTATCATCTGCATATCTAATGTTGTTTATTGATCTTCCACTGATGTTCAGTCCTGGTATTTCCTGTATCTGTTTGAAAATTTTTTCGGTGTATAAATTAAATAGGCAGGGGGACAGCACACAACCTTGTCTGACACCTCTTTTTATGTCTATGTATGGTGAATAATTCCTTCCCGATCTTACTGTGGCAGTTTGCTCCCAATAAAGGTTACTGAGTATTCTTATATCTTTTCCATCAATACCTATGTCTTTGAGGCATTCAATTATTTTCTCATGATGGATTCTGTCAAAAGCCTTCTTATAGTCAATGAAGCACATATACATACTTTTTTGGACCTCTGTATATTTTTCTGCTAATCTTCTTAGGCAAAATATTGCCTCTCTTGTTCCACTGTTCCGTCTAAAACCAAACTGTTCTTCTTGGATGCAAGGTGCCATTATATTCTTGTAGTAAGACACTTCCCACGCCGTAATTAGAAGCATCGCTGCGTAAGACAAATGGCAAATTCTCATTAGGCAACCTTAACACAGGAGGATCCGAAACAAAATTCTTTATGATATCCAACGCGATTTGATGTTCGTTAGACCACCGAATCACGTTAGCTGCACCTTTCCTAAGTAATGAAGAGAGAGGAGCAGTAATGGACGAAAGATGTGGTATGAATTTCCCATAGTATTGTACTAGTCCTAGTAGAGATCGCACTTGTTTCTTTGTTTTAGGTGTGGAGATGTTAAGGATTTTAGAGACATTACTGTCCTCTGTATATAACATACCGCGACCAATACGGTGCCCCAAAAAAGAAATCTCGTGGAAACCCACAAATGCCTTTGATGGCTTAGCAGTTAAGTTATGATTTTGTAACGTGGACAGTAATGAGTTTAATCCTTCTAAATGTTCTTCCCATGAGTCACTGAAAAGACAAATGTCATCTATGTACGCAATGACGTTGGGATGATGAGATAGAATTCGACGCATCATGCGTACGAACGTGGCAGGAGCGTTGACTAACCCAAATGGCATAAAATTCCATTGGAATAGTTCATGAGAACAAGAAAAAGAACAAGTAACTATTACAAGAAAGAGATGATGACTGCATAGGCTGAGTCATCAAAGAATGTGAAATCAAAATCAAATATACGTAGGTTACTATCTGCGTGACGCAGAATCCGGAACCAATTGTAATCGGAGAGAATGGTGGTGGAAATACACACCATTGTCCCGCTCGATAGCCATGCGAGCATCTCTATTGGTCCTAAAAGTAACCACGGCGTCACCATACCTGTTATTGGTATGAGGTAACAGACGCACGAACCTAACGTCTGCCGTGTGGTTGAGAAAATCTCCTAGTGCTTGCCAACTAGTTCGCTGTGGCAGATTTTGCACAAGGATGGTGCGAGAAGATGCACCTCTACCAATATAAGTGGTACCGTAGTCACAAGAATGTGAACAAGGTTGATGGGTAACATTAGTCCTCTTAGGTATATTATAATATTTATTATTTATACCTGTAGGATTATTCTTAAATGTACCATACTTTTGTACTTGATTATTACTACTTATGCCAGACAAAGGTGTAGGTGTACGGCATGTCGTAGACACCTGCTTGCTGGACAAAGTTAAAATCTTACTGGCAACCTTATTGGTATTAATTTTCCCAACAGAGTTACAACTACTCTTATTTTTATTAGGAACATCATTTTCCTTTTTCACAAACGTAACTTTTTTCTTACGATCAGTTGCCTGCTGATCAAGTCGAGGGAAGGTATATGTCCCCCGGAATGACTTACTAGTCTTCACAGGTTGCGTTGAAACCTTAATATCCTTCTTAAGAATGGACGCATGTCGTAAAGGCTGTAATGCATTAGCAACAGTGGCGTAATGAACAATGGAATCATTTTCGTTGCTGGATTCCAAGATCTTATCATTACATAGCAATTTAGCAATATGTGTATGTGAAACAAATGTAGGAATAGTCGTAAATGCACGGGTATCATGTATATTTCGCTCTTCCCAATCAGCAATCTGCTGTGGGGTACACTCTTTAACCTCATGTATGCGGCCAAGTATAATATCACTTATAGGTGCAGGAAGAAGGCATGCGTGAATTTTTCCTGAAAAAAATGGTGTTTTTAAATCAATAATAGCAGTCGGAAATGTTTCCACTGTCCCACCAAAGGTCCTACATTGGGTGGTCTTTCCAGTAGCACATTTTGGGTCGACCAGCGAAGTCCGTACACCGATTGTGCTACAACCTGAGTCAAATAAAAGAGAGCATGGCACGGAATTTAAAAAACCCCTATGTAATTTAAGGTTTCCTGTTCCAACGTGAGTAGCTGACGTGGCCGTACACGCCGCTGGTAAACTGGGCAACACATGTCCGCACCGGAGCGTCGTGATCGCCCTGGGCTGGAATGGGGTATTACCCTCATCACAAGACTTGACCTGTTCGAAATCCAGAGAACATGACATAGCACTATGTGCATTAACATTATTATCCTGTTCCTTGTTTGAATGTGTATCACTCAAAGCGACATTAGAATGTCTACGTGTACTACTCGACGATCTATCTCTTCGACGCGATCGATTCTGATTATTATCCCCACAATTGCTAGTATTTGCATTTTTGTTTACGTTAAAATCACGGTTAGTATGACTATTACCATTGTGCCATTGACCATTCTGTCTATTTTGATAACCTTGTCTGTTATTGAAAGATTGTAATCTAAATTTCCCATTATGATGATAATTATTGATTTGATTATTTCCAAAATTACTTTGATGAAAATCTCGTGATCTGTGAGATTGGCTAGAAGATACATTATATAGAGAAGTTTAACAAAATTGTTTCCCTTTAAAAGAATTGCAATTCTTGTTATTTCCCTTTCTGACTTTTCTATCTCTAAGATTCATTATCAATTTTTTTCTGTTTTTCAGCTTCTATTTTCAACTCTACATAATCTGACTTCAACTTCTCATAATTCATTTTGACTTGTTCTAGCTCTCTAGCAATCCCATTCATAATATTTAAATCTTTAACTTCGAGTTCTGCAGCAGCAGTTTGAGTTAGATGTTCAACATCGATAGTGTGTTTCCTGACATGTTCTTTATTAATGGCCTTTTCTCTTTCAAGTGCCTCAATGGCATTTTGATGGCTATTCGTAAGCTCCTCAACCCTTAATTTCAAAAGAGGAATCTCAGATGTAAGTTCTTGAATCTGAGCCAAATGAGCATGACAGTCTGTCTTCATAGTCATATTTAACTTATCAAATTCTTCAATGACCTTCTTCTCCTTGTCAAGTAATTTTTTTACTGAGCGTACTTCATTATTTAACTCATTTTTCTCCATGAGTAATTTTTCAATATTTATCTGTTTTTCCTGAGACACTTTCTCCTGTTGACATAGAAGATTCCTGAGTTCTTGATTTGCCAAGGTAAGATCTGCTATCTTCTTATCCAAAACTTTCATGTTTTGTTCCATCGTTTTTTCCATATTACACTTTTCTCTCAAAAGAGTTACCTCAGATGTCAGGCTCTGAATTTGAGCCACTTGTGTATTGCAATCTATCTGCAAAGTAGTATTAATAGCAATAGGTTTATTTTCATCGTCACTATCTTCTTCGAAAAATATGTTCATTAAGGAGGTCACCTCATTATCTAACTCTCTTTTCTGCCTAAAAGAAGAGTCATGAAATTTCTTATTATCCTCTATCAACACCGTCAATTTATTCTTCAACTCAGCATTTTCAAAATCTATAGCCAACAACTTCTTCTCATATTCTCCTTTTTGCTGTAGCAGCTCATTCGTAAGGGCAATCTCCCTACCCTTGTGCTTCGTTATGGTTTTCTTCAACTCATCCATCTCAATAACACTACTGTCTTGAGTAGTTATTTTTCCTTCATCATAAAAAATGGTGGATAATAATTTAGCAAGTCTTACTGCTTTCTCTTGTGAAAAGCCATATCCACACCTAAGAAAAGCAAAATTCTTGAGATCCTGGGTAATTTGAAGTAAGAAATGTTCAATGGCATATTCCTCACAACTTGAACCCCATTTACCTATTCTATCTCCCTCCCGGAGAAAATGATCCAAAATATCCATTATGTCTAATAATTTTTTTCACTCTAATAAGTGTTACTATACCAAGTGGTCTTCGTTCCTGTCCTAGAACGGTAAAATCAAGTCATATAATAGGCAATTATATTAATAATTAATAAAGTAATTTACGCAATGAAATGTTATGAAAGCAATAACGTGACAGACAATAGCACAATACTGACAAGACACGATAATCAAAGACGAGTGAACACAATCGTAGAAATCAACTAAAATAAAAATGTGGAACTAAAATAGGATGTCGTAAAAAATTACGATGACATCTACGATCAGATAATACACAAGACAGTTGACAACACAGTGTATAGACATCAATGGTGTAAGAAACTGAACGACAGTCAGGTTAGAAGGACGCATAATACAAACAAAATACATTATAAAACTAAGTACGAGTAAAATAACTACCAAAAACAACGATTAAACTTTGACGCTACAACTAACAGTCAGGTGTCACAGACTACCAGACACAGTGGACCAAAGATCCTTCTATGCTCACGCATAGGAACATTCCACTGAGGGAAGTCTGCAAAACAATTCCTATAGAACACTCAAGACGGACCTGTGGTGAAACTGGTATTTTTCCGTCCTAAGTCGCCATTCCCAACCTCCCACGATAAACATCAAACATAGAACATGCAACATGAATAAAGAGTAGCGGACATATTATTAAGTCAAGGCACAGTTAAACGTAAAACGGTGTAATAACAACACGACGTTTTTACTTATCTCAACCGGCTAAAAAACAATATCCCTCGCATCCGGGACTGTATGCTTAAGTCATCTACTTGAAGTACTGTAATGACGAAGTCTAATGTCGAAACTTGACAGTTAAAATCCCTGGGTTGTCCTTGACATTGGATGCCCGTTAGAATTGCTGCAAGGTCCAAGATGTTGTCGCCTTGAAAGATAACATATTTCTGTTCAACCGAGTTTGAATGTAGGTTTGAGTTCGATTCCGCTACTGAAAACTGGATATTTTCAGAGCACACTTGGCCGCCATATTGTTGGAGCTGGATATGTTTTTTGACTATATTGTTGAGACTGTTTGTGTTCTTGAGTCAATCGTGCTAATTTCGCGAATATATTAATACTTGATGCAAAAAGGTGCAAACTCAACGTAGGCACATCAACAAGTGCCAATACTGTGATAGTCCAAACCCGTTACTTGAAAGTTCATACATTGTTTATTGACATCACATCATACGGGACGAAACATTCAACGTTGACGGTTAATAGATAATTCAATATGATGATTGTGGACGCATGTCCTCAATAATAATTCAAATAAATAGTCTCAGAAGAATCCTCCAGCAAATTCTGACTAGGTCTCTGAGTGAATACATCAATAGTCATAAAGGTCATAAAGTAGTCAGTACAAGGTTATATTGATCACGGTTGACCTTTCCTCAAGGACAAGAGATTCTCATTATACTTGGTAGTATCTAAGATCCCGATCTTTAGTATGTTCATTTCTAAAGAAGTCCTCATCAACAAAACATAGTAGAACGTAGGTGCAGGTTCCTACTAAATACCTTCTAGGCATGTAAAGTTACTTAGGCATTGATACTTGAATTACCTCTTGTATTAGCCGTGACTGACCCCAACGGCTTCCTAATATTATATAGATAACGTAGGTCCACGGTAGTTACCGCCGATTCCCTTGATAGGCATTTACTGGCATACAAAAATATATCTTCAGCTGTGAATCCATTTCGGTACAGGCTAGTTACCTGTTATCGACTAGATACTCACGACTTTGGAGAACAATCATTATTATTATAATAAGTACATACTTGGTTCTTCCAACGACTCAGCACTTACGTGGATGACCACCGGCTACGACTGCTAATCCGCAGGACCGGGTCTCAATATAAAATACTTTACCCAAAACACGGGTCTCGAACTCCCAAAGCTTCATTATTGGAACTTGGGATTCTTGCTTCTCAAAACCATACATGACGTCAACCGACTGTCTAGATACACGTGCGGACGGGATAACCCCTATACGCCTTAGTGCACAACCGTGCGCTAATGAAATCAAACTCACCAATAAGACTTACTATCATGTAAGTCGGTGCGTAAAGTTTATTACTGGTAGGACAACATATTAATAATATAAGACTACCTTCATCTGTAAAGGAGTGTAGAGGTCTACGAAAAGGGCTCTACAATGAGTTAACCATAAATGGGCGGTGGTTTTACATTATCACTTGTACAAAATAGCTTAATTTACTACATCAGTAGAAGTTTTATCAGTCTCTTCCCCGTTAGGCCTTTTTGGTAGCAGGTCTGGTTATATTGCATCTATTCATCACCTTTCAGCTCCCCATGGAGCATAGGCCTTCAACAAACATATGCCAAGTCTTCCTGTCCCGTCCATTCAGCTCAAGGTCTTTCCATATCTTCTTCATCCCTTTCATGTCTGTCTCAAATTCTCTTCTCCGTGTGTTCTTCGGCCTTCGTCTTTCTCTTTTACCCAGAGGTTTCCAGAACAAGGACTGGCGTGTAATACAGTCAACAGGTATCCTCAGTATGTGTCGCTTTTCATCGCCAATGTTTTCGTCTCATCTCTTGTCTCGCTGACACTTCTTCGTGTGTTGCGCTATGCTTATTTAAAAGTAGTAGTCTTGTTCATAGTTAATTAATCATCGCTGTTTTCAGCATATTCAGTAGATCATAAGCTGAAGTAGGAAAACTAAGAGCCAATAACTGTATTTGTCTTCAGTCTATCATTTTTCGTCGCTGAAAGTAGTAAATGAATATTTTTTTCAAAATTCTTGATATTTGATTGTCTTTGTACCGTTGTTTCCACTTGCAATTTAGCATGAAACCATAATGGTCTGTGCTTACAGGAGAGAGTGAGGTTTTCACAAAACAATGAAAAGCTCTTCTTGTCTTTTGTATTCTTATTTTCTAGTGGTGTTTCTTTAAGTTCAACCTTGTTATCATTTCTTGCATTTACTCTAATTATCTCTACCTTATGCCTGTGTATTTTCAGGCCCACGTGTTGTGACCTCTCATCGCGTATTTTCATTTTGTCTTGCATCTGATTATGATTATAAGACAGAATAGACACGTCTTCTGAAAAAATCTCGATAATCTAGATTTTGTAGATTTTGCAGAAGTACTGGTCATCTTCTGTAATAATATTATCATAGGATGGTGCAACTTTTGTCTGTTGTTTACACTTTGTTACGTCAATCCAACGAACAACATCGGCGGTCCACTCTTCCCGCAATACAAGAAAATGGCTGGATTGTATCTCATAAATTTCTCATACGTATTTACGATATTTGTTACAGGAGATCAGAAACCTGCATGTCAAAAAACAAAAATTATGTTTTATTTTAGCGTGGAACGTTAGATGTGTGTCGTTCTGAAGCTGATCATAATCATCATCATAATCATCATCACCATCATCACCACCCTTCAGCTCCCCAAGGAGCATAGGCCTTCAACAAACACAAGCTAAGTTCTATTGTCCCGTGCCATCAGCTCAAGGTCTTGCCACGTCATCCTCATCTCATTAACTTCTGCCACAACTTCTCCTCACATGTTTTCTTTTCGGTTTCCCCCTTACTGTTACCCTTGGGATTCCAGAAATAGAATAACATTTCAATGCTAGCATTATGTTTGTCACGGATAGCCTCCCCTGCTTTGCAGTAGTGGTCCAACAGTGGCCAAAACTAAAGAGTATCTAAATGGGTCGTCAAAGGTGTATACCTTCGCACAAGATTACTCTTGGCAGATATGTAGATAGAAGAGTGATGACGCTTCTACCTTTCGGGAGAATTCACAAGATAATTCAGAAGTCAAGAACAATGCTGCTTAGCGATGAACATTTGTTAACTTATATCTGTCCGTCGCCTCGTGACGGATTTAAGCAATGGTTTTTTAGCCCGTTCATCCCCCCAGCTGAGTTAATTCAGCGAATTTCCTCTTTTAATGGTATAGCTCTGTTTAGAGGTAAATATATATCATATATCTCACAAAGTATTATACACTTTAGGCACATGTGATGTAATCATCAGTCATCAGTGATTAATTCGGAGTCTCGGGTCACCTCTGCTGTCGGCTTTCCGCACGACTAGCCAGAAGAAATCACCAGCGCTTGCTGTAGTGGTTCATGAATATACTATTTTCGTATGTTGAAGTTGTCAGCCTCATATATAACCACTTAGCAAGAAAAAACATGTTAATTCACATTTGCAAAATAAAGGTTTTTACTTACCCCAATTGGGTTATACACAATCTCCTTGCACAGTTTAGAATGGACACGAGCAAGTTAGGTTATATGCTCTCGAATCACTTGGTCTGGAAATCTTTAATCCCTTGTATGACGGGTGAATCTGCGAAACACTTGGTCTGGGAAAGTTTCTCTTACAACGGGTAACATCCTTAGGTATCCAGTCCTAATATTTAAAGTTCTGGCCCCTTAAGTGTTCAGAGTTTTGTATTTATAAAGGCGGGCTTACTTTTTAAGGTTCTATGTTTCCCAAATACTTTGATCTGTCACTTATAATAAAGGAATTCTAAGTCCGATGTCTCACTGGCTTCTGGGAGTTGTTTGCTTGACGATGCGATGCAGTCTCTGAGTTCTGTGTCTCTGATTTCGCTAGATTATATTTCCCTCCTTCTCAGTTCAAATCATGCGGTAATTTTTCCGCCGGCATCTTTATGCAACTTCACACACACATATGTGAACTATACTGCCTAATGCCTTCCGCCAAGATTGACTACCCAGACAAACAGGGGCTAGCGGATGCGATAATCTAATTATCACCTGTGAGTGTGAATCACCCAGACTGATTTTTCGGGCATCAAATCTGGCCTTCCTTTGTGTCGATCGGGCGAGACCGTGCTTACCCAGGTGATCAGACTGATTCAGTTGATAAGCGTATCACCCGCTGAGGTCAGTAATTACCCTGGCGGAACGCAACCAGTCTGGGATCTGCTTCAGAGCACAATGTAAAAGATAAAGATAGTCTCATAGCAGATACTTCCGTAGGTGAGTGGAGTCTTATAAATTTCACCCTACTAGGTCAAGTATAAGGAGCAAAATAATAAATGAAAAGAGCAAAAATTATGCCAAATAAAAGCGATTGAATGGGAGAAAGAGAAAAATGAAGAAAAAAAGGGATACTGCCGGAGTGGCTAAAGGTGTGAGACATCCACCAAAAGAACAAGTACAGACGTTTTGTCACAATGTTTCTCACTATGTGTCAAATCATTCGTCAGCGTCTTCTTCTTATCTCTTGTTCCGCTGGCAATTGTCTAGTTCTTGTTATCAGTTCTACGTTGGCGAATTTTGTCATACAATTTCAAGACTTCTCTTCCACGCAACCATTAATGCATGAAAGCCGGTAACTTCTTGGTTGATATATTTTGTTGTTGTTGTCCATGTTTCAAACCCAGACACTAGGATTTACTTGACATTAGAGTTGAAGATTCTTGTTATAGTGATTTCTTTTTATTTCCAGTTAGTTATTTCCCAAACGCAATGAACGTTCCTCTTTCGTTTTGTTTGCTTATTTTCATATAATTGACTGTCCCACCAACTGATTAATATAAGTTGTAGAAGTAGTCAACATGGATTATTTGTCTATGGACATATTTGTAGAATATTGCACCACTGCCGAACTTAACTGGCACCAGCCTCAGGTTACTTCCTGTCTGCTCAGAGAATATTGAGCACCTGGCACACACTAATACGTATAGCATCGCCACCTGCATCTAAAATTGGTGCATGCGTGACGACGTCGGCACGTGATGGAAGTGTAAATGATGTTGTTTTCCAGTAACGAGTTTACACAATAGGAGGACGCATGTGGATAACTACTCCACCTGAAAATCAGTGATGGTGTCTGTGTGTCTGTGTGTCAGAATTGTCCTTCTGTTCAACCAAGGCACAAGGTCGGTCGGTTGTATTAAGGCGCAAGTCTAAATATCAAAGATCTTGTGGTCTGGTGATGGTACTTGCTACATCATGTCGTAAAATAAATTGTTAAAACAAAAACCCATTGCAAGAGCATATGAATGCTTTGGTGCGGGCTTCCTGCAAGGGTCAGCTATAAGGCTGGCCCCATGATCTATTAAGAGCCAACAGAACATGATGATGATGATGAAAAGCTTAGGTACGGGAAACCTCGGGCTGTGGCCCGGAGCGCCAAGCGCTATATGGCGCCCTCTCGTATAACTGGCATATTCCAAACACAAAGCATGAATACATGTGGATATCTGAAGTCAAGAAAAACGTGTTTTCATTAGGATCAGGAATATTTGTCTGTATCTTTTGCCTGTTGTATTGTTCAAATTAATTAAATAATTAAGATAATGTTTACATTTATAGTTAACAACATTTTATCATTATGAAACTGATTGCTATTCCCGCTGATTTGATTCTGTGCATAATGGATGCCTCCTTTGATGGATTTGTCGTTTTGTTTAAAAAAAAAAAAAAAATGTTTTCCTACTGAATAACGTATTCTTGTGTAAGTTCTTCATTGGCTTTTGTAACCATGAATATCACACTGAGTTAGCTTATGGGTTATATTTGGAAGTTAATAATTACACTGACTAACAAAAAAAAACTTTTTTTTTCTTTCTCTAACATTTCTATGTTTTTCTGGTCAATTTTAATGCGCTGTTTTTAAATCTGCAAACCGTTTTTCTCTATCAGGTCGGGATCTCTAGAAATACGCAATTGAAGTTTTTTAACAACGCATACAGTATTACAATATCATTCGTACAAGAAGTATAACAGTTATGTAGGCTTGAATTTCTTTGCAGTCGACTTTCGTCGGTGAATGGCATGTGGTACATCGCGATGAAGCATCCAACAATAATCGGCAAGCATGGTCACACTCCACCGTCCTTGATAACGTGACTCCATTACGGCGATATCTTGATGGAATCATTCTCCATGTTCATCGCTGACTTCGCCAATGTTGTCAGGGAAAAAGTTAAGATGCGAATCGAGCAAATGGATTTTGAGGGACATGTTACAGCCCATAATTATGTATGCATCTATGCACTGCTTAACAATATGCAACATAGTCGACAGATTTGTGATTTTCCAGAAAGTTATCGACGATCGATTTGAATGCCATCCATGCGCGAAGTTCACTACCATGTAACAAATTCTCGAATTGTTTGTCTGCAATAACTTTCCTAATCTGAGGTCCTACAAAGATACCTTCCTTTATCTTTGCATCGCTAACTTGCGGAAACTTTTCTCGAAGATAAGTGAAAGCTTTGCTCGTTTATCTAACGCTTTTACAAAATTCTTCATGAGCCCCAACTTTATATGTAACAGTGGTAAAATGAAGGTGTCTTTGTTAACTAATGGCTCGCGTATTACATTTTTATGCCCGAGCTGCATACGATCCCGGATAGGCCACACCTTTCTTGCATAATGTTCCTGTCTGTTGCGGCTGTCCCATTCACATCGGAAGCAACAAAATTTAGTATACCCAGTCTGCATGCCCGTGAGAATTGCAATGACCTTTAGGTCTCCACAAATCCGCCATTGGTAGTCATTGTACTTTATTTTTTCCAAACGTTTAGCCATATTGTCATAAGTTTCTTTCATATGAACAGAGTAGGCGACTGGAATTGATGAAAAAAAAATTTCTGTTATGCAATAACACGGCTTTTAGACTAGTCTTGGAAGAATCGATGAAAAATCGCCATTCGTTGACTATGTGCTCATGACCGTTTACATCTTTGCAATAGCAAATGTCATCATCCATCTCAAAGTATTGAACAAGTTCTCTGTGTCTATGACGAAATTTAGATATCGGAGTATTGGGCGCTAAAAGATTCCATTCTTTGAGTCGCGAACCGAGTAATTCCGGATGTCCTTTGGTAAGAGCGAGATCACGTATTAGATCTGAAAGTTCTGAATGGTTAATTAAGTAAACACCATCATTCACCGGTATGTAATCTGAGTCAGAATTAGTTTCTAAAGCAGGTAAACTATCACTTTCTGATGGTTCATTTACGTCCAACGGATATTGTTCTGGTGGTACTTGGATCGGAATCGTGATTGGATCATGAGGCACTGGTTTCGAAACCGATTCAATATTTGGATAAACCACAGACTTTCTAGTTTTAAAAGTGAAACCATGGATATTTGTCAAGCGGAAGTAACAATCAGTAGTGTGATTTGTATGTTCATGCCATATTACTGGCACTCCAAAAGGCATCGACTTATGCTTCGGCGATTTTCGTAACCAACCTGCCAATGTATTTGCACAAGTCGAACAAACTGCATTTGGCTTCCAAGATTTATTTGCATCATCAACTTTCGAATCGAAATAAAGTTCATATGTTTTCTTTAGTAATGCTGTAAAGTTTTTCTGGTCAACAAGATCGGTAAAATTTCCGCACACGTAACAGAACAGATCAGCCGAATTTCTACAACTTCTAGAAGCCATATTTTGCTCAGAATTATTTAAAAATACAGTAACTATTTGAAAAATCGCGTAACATATGTCATGCATCTTTTAGCAGTATAAAAAGTAGAATTATGTTGCTTTTTATTAATTTTTAATAAGTTATATAGTAAAAATGAAACGGAGCAAATAACGGTTTCCCAAAAATATATTTATTCACAAATATCTTAAGAACCCGACGTGATAGAGATAAACGGATTTCAGATTTGAAATCAGCGCAAGAAACTGACCTAAGAACACTTATTCTTATATAAGAAAGAAAAATGTTGTTTGTCAGTGTTATTAGATGTTTTTCTATCCACAACGTCTTTGTTTACACATGCATACATTTGTTTAGTCATTTTCCGTTATATTATTATTAATTATCAATACCCTTTTGCTCCACAAGGAGCATAGACCTTCAACAAATACGTGCCAAGTGCTTCTGTCACGTGCCATCATCTTAAGTTCTTTCCACGCCTTCCGCATCATTTTCACTTCTGCCTCCATTTCTCTTCTCCATGTCCTTTTTAGTCGACTTCTGCCTCTTTCACTGGGCGTTCCAGAACAAGGACTGCCTTTCAAGTGTTTAAAGTGGTTAAAAATAAATTATGTCAACATGTTTCCTTAATGTGTGACCTATCCATTGCCAGCGTCTTCTTCTCATCTCTTGTTGCATTGGCGCTTGTCTGGTTCTTGTCATCAGTTCCACATTGGTACTTTGTCATATCATTTCAATCCTTCTCTTCTACGCAAGCACCCATTTATGAATGTCTGTAACTTTTTTGTTAAATAAATAATGAAGGAAACTTGAGTTACTGTGAACAGTAAATAAATAATGAAGGAAACTTGAGTTACTGTGAACAGTAAATGAATAATGAAGGAAACTTGAGTTACTGTGAACAGTAAATAAATAAGTAAAATAAATAAATAAAGGTAATTAACAGGTACTCGTTGGACATAAAGGATGACACTAGACAACAGAAAAGAAAATATAAGTGATAGGCTTACCGGGAATCGAACCAAGGACCAACGAAACGGCGCTATCGCCTTGCTGTGACAGTACATTGTGAAAGGACGTTCAGCCAATTTTGCACCAAAAAGTGCATTATTGGCTGAGGTCATTCTCATGACACTCACACAAATATAGTATATAGGACCCGTGGATGATCCAGACAGTTTAAAGACGAGGGGAGTGTAACATTATTAGGTTAGGGCCCTCTGGTTCTGAAAAAAAAATGTCCATCAAATATATTCTCTGTACTGAGAACCGAACCTGGTACCTTTAGAATTAGAGGCGAACGCCATACCTCATAACCACTTTGACCCACAGTGGGAACGCAGTAGAAGTACCTTTAACCTTTTTTTTTTTTTTAATTAAGAAGAAATGGGAGGAATGTGGGATAACATCAGATGAGCTTCAAATGCCTCCGCTCATCCATCATCTCGGAAGAGTCTATACAGTTTAACCTAATCTTCTGTTATAATTAGGGTATTCATTCTAATTTTATTTTCCAGTTTGTGTGATATTTACATCATAATTTTATTACTTTAGGGATGCCTCGCTTTTAAATACCGGCTGGAGAGAGCTGGTCCGAAATTTCTCTAGCTATAACGTTCTTTTACAGAGTCGGCCCGCAACCTATCGAAAGGGAATCGGGTTAATATTCCCGAACCTGGACACGGAGATTGGTCCTCAGGGGCCAGGTGCGGCAACGCAAACGAAGTGGGGGACGTCGGCGGGAGCCCCGGGAAGAGTTCTCTTTTCTTTGTAAGGAGCCACATCCCTGGAATCGGCTTGCCCGGAGATAGGGACCGCGGCCCCGTAAAGCACTGCGGCTCTTGCGGTGTCCGGTGCGCTCCCGTCGGCCCTTGAAAACCCCACGGAGACGGTGTGAATTTCGTGCCAGGCCGTACCCATATCCGCAGCAGGTCTCCAAGGTGCACAGCCTCTAGTCGATAGAACAATGTAGGTAAGGGAAGTCGGCAAATTGGATCCGTAACTTCGGGAAAAGGATTGGCTCTGAGAGCTGGGTCAGTCTGGCCGGGGTACGAAGCGGGACTGGGATGGGCCCGGGCTGGGCGAGGCCGCCGCCGCTAGCCGGCGGGCCGGCCGAGCTCGGAACGTGGCTGCAACCTTCCCGTGGACCGCCCCAGCTATGCGGCGTCGCCCCCGGGCGGCGTCCGCGTCGGCTGGCATTCAACAGCCAACTCAGAACTGGTACGGACCAGGGGAATCCGACTGTCTAATTAAAACAAAGCATTGCGACGGCCGTCACCCGGTGTTGACGCAATGTGATTTCTGCCCAGTGCTCTGAATGTCAAAGTGAAGAAATTCAACCAAGCGCGGGTAAACGGCGGGAGTAACTATGACTCTCTTAAGGTAGCCAAATGCCTCGTCATCTAATTAGTGACGCGCATGAATGGATTCCGTTTAGGCGATCTTTGTCCTCCCAAGGCTGTGTGTGGTCCCGGTCGCCGGGTCCTCCCAGCACAGTAGAGGCAGCGAATGGGTGCTGTGCCGGTAACAGATTGCTCTTTTCGCGGACCTTCGGTCCCGAATAAATTTTGGCTGGACAGACGTCTCGGTAGCGTAGCGAAGTGGTCTTATAGCGGCAAACGTAGAGTACACACGAGGGCAAGTTCGGGCACAGCGGATTGATCAACCGCTTGCTTGTCACATTGATCACAGAAACAACAATTAATAGTCTGTTGGACCAATAAACGCCTCTAGGTGTAACGGAACAACGGACAATTTCTTGTTGCCCTATGACGCCGCAAGGTGTGATGGCCGCAGACTGCTTAGTCGGTCGATGGCCAAGGGAGAATGATGATGATGATGATGATGATAACGTTCTTTCTTATTTCCACGTCCGTCACCTAGAGATCCACCAAATCATCCCGTTTGATCTACGGGGTGTGGTGTTGGTGGGGTTTGGGGTTTTGGGTGGTGGTGGGTGGGTGTGGTTTGGTTTGGTGTGGTTTGGTGTGGTTTGGGTTGGTTTGGTGTGGTTTGGTTTGGATTGGTTTGGTGTGGTTTGGTTTGAAATGGTTTGGTTTGGTGTGGTGTGGTGTGGTTTGATTTGGTTTGGTGTGATTTGGTGTGGTTTGGTGTTGTTTGGTGTGGTTTGGTTTGATGTGGTTTGGTTTGGTTTGGTGTGGTTTGATTTGGTGTGGTTTAGCGTAGTTTGGTTTGGTTTGGTGTGGTTTGGTTTGGTGTGGTTTGGTGTGGATTGATTTGATTTGGTTTGGTGTGGTTTGGTGTGGTTTGGTTTGGTGTGGTTTGGTTTGGTGTAGTTTGGTGTGGTTTGTTGTTGTTTGGTTTGGTGTGGTTTGGTGTGGATTGGTTTGGTGTGGTGTGGTTTGGTGTGGTTTGGTGTGGTGTGGTTTGGTTTGGTTTCAAGGACTATCTTCATTGCACACGGACAACGCCATCAATGCTCCGATCTCCTCCCTTAGGTCAAATAGGGAGGATCTCAGCGCAGTGAACGAACTCCGTAGCACCGGCGAGAATCCCAATGTGTGTATACTATGTATAGTAATTACACATTCTATAAATATTTTTTTGTGGTGGGTAGGTTTCCTAATTTTTAAATTTTGCCAGGGCAGCGGGCTGATAAGCCTACTCTTTACGATTTCCAACTGCCGTGAGATTTTTAATGTGCGCAACTTGCACACGGGACCTCCTATTTTGTCGCTTTTATCTGAGAAGGCTAAGCATCCGATCTTACCACCATGGGATCAGGGGGGGGGGGGGAGTATGACGTAATTAGCACCACTGGTTCTGAAAAAAAATGTGTCAATAAATGATAATCCCTCAACTGGGATTCGAACCCGGTGCCTCTTGAATACGAGACAGACGCCATACCGCTGATCCACCCCCCCCCCCCCCTCCCTCCCAGCAAGTCGTACAAGCGAATAATATGAGGTTGTGTACGAGACTGGCAGCCTCATGATCTAAAACAAATTATTGCAGAAGCCACCGCTACAAAAACATGTGAATACCTCGTGCAGGTTTCCTGCAAGACAACTAGCTGTAGTTGTAGCTCCATGCTCCACAAGGAGCAGTAAGGATAATGATGACGATGAAGATACCTAACTACAAATGTTATTAATCTTTGTTGTGCTTGTGGTGGATTTTGATGTTAACTGGTAAAATGTGAATTTTATGCAGATGTGAGGTCAAGCTGTGAAGGCCCCTGAGTCTAATAGATAATAGGGTTTGTGTTCTCAGGGATCCTTTCTGCTACCACCCTACGACCTCAACCTGCGACGTATTTTATCCTAAGTATAACAATGGTGTATGTTTGTTATCTGGCTAGTGTCTAGGGTAATGTAAAATGTGCTGTAATAAAATGACAACAAATATACCTAAGAACTCTATGAAAAGTAATTAACAACACCCAGAGTTAAGTTTAAAATGTGAAATCTTTTTTACAATTTATTGTTCCAGTATCACAATGTTGTGTATACTGGAATATTGAAACTCAAAATGATAATTCAAAGTATTTACATAAAAATGATTCAATTTATAACTGAGTATGTTATTTTTCACAACTTTAATTAAATATGTCAATCTGGAACAGTGTCAATTTACTCTTGCTCCTATGAATGGGTAATGATTGAAAGAACGTCTGTCTTCATCATAATCTGAATGATCTAATACACATTTTGGAAATGAGAGTAGTTGAGTTTGATATATCAAGTGCCCGGAGACGATTTCTTAACTTAGTATGTTCTGGTATACAGGATGAATTATGTTCACATCACCAGCTTCCACTGCCAAGTCAGGATTCTGCTCTTGAAATATAACAAGGAGGCACACAGTCGATACTGCCTCAATTCTTTAAATGCAGAAGTATATACAGGTATAGGTTGACCTGGGCTCACTTTGAGTCATAGATGAAACCCTGGAACGATATAGTTAGCGTTCTTAATTGGTTTGTTACCCCATTCATGGTCAAATAAACTTCCTATAGTTTCCCCATTAATATTTAATTTTACTTTTTCCCAAAGTGTCAGAAAGCCTGTCTGGCTTTTCTACAACATGTTAATATATTTCCTAACAATTCTGTGAGATACACAAAGTTTGATGTTGACTTCCCTCTAGATAAACTTCTCCCCACATAATTTTCATACATATTCAATAATACATACATAATAATAATAATAATGATGATATAAATGTTTTCTTTCTTACCGCATCAGAGAAATATTAACACTAATAAGTTTGATTTGCGATAAATATAGTCAAATCCAGATCGCTTGCTGGTGCAGATCAGCAAAACAAGATCGTACTAATATCTTGTCTTCACACAACTTTAGTGTAATACAAATTGTTTCAAGTGGCGACTACCACTTCCTTCAAACCAGTTTTATTCCTCCGTTAGTATATTAGACTCCAGCCAATCAGGGACTGTAAGGCTTCTAGCGTCCTTTTTTTCAAAACTGAACTCAATTTTCAAATCTTGGACTACCCTACCCTTTCCCAATATCTGTCAAGCTGAGAAAGATGTAGTCTGTTAGTCCATACGTCTTCTGTCAATATCTCCTTTATTTATTGAGTGGTTCAAATTCTGATAACTAATTATTGATCCCGTTGCTGTCTGTCACACAGTGCTTATATTTTTATACGTTTATTTATTATATTCACTATTACCGTTTTTCTTCTTTAATTCTTCAAATAACATATTTTCCTATCTACGGTAAGATACATTAACACTTTACTCTTCTATTACTCAATTAATGTCCTTGTATTCGTCACTGTCTTTTATTTTAGCATATAAGAAAATTATCTAAGTTTTTCTTCTATATAACCTTCTATGCCCCGCTTGGATGCGAATTTCAAATTATGTAAACAACAAAATCGAAACTCTACCAACTATGCTCCTTTTCTCATCCTCTCGTACTATATTTTCAAAATATGTCCACGTTAAATCGTAATTTTTTATTTCTTTAACTGTCGTTCTCATTCAGAACGAAACAGTGCTTTTGTAGTACGTCACACAATTCGACAACGCGTTTGCCGTATGTTACCTTATAGTTACTTTTTAGCCCGAAATACACTGGTGTGTGTGTTTTTATATATTCTGGCGTGTCCAACAGCGTGGATATAGGCATAGAACTGCGTGTCGAGCGAAGAGGGGTTTTGCAAGGCGGCTTTAATATTTGCGTTAATTCTTACTGCAGTTTCGTTCTACACTTCTGGAAAATGTCCGAATTGCTACTGTTAGTGGCGTTAAAGTTAAAATCTTACGTTAATTCAGAACGGCAGTTTGGTGTCGCAGTTCTGGCACATGTTAATTGTAAGTCACAAGGACGAAACTAGGAAAGCGTGTAAGATTTGACGGCGGGATCATTGTCTAAGCATTACTACTGTATACAATTCAGCTCTCTACTGGCGTAGAAGACGACGATAGGCAAACACACACGGGCGGGTTTATTTATTTTCATAGGAGTAAAATCTTACTGAATGTAGCGATTGTTTCACAGATTTCGCTACAGTGCTGTGAAACCCTTGGATTGTTTGGTGAAGGCTACGGACCCATTCTTGTAATAAAATGTACATAGACGACACATAATACATTTTTCCCATACAAATAACACATATTATAAAACAGAAAAACCATTAAGCTCACGTATAGTCACACTGAAATACAAAAACAATTTGTAGAAGGAATATATTTCTATAACTGCAAAAAGCTGTGATAATTTTCCGAGAAAAACGTTTGGTGAAAATAAAATTAAAAGTTATGTACACGGACCCCGTTGAATTCTTTCATGGATCCCCAAAAGTTCCGTGGAACTACAGGTCAAGTAACTCTGCCTTAGTGTAGTGAAGTGTTTCTGTATGACAACACGCTCAAAAATTCCCCGCACAAAAAAACTAGTAACGTAGGTTTAAATCTAAAAATAACTACAATATTTGAAATTTGTCTGAAGAGCTAGTCACATTTACCGCCAACAATTTATCTAGCGGGTTTGAATTTTTCTAAGAAACAAGTCAAAAGGTTACCACCCACCCTAAAAATTATCTAAGACCATAGTACAAATTTAACAACCAATCAAATCGTTTCCCTTTCTTGTAGTGTTAAGAAAATTTTGGTTCACGTGGAAATATGCCTATTTAGAGTTTTTGACCGAACGAAGAAAATTTATTTCTTGATAACTAAAGATAATTAAAATGAAAGGGATATCTCGAATTATAGGGCTGATATTGCTTGACACATAAACATAAGATTCCCTCATAATAACATTATATTAACTCAGAAAAATTTAATTTAGTAATATTTTTACATCAGGGTAATACCAACTTTAATTACTTAAAAATTACCCAGATTGTAATGCAAAGGAATAACTAAGGGAAAATTATATAGAACGATAGAGATTAATTGGCCGTTCAATTATCACTTTTGATAATTGAAATCGGTCCACAAATGACTATAAAATAAAATATTCAAATTTGGTCAGATTAGGCAAACATGCTTAGGAACCCAAACATTTTCAAGTCTCAAAAAGTTAACTTTTGTTTTTTGACTTTGCTCTGATTGGTCGGGTGGGTAATGCTATAAATAGTATCTACTTCTTGAGGTTTTCTGCCATTGAATCTTAATTACCACGCCGAGCTGACGTATGCTAAAAGACTGTATGACCAAGCCTTTGCCGTCTGAACTGTGAAAGCAGTAATAAAAACCCATTTACGGCCAGTCAGCTTGTTGTGTGTGTGAACATATTTACCTGAGGGTATGAGAGATAATTTTATTTGTATAATTTGTAAAATATTTGACCTGTAAATGAAAAGGCCTATGTGTTCCATATTCATTCGAAAGTGGATACTCCCGGCGGGATGTGTTGTGTCACGATGACCTAAGTAGGAATGTGCAGGCTTGTTCGAATTGAAAAATGTGTCTAATGTTTGAAAATATGGTACACTTACGACTAGTAAGTGTTATTAGTGGTTTAATTTAGTATTTCTTCTGGAGTGACACACTGTTCATAGATCATGTAATAAACATATAGGGAAGGTCAGAATGAAGTAATCAAGAGGTCACATGTTGTATTGTACTTGCCATGCTTATGGTATGGAAGCCAAACATGGACGAGAGACCTAAACATTGAATCAACACAAGAGAAAGAATGATTTCATGAAACTGATGTAGACAACAGAATTCAAGGTCTTGTGCAACTTGTAAGCACACATCTCTGAACATGGTGAGTTTTAATATTGTTAGGGGTGAATTGATTGAGGCAGACATATACATGGAATGGGTTGTCTTTCTATTCCAGGCCATATTACGAATTTACATCGTGGCTGCATGCTAGTGAGAAGAGGGGCGTGTGGAAGTTGAGTGCTTCTCAGACACGTGAAGCTAGACACCATCGTCTCAGCCAGGAGTCACACAGTTGGTGATCCCGACTAGTATTACAAGAACAGCAGCAGCATCAGTAAAGATAAGTCCTTTAAAAAAGGCAAATGGTTGTTCATCCAAAACTGGTTCACCCAAGTAAACTTATAAAAAAACGTACTATGTAACGATGACAGTAGCAGACCTTACATTGTAGGAATATTAACAGTAGTATTATTTTGATCAAGAATTGTGTGTGCAGACACTCCAGTGACCCTTTACAGAAATGAACAGTTTTTTCCATAATATTTATTTGATTCTGTAATAAACATTTTCTTGATTTTGAAAGTCCTGACCAAAAGATTTATGTTCAGGACCATTAAATTGTACATATAAATTGTAAAGTCTTTCTTTAATAATTTCATTAAAGTTGAAGTTCTGTTTGAAATTAATCATTAATTATAATAAATACATTCCCCTAGACCCGTAGCTAAATCAATTTGGGATCAGAAGAGGTAGCAGTAGGGACTCAGAGTACATCATCATCATCTTCTCTGGGAACATGCATAGCTTGACCCCACCTTGATTGTCTATACTCCCTTGCTCTTTTCAGAGAAGGGGGTATTACTTATAAGACCAGTTTCTTATCTGGCACTATCCTGGTATCCTCTGATACACCTATTTGTCCAGGATAGCCTATACTCTTATTAACATCAAAACCTCTTATCACACTTAGTTCGACACTGAGTCCCTGCACTCTGTGTCCTTTCTAAATCCAAATTGATCTTGGCAAAGTGTGTGCCCAGCTGTCGGCTTTGTTCATGATACAGCAACGCGGACAGTCACTAAAAGAAACATTTTTTTCACACGACGCTACAGGTTCGTCCACCAGTGCGATTGAACCTGAACATCGCAGGATTCCTCGAGGACCTCTGTGAACTTTAACTGAGTCTTCCTGTCTGTGAGGAATAAAACAAAAAGCTTTACAGTTATGTGTGCACCTGTGTGAAATAACTGTGCCCAGTCTGATATAGACAGCAAAGAACGTATTACCTGTCTAAATGACAAGCGTGCCATGAAAGGTGACTACAGCTTGTTGAAAACAGCCAGACTGCACATCATCATCATCATCATCATCATCATCATCGAAATCATCATCATTATCATCATCATTTTCCTCTGCGCTCCTTACAGAGCATGGAGCGACCACTGCCGTTGGTCCCCTTGCAGGAAGACCGCACCAAGCAGTCACAAGCTCTTGCAGTGGTAGTTTTTGCGGTAAGTTGTTTTACATAATAAGTTTGCCAGCTCCATCATGCACAATCTCATATTAGTCGACTTGTACGTACGACATGCTTGATGGTTCAGTAGTCCTATTTTGTCTTCTTCAGAGATCCTCTCTCTCTCTCTCTCTCTCTCTCTCTCTCTCTCTCTCTCTCTCTTCCCCCCCCCCCCCCTCTTTAAATACAAGGAATCAGACTAGACATTTTTGTAACAAAAGTTTTGTAAATTTACAAAAACATATAACTAAGAGTAATCCAACTTGTAAATAGCAAGAAGGCTGGAAACAGAAGGGGTTGAGGCATTTCTGCTAATCCGTGAGGAACATTTTCTGACCACAAATAAAATGGCTGCTTGGAATGTCAGAACGATGTAGAAATGCGGAAGTGTAATTGACATCGCTAATGAACAATGACAGAAACATATCGGACAGGGACAAGCAAACCAAGCTTGTCAAATAGAGAGGTCGCAGAGGACTGTTCTAGGAACACACAGGACCAGTCTGTTCAAGGAAGTGTCTGTCTTGTTACTTAGACGACGTAGTCGTCGTCATAATCATCATGATCATAATAAGCATCATCATCACCACCATCATCGTCGTCGTCAATATCATCATCACCACCATCATCATCGTCGTCAACATCATCATCACCACCATCATCGTCGTCGACAACATCATCATCCTCATATCATCATCATCCTCGTATCATCATCATCACCACCATCATCGTCGTCGTCAACATCATCATCACCACCATCATCGTCGTCGTCAACATCATCATCATCCTCATATCATCATCATAATAATCATCGTCGTCGTATTCATTATCATCATCATCATCCTAATCAATCCAGTTTTTTCCTCTTAAACAAAGAGCTGCATCAGTTGCTCACCACCTTGACCTATATTGAGCAGTTATCTTCAGTTCCACACACATGGAGGTAATGTGTTGGTAGCATCATAAAGCGGTCCTTATTCTGGAATTCCTAAAAATAAACGTGTACTCTTTGGGCAGTATCGGTACATTTGTGGAACTGATTTTTATTATGTGCTGTCAATTATCGCACTTTGCGTTCTTTTCTTTCTTTCTTTCTTCTTTATTTTTCTGCTAAGTAGCAGATATTTGATTTTATCAAAGCACTCTGTAGGTGATAAATATCACATTTGCAAGGAGCGGCTGATATGATACATCACATTTGTTTGACGCTACCCAGATTTGGGGTTATAAGCGCGACAGATTAACACGTACATCGGTCAGCACTATCGGCTTAAATCACAGATAAGACATAGAGTTTGCGCACTCATACGACAGATAACGAGATTACTGTCTGACAGACACCTGTGAGCAGAAAAATGTGATATAATCGCTTCCGGTCACTTGGTTAAAAGTAATCATGGATTTATTACATTTTAGACAATATGAGTCTACAAATGTGTTTGTGAGAGTGTATGCAAGACATCATATTACCATATATGGGAGACGTGACCTTTTGCAAAATTTTTCCATGTAGGAAATATTTTGAAAGTGCCACACCCGACATGTTTGAAATGATTGGATCTTTCTGATTAGATTCATAACAACATTGAGGGGGAATATAGGCTGACCATTTTCACAGTTTTATCTAACTGTGAATTTCAAGCTTGCCAAGACATTAGACCTCTCCAGAGTGAAGAATAGATTCATAATTCCTTTTGTTAACCGGACCTTTTATTGAGAACCAGATAAGACTTTAAAAAAGCACAGGGACTAGGAAACTGAAGAAACACGGAGTCAGAGGGGAATCTATTGCAAAATTAAAGACATCCCAGACGCGTGTAAGAGAACGATTCGTCTCTTTTATTCATCTGAGCAAACAAGTCTGTAGCCAGGATTGGCGTAAGTTGTGATTTACATTTCATATTTTATTACTAACATGTGAACTAACATATATATGTATATATTACCATGTGAAGTTTAATGTGTGAAACTCGCTATTGGATGTCAAAGTCATTTGGGGCTGGCAACCTCAGTATCTAGAATGATGATTCATGAACCACCACTGCAAGGGCTGGTGATTGCTTTATTGATAGTTTCGTAAAGAGAACTAAAAGCATAAAGTAGTTCCAGGTTCCCTATGGAGCAGGGAGGGAAAGATGAAAGAAATGATGTACATTCTAAGAATAAGACTTACATTTTCAAAGCAGTGTAAATGTCCCTATAAACATATTCACTTTAAAATTAATGTAAGTTTTCAAGCTTTAAACCAGTGTAAATGTCTATGTGAAAATATTCATTTTAAATTAATAGAAGTTTCAAACTTTTCCACAAGTGTAAATATAAATGAAACATAAATGAATTTATATTGTGAACACTTTTCAAACAGTGGAGATGTAAATGTAAAACACATTATATCTGTACGTTTAACCTTTTCATTTAAATGTAATGTAAAGCTAAAGCTATTCAGTTTAAATGTAAAGGAAGTTTTATCCCGAGGGATTAAATTTAATTCTCATCGAGGGTAAATTCTGACATGGGATGGTAGAATAGAAGAGGGGGGCACATAAATGTGTCGAGAAAAACGCCATACTCAGAAGAGCGTTTCGTTTCTATTTCTATTACCAGTTATTGGTGGTACCAGCAGAAAGTACTATCTCTGGAACCAAGTGAAGGTAGAAGTGGACTGACGTTTTGCGAGACGCCATCATAAGAGGGTCTTATAGACAGACGCAGAACCAACTTAGCCGTTACTCCTTGACGTTCTGGGAACATTCGGCGCCTGAACGTCGACCAGCGACAAGCAAGAGCAGAGTGAAAGGACCTGACCCCGCGGGAGATGAAACTACCAGTTGCAGCTAAGTGAAAATACCCGCTGCCAAAAGTGACCTCCTTTATTCCGTTAAATCCCATTTAAGTGATGAAACCTTTTCCATAACTATTCAATTTATTTTCCAACTGTTAAAACTTAAAGAGATTATTAAATTTTGTTATCTGTAATGTTACAAATTAAATTCTATTTAATCCTTTTAAATGTACTACATGTTGTCTCAGTCAAAGTTACTAAACACACACTCTAAACAGAGCTATACATATTATAAATGCAGGGTTAAAGAAGACATGGAAAGATCTTGAGCTAATGACACACAACAAGAGGACTTGACATGAACTGGATGACCTATGATCCTTAGGGAGCTAATGACTGTTGAGGATTGTTTCGGGGTTTGCAAGCATGTGAATTGTGGCCACATTCGCATGGTTGCACCACGAACCACCTCAGCTGAATGAGTACTGGAAAATCGCGCAAATCAATGTATGACGCGTCAAGCCTAGTAACCGCAGTCCTCGTGTGGCCTGCGGGCCTGATGGCCGTGTTTCAAATGTGTGGCGTAGTCACTTACTCAATTGTAGAACCGTTTGTTTTCTGACTTTTAAACCGATATAAGGATATGTGTATAAAGACTGGGTAAGTCTTGTCACGAAATGGATTTAAGACTAGAGACTGTCTACCTATAGTGACAAGACGCTAGGGAGAAGAAAGACTGAAAAGATAGATTTAGAAGAAAATGATAGTGAAATGTGAACATTTGACACTATTGGCTCCGAGGTTAAGAACCGAGGTTGATTCTTTCCTCGCCACTTCGGACGTCTTATGTGCTATAGTTGTCAACGACCTCTAGCTACCCTAAGGGGATAAGGTTATATCAAGATTCACAAACACCAAGATACAGACAACATATAGCTACTGTACTTAAATGAAATGACTGATGCCAGCTACAATTTATACAAGTTTATTATACACCTATAAACAAACAAACATATGCATGTCCCATACATAAAGTGCGAGGATGCACACCTGAAAACAACAATCAAGCACAGTTAAAAATGCATCAACCCCAACCCTTCTCCCACAATTGCAACCTGTATGGGGACAGAAGTTTGGATTAGACAAAAATAAACCGCACTGCACTTGTCGAGCCTCCACTTCCACAACTATTCTAAATTAAATGTTAAGTGCACAGTCAGCTGGAACAACTACCAAGTGTCTACACCAACTCTGCACAGACTCTGGTTCTACACAGCCTATCCTGAAATCTCCCGAACACAACTAACTGCACCTCTAAACTTCAGCAGCTGTCTTCTGCTATGATCTTCAACAAAAAAACTATGTCTCTTTTCTGGCTTTCTGTGCTGACTTCTGTAGAGAGAATGTTCACCCTTTCTCTCTCCACGAACTCTGGAATTGATGACTAAGGTTTAACAGAACCCCACTGGATTCTAGACTGGAACTGTAGCTGGCTTCTCCTACCACTCTGAATTCACCTGCCCGATTACCTATGACTGGGCGATCGGCGTTATTATGGCCGTGACGAAGCAAACATAAAATTACGACAACGCTGGCAGCATGCCAATCTGCGTGTGTAACATAGCGAGCGTCAGAGCTCAGGATTTATCCACCAAAATCCTATTCACTGGAACAATGTCTTCCCTGCCTTTAGAAAACGTATTTTCTTTCACTCCGTCCGCCACTGGCAATTAACGCACGACTTGCGTGTCTGCGAATGCCACCACTGTGCAGTGGGATAAATTTTGAGGTATCAAAAATTCTGTTCTTCCCCACAAAAGCCGGCACCTGCTGTTTAGACAGAAAAACCAAAACAACAGCTAAACAAAACGTTAATACTAGTGATATCTCAACTTTTAAACCATGCCGCTATTCCTTTAACAAGGAATTAAATGGACCTATAAAGTTTCTCAAGTCTATCACTAAGATCGTAGTTGATGGCTCTGGCTTTAAGAATTAACATTAAACTTAAACTGCCCAAAGAAACCCAAATGATCGGCCTAGGCCTAGAAAAATTAAATAAAGTCCTCACGCAAAAATTCATGCTTACCAAATCTCGAATGTCCAACTGAAAGGCAATCGACAATTTGCTTCTGGCACCCGGCTTGGCAGTTTACATTAAAAGAGAAAGAGGCTATGAAATATAGGCCTTTTATAATCGCCTAACAGCACGCTGACCTCTTGACGTCATATGCGTGGCTTTAATTCTAACCCAATAATTTCAAATCCCGTTAGCTCTCAGCCAATCAGAATTGTAAACAATACTGATGCAATCCGGTTACTGCCAGACAAAGAAACGGCACTAAGCTCTGCCCTCTCGTGCCAGTGCAACAAAAATGGCCTATATATATATATAAATAATAATATATATTATATATATATATATATATATATATATATATATATATATATATATATATATATATATATATATATATATATATATATATATAAAATCCCGAAAAATCTGTCTAGCTGCATGCCCTATCTTTAAAAAAGACTAAAACTGGGGCAAATCCTGATCTAGCCTCTATAATCTTTCTTCTAGAAAAATACTGCACCAATCTTCCTACACACACACTCTAAACACATAGATCAAACTCCATCGTGATCTCATCTTGAAAAAACGTAAATAATAGAAGGAGAAGATACATGGAGAAGGATTACCTGTAATCCCTCCTAAAAATAGTGAAAAAATGCAAGGGGAAAAAGACATGGGCCATTTGAAAGACAGAATCTCAGTACTTTCGTCACAAGTCTACATGCGGCCGTAGCGCCGTCCAGCAGTGTTTCAAAGCGTGGTAGAACCACTTATGGATTGTGTATAAAATGTGGTATTGCCACTGAATAAGGATATATATATATAAATATATATATATACATATATATATATATATATATATATATATATATATATATATATATATATATATATATATATATATAATATGGCAGTTAAAGCCTGGCGAGGAAAGCCAAAGTATTGAATAAGGAGACATAGACGGAATATATGGATATTAAATAAGGATATCACGAGTATTAATAAGTGATAATAATTCCAAGAGATGGATTGGAAAGAGTTGGTTGCAGACTCTAAAACGCTATAGAATTAACGGTTAACTCAGACGTGCAATGTCTGTAGGATGAACATTGAGTAGATCCTAGAACTATGTTTAATGCCAAGTATTAATTGTGTGATAACGTTCTGTATTCATTTGAGAAAAAGGACATGTATTAAATATTCAGTCGTCAATGGAACTTGTCTTAATTGCCTGAATTGTTCAAGTTCAACCATGTGCTGTGACTGTTGATGTAACCCTTGCAAGGTCAGTCCAGACTATCACATTTATCTACAAGATTAATCATAAAACTAATACACACTGCTGGAGAATTAATATGAAGTAATGAACGACACTGAATTAAATAATAATAATTGAATCACACAATAACGGCTCTAAATCTGCAAGTGAACTATAAGCCGAAATGGTAGAGATGAATATAATACCTAAAGAATTATTGAAGAGCAACCCAATAACTCACGTCCAACTGGGCTGTATCTGGTAGGGATAACTAACAACAGGGCACCATAATATCTGGTGACAGTCCCGTAACATCTGGTGTCAGAAGTGGGATTTTTACCAATCCTCAACAATGACACAGAACAAGAGAACTTGACATGAACTGGATGACCTATGATCCATAGGGAGCGAATGACGCACAACAAGAGGACTTGACATGAACTGGTTGACCTATGATCCTTAGGGAGCTAATGACACACAACAAGAGGACTTCACATGAACTGGATGACCTACGATCCTTACTTACTTACTTAGTCATTCCCCTTCTACTTTGAGGTGTAGAGGTTACCTATGATCCTTAGGGAGCTAATGACCCAGAACAAGAGGACTTGACATGAACTGGATGACCTATGATTCTTAGGGAGCTAATGAGTAATAATGGATATAATGTCCACCTCAGTCCACATCCTTCCGTTGTGTTGCCATCCTGTTACACTATTTTCACCTCAGTCCACATCCTTCCGTTGTGTTGCCATCCTGTTACACTATTTCCACCTCAGTCCACATCCTTCCGTTGTGTTACCATCCTGTTACACTATTTCCACCTCAGTCCACATCCTTCCGTTGTGTTGCCATCCTGTTACACTATTTCCACCTCAGTCCACATCCTTCCGTTGTGTTACCATCCTGTTACACTATTTCCACCTCAGTCCACATCCTTCGGTTGTGTTGCCATCCTGTTACACTATTTCCACCTCAGTCCACATACTTCGGTTGTGTTGCCATCCTGTTACACTATTTCCACCTCAGTCCACATCCTTCCGTTGTGTTGCCATCCTGTTACACTATTTCCACCTCAGTCCACATCCCTCGGTTGTGTTGCCATCCTGTTACATTATTTCTACCTCAGTCCACATCCTTCCGTTGTGTTGCCATCCTGTTACACTATTTCCACCTCAGTCCACATCCCTCGGTTGTGTTGCCATCCTGTTACATTATTTCTAACTCAGTCCACATCCTTCCGTTGTGTTGCCATCCTGTTAACCTATTTCCACCTCAGTCCACATCCTTCGGTTGTGTTGCCATCCTGTGTCGTGAAAAATTCTAATCCACATATATAAATTAGAAAGTAAATGTAAAGCCTAACGAAGTAATTCAATAAAAGGAAAGAAGAATGGTAAAAGAACAGTGCGGTCACAATAGCGTCAAAAAACACTACCAATACGAGGTAAGGTTTTAAAAAACATGGTTAATGCTTATTAGGAAACATGACACAATACTGTTTTACGTCTGAAATCCTGACTTTATACTGACAGAACAGTCGAAAAGGCAGGACAGGTGGCGGTTCTAAAACAATAAATAAAAAAAACAAATACACGACTATCCAAGAAAAATACATATTTGTAACGAAGCCACTTAGCCCCATTAAACTTATATATTTGCGTGCCTTAGGACTTGCTGACAAAGAATATGCTAGGGGTTACGCAAATAGCCTAGTAATTAACAAATTATAGCCAAAATACTATAGTGGGGTTGTCTGACAGCACAAGATCATATTTGCTCATAATGGCATGTTTGGACACACTGCTTTAGGGGAATGAGGCCAACACGTTAGATACGATTTGATTGGCTAGAGTGATATGTAAGGCGAAACCTGATTAGTCGACTGCAAATACTATTTTTGGTTGTTAATGGAAACGGTAGGAAGGGTAAATTTTTTCAAAGGCTTTTGTAAACATGGTCTCATTGGTTAGACCATTTGAAATAGTCAAATAGAAGCGTCAGTTCAGGGCCACTTTTGAAAATAAACTTTGTGAGAAGCAAGTGCGTTGAGAACCAGCTCATATTTTTCTAAAAAAAAAGCCTGGGACAGAGGCAGATCGGAATTGTGCCATAACTCATCGCCAGTCAACGTACTTGTTTAGTATTTCCTTGAATTGTGGTAAGCTAGACATGTTTGATATCTTTTAGATGAAAATTGAATGTGAAATGATAAATTATGTCTGTATGTGTGTGGTTCAGTAGCAAACATGAGGCAAAGCCTAGATATTGCTCCACCATGTAAAAACTTGTCGGAGAGGAGTATAACTGCATAGGCATATATGGGATTGCCAAATAGTACTATGACACCTATCTTATTGTATAGAAGGAATTAACGCTGGAATTGCAGAGGCGTTGTAACCCTTAGGGAGAGGAATACTGGTGTATATTGTTACATGAGAAGCTAGCAGTTGACCTACAGCGCTGAACTCTGTGTTTGTAATGTCCTGTGCTTCAGTGTGGAAATAGAGTATAAATTAGTTCTGAAGAAGGAGGTACAACCTTCTTATTTCAGGGACCGTGGTACTGAAGTAGTAGAGCAGCACCTGGTCTGAGTTTTGCTGAATCCAGAGGCTAGTAGCTTACTCCTTGTCCAAGATATCGACCAGTGTTGTTTTTCAAGATAACTGAGAAGCAAGCGAGCAGAGGAGACAGTTTTCCTGCCGCCCACACAGAAGATAAGAATTCGTTGGCCAGAGCTGCTCAACCTTGTATAACCCACTCTAAAATTGACTGTATATTAAATCAAGAGGGACAGTTATTTGTTTTCAAAGAAAAAGAAACTGTGAACCCTTAAATATTATTTCCACCAGTAACAAACACATGAAGTCGTGATGACAAACAACAACCTAGCTTTAAAAGCCAGTATTACCTCATAGTACTACATCACAACCTACACACATATTGTAATAATATTATATGTCAGGACAAAGATCCTATGTATAAATTGTGTACATAAACCTTGTAATTACATTTGATTGTGATTCCTGATTCACTCTGTAGTTGAATCAGGATATCTATTATTGAAAGGAATTAATACATAATTTAAAAATTAACACTTGACTTACTTAAGATAGTCTTCTAGAGTGTTATATGTATGTGCTTGTCACAGTGTTGTAAAGTATTGTGGATTTTAATTAAAGTGTTTATCTGTCTGTTGGTTGTTGTGAACTTACACTTCATCAATATCATAACCCTAGACATTCAACGTAGTCATCACAATATTCCAGAATAAGTCTGATTGAGATCTAAATGTGGTAGCAAAGTAAGGTCATCTGTAACACACCACAATAATTAGATACAGATACCTTCACAGCTGATCTCAGTCAGTACACTAAGTCCCCTATAAATATTTATAATATCCCAACTTACCACATCCTGTTACATTATTTCCACCTCAGTCCACATCCTTCCGTTGTGTTGCCATCCTGTTACACTATTTCCACCTCAGTCCACATCCTTGTGTTGTGTTGCCATCCTGTTACACTATTTCCACCTCAGTCCACATCCTTCGGTTGTGTTGCCATCCTGTTACACTATTTCCACCTCAGTCCACATCCTTCCGTTGTGTTGCCATCCTGTTACACTATTTCCACCTCTGTCCACATCTTTCGTTCGTTTTGCCGTTCTCTTTCACTATTTTCTCCCAGTTTTTTATGTGATTTCCCCACTCTACCCCCATGTGGGCTGAAGTGAATGAAATGTCTATTTATATTAGTTGTTTGTTTCCCGAGCGTCTGACCTGTCAGTTTCAACTTTCTTCCTTAAATTCCCGGATGTGTTAGTTGCACTTTGGTTCTTTTCCGCAAGATCTGTGTTTGTTATAATGGAGTGCCAATGGTCCAGTGGCCATTTGATGGGAGCAGCGTTGCCACTCCTAGCTGGATTCACCTAGATGTAAGTTTGTTTTTTTTTTTTGGTACCCTCTGTTTGTCATTTTCCTTCACTAATTGAAGAACGTCACTTAGATTTCGCCCAAAATCGGCAAAAGTCGCCGCCAAATAGCCCAAGACGCCGATATCTAGGGTTTTTCTCTTTCAAAATTCAGAGTGTCAACGCTGGATAGAGACGTCTGGTCGTTAAATATCACCCAACGTCAATAAAGCGATTTAAAACAAACAAACAAAACACATCGAACTCTTAAACCGTCAGTTCAATAATCGTGACAACTTTACGACAAAAATGTCCAACATTAAAAAAGAACCTTATCCGGTCTTATTCGTCTACAAGTACTTACTTTTACTATTTTCGTCCACTATAGCAGTGAAACTTGATGGGGACTATAGCAGTGAAGCTTGATGGGCACTATAGCAGTGAAGCTTGATGGGCACTATAGCAGTGAAGCTTGATGGGCACTATAGCAGTGAAGCTTGATGGGCACTATAGCAGTGAAGCTTGATGGGCGCTATAGCAGTGAAGCTTGATGGGGACTATAGCAGTGAAGCGTGATGGGCACTATAGCAGTGAAGCGTGATGGGCACTATAGCAGTGAAGCGTGATGGGCACTATAGCAGTGAAGCTTGATGGGCACTATAGCAGTGAAGCTTGATGGGCGCTATAGCAGTGAAGCTTGATGGGGACTATAGCAGTGAAGCGTGATGGGCACTATAGCAGTGAAGCTTGATGGGCACTATAGCAGTGAAGCTTGATGGGCACTATAGCAGTGAAGCTTGATGGGCACTATAGCAGTGAAGCTTGATGGGCACTATAGCAGTGAAGCTTGATGGGGTTTGAGTTCTTTAGCCAAGTGTGTCGCACTGGTTTATGTGATGTTGTCTATCCATCTTCCTCGTGATACTCCGCGTGCCCTGAAACAAGATCTTCTGCTGTAGGCGTGCAATGATAAAAAAGGTAGTCCCTTAGCAGATACTGTCGTAGGGGAGTGAAGTGTTAGAGACTTCACTATACTAAATCCAGCATCGAGAGGTGGGGGTGACCAGTTCCCTTCCTCGCTGCCTTTTCCTTCTCTAACTCAAGTGCAAAGTCAGGTACCCATTTACAGCTGGGTAGACTGAAGCGTGTCGATACCGCGAATCAAACACGGTACCTTTGCCGCGAGAGACCAGCGCTCTAACCACTCTGTCAATCGGACGCGTAATGGTAACTAATTTAATAACCAACAAGACATCCTATCAGAATCCCAAAATGCAAACAATATTGAAAGCATACATGATATCAAAAACAGTTTGGGCCGGAAGACGGAGAGGGAGCTCATGTTGGATATGATAACATGATGGGGGAGAAACGTACCAAAATTGAGGAATGGCGACAGACTTGACAATCAATATTCAGTGGAGGACCTGGTTATGAGAAGAAAAGTCTCAACATTAGTTTTTGCAATATGGGTACCGCCTGACCTCGAGCGAGAACCTGATCGACCATGTGTAGGCTGTCAAACTGACACCTGTTCCTAGGAGTCAAGTTTAATTTTAAGAGGCACACAAGAACAGGTCATAGAGGAGGTAGCAGTAAACGTAGTCTCATAACAGATACTGCCGTAGGAGAGTGATGTGTTAGGCACTTCACTATACATTATGTCTCAGCTTCATGAGGTAGGGTGACTCATTACTACCTTTGCGTTCCCTAACTCAAAAGCAGAGTCAGGTACTCATTTACAGCTTGGTAGACGTGAGCATGATACTACCTGGATTCGAACCCCATATCTTTGACTCGGGAATCAAACATTCTAACCACTATGCCACTCGACGCTCATGTAAACAGCTAACATGACAGCACACAGTCCTAAATTTAAGTCATGCCGTAACTCTGTTTCTGTAAATACAGAACTTGATATAAAACATCTGTGCCACGCGCGTTGAATTCAGTGCTGCAGACTGGTTAACGATCAGATCCCAAGTGTACTTTCGGAGCTCTGCGAAAAAAGGCGTACGAGGCATAAGTGTTTGTTGAAAGATCTTAATGAGGTGTAGATTAAAACACGCAGTGCAACAGGTTGACTTCAAAAAATACAGCACGAAAGAGGAGAATATATACTAAAGTTAAGGGCCGCCATTCAGTTTAGACAAGGTTTATATAATTGATTGGCAAACTGTAAAGACAAGTGAAAATGTCATTTAAAACTGAGCTCAGAGAAATGTGTATACATTTCTGTGTGCACTAGGTTAATTTTTTTTAAATGTCCAAAAACTGGGTCACTTTAACCCTGAAAATTGCCATTGTTGGTGCAAAAACTCATGGTTTTTGCAACACGCCCCTCTAGTTCAGAAGATGAAAAAGTGAGTTGAATTTGAGTGCACGTGGAAAATGATCATCGGTAAAGAGTGTTCACCGTTCGTATGCAATAAATCAGTATGACAAGTGGTCGAAATGATCACTGCATTAGCCATGCCACCAAGGAGAAGTCTCAGCACTGTAGACCGTGGTCGAGCCATGGCATGGATTCAGGATGGTCAATCTGTTCGTCAAGTTGCAAGACGTTTAGCAATGTCCCACTCTACCATTCAGAGACCTCTTGAGAGATTTCAAGCTACCGGACATTTGGAAAATCGACCCTGCTCAGGAAGAATTATATAAACCTTGTCTAAACTGAATGGCGGCCCTTAACTTTTGTCCAGTAGTATATTTCCCTAATGTGAAGCTGGTGGAAAGAACACGACATTTACCAGCTGAACGAGATGTCTGGAGATAATGCTGATGTTGGACAGGTCGCACAGGATGAAAACCAGTCATAGCAAAACAAGGCAGAACTTTTTCTGGAATCTCCAGAGTAATACAAATTTAGGGGAACACCCAAAAACACAAACGTGGAGAAGTAATCTAGAGACGGAAATGAAAGGGAAGACACGGAAAACATTGAACGCATGACTCAGGGCAGGATGGCTAAGTGTGCATTTGTTCAAGGCCTGGGTACCAGAACGAGATAGAAGGTAATGACGATGATGATGATTGTTAACGAGAGATAATACATTACAAGTAGATAATACTCATCGAAAGCAAAACTTGGGCCGCAAATGCCAAAGAAAAAAAAAACAACAACAGTCAAACAAACAAACAGTGAGGCTGACAAAGAAGTAATCAATGTTAAACGAAACAGTCTAGCTTAAAAGTATGGCATCCACAGAGATGATCCGTGTTAAACAAGACAATATGGTGTATGTAGATCATATGTCTATGAAGGCAGAGAAAATAGCTGAAAGGAACAATAAACATCTGTATCTCTAAAACAGGAATTCATAACCTGTGGTAAGGGGTCTGTGAATGGATTTTAAGGGGTCCGTGTACAAAACATAAAATTAAAATTGTAACATTTTAAATTATGCTTTTATGTAAATTGTTTCCAAAGAAGGGGTCCATAGCCCTCTTTTGACAATCAAAGGGGTTCATAGCCTATACTGGACAATCAAAGGGGTCCATAGTCTACACTGGACAATCAAAGGAGTCCATAGCCTATACTGGACAATAAAAGGGGTCCATAGTCTACACTGGACAATCAAAGGAGTCCATAGCCTATACTGGACAATCAAAGGGGTCCATAGCCTACATTTGACAATCAAAGGGGTCCATAGCCTACACTGGACAATCAAAGGAGTCCATAGCCTACACTGGACAATCAAAGGGGTCCATAGTCTACACTGGACAATCACAGGAGTCCATAGCCTGTACTGGACAATCAAAGGGGTCCATAGTCTACACTGGACAATCAAAGGAGTCCATAGCCTATACTGGATAATCAAAGGGGTCCATAGTCTACACTGGACAACCACAGGAGTCCATAGCCTATACTGGACAATCAAAGGGGTCCATAGCTGTCACATATGGAAATAGTCGCAGCAGTGATCGTCCACCCCCCCCCCCCCCCCCCCCCATCTCCATCTAAGTTTTTATTTTTTTCTGCTACACGAACGCCTGATTCACTATTGCAATTAACACGTGAGCCATTTGGCAATTAAACACGGTAGAACACAGCGTAGTGCGCATATGGTGAATTCGTTCTTTGATCAGGGAAACACGCGGGCCAGGCCAGGCGTTAACAGTTTCTTTGAAGAATCAAGGGGCGATCAGTCTGAGACGTACCTGGAATTGTTACATGTTCAGGGCGAATTAACTTACGTAGCTGATATTCGGCATGGCGGAGATAATCAAAGACAAGCTAGAGATCGTCGGTCGGCAGAGGTGGCAGAACAACCTTTCATTCAGGAACTGAACGGCAAATTTACCCCAAATTTACCCGGGCCCTGGACGTAGGTGTGACCTTTCGCATTAAGAAGCGAAAAGAACGGAATCTATGAATATATACCTTGTCTCTCCTATAGTCTTTATCAGTTGCTCAGAGATTTTTCTGAATTCACTAGCTCGTTATCCTAGATCTCTCGTCAAGAGTGAATTATTAGATTTCGTGGAGTGTTTCATTTTTCTGTTGCGGTAATTTATATACTAGCCTTTAAGTGATTTGGTGTGTTTAAAGTTTTCATTTATATTTCACTGGGATTTTCTGTGTTAAATGAATAGCATAATTAAATATTTTACAGCAAATTTTTCCAGCTGTAAAGTAAATTTAATTACTCGCTATTTACCAGTAAGAGATTTTTTTTAATTGACTAGTACATACATTAAATAACTGTCTACTGACTGTCGTGACACATTCTAAATCCACATATATAAATTAAAAGGTAAATGTAAAGCCTAACACATAAATCCAATAAAAGGAAAGAGAAATGGTAAAAGTACAGTGCTGTCACAATGGCGTACAAAAATCCCCCTTGTTTTATGCTTCGTCTGCATATTTTCACGCTTTCACGTTGATAGTAAAGCCTACTGCATCACTACACGCTTTCTACAATAAAACGTGTACTGCATTTCTAAGAAAACCTTGAGATAGGCACACCGCGTAATGACCTAAATTAAAATACTTTCCATTAATTTTCATTTTATAGAGCGACCGGGACTTGATGATGAAAAGACAGATGAAACTTTAGGTATGAGAGAAGGGAGGGCTGAATGGCAGGAACGCATGCAATTTACCTCTAAACACGCGTCCCTCGCGAATTACAATTTAATGCCATCCTCTCCCCCCCAAGCGAAAGGCCAAAGCATACTTTTTTTTCAAATAGGGGGCT